>CAHIKZ030002996.1:0-122500 GCA_903632075.3 Acanthosepion pharaonis | reverse complement strand
CACCAGAAAGAAAAACAGCTCTGGTTGCATTGGAGCTAAAGAAGTACAACATTGATATAGCTGCACTGAGAAGGAACCATCAGTCAACTACATGAAACGAGAAAGCAAAATATGACATCTAACAGTGTTCCCGATGCACTTGGATGCAATACATTCTCCTGTACAGTGTTTGGTCTTTTGTGCAATTCTTGAGTCGGTTTCAAAAGTCATGCCCATCATAGGCATGCGGATAATTAGTTTGTGGTCGTCGGAACCTTATACGTCGAACACGACGGGAGAATCCATCATATATATATATATATATATATATATATATGTGTGTGTGTGTGTGTGTGTGTGTGTGTGTGTGTAGCACGAAGTCACAATTCCTCATGCCTGAGGGCTTATGTGTAATGCCCATGTTCAAATTCTTGGTCACGCTAGATAACACGCTCTTCCCAGAAACTGTAACTAAGGTCTGCTCAGCATGGTTAAAGTATGAAACACTCAGTGAGTGTTGAAAAAAACACAAATGCACCTGAGCAGGCGTCGGCAATAGGAATTGGCTAGCCACCGTAGTAGACCAGCTATCTATCTATCTATCTATCTATCTATCTATATATATATATATATATGTATGTGTGTGTGTGTGTGTGTGTGTGTGTGTGTGTGTGTGTGTGTGTGTGTGTGTGTGTGTGTGTCACTTTAAATGTTTTCTTAGTCGATGCTCATATTTGACGCTCCGTTTATTTATTAAACATTATATTTATTCATTACTGTCTACCGGCCTGAATATACGAGAAATCTTATTAAAGTCACATCTTTGATTCAAATAAACGATTTAAATATGGCTACCCCTGGCTACCCCTGGGCAGAGGGAAACTCTCGTTAGATTGGACATCCCTTAAGCAACTTGACCACGAAAAAGGTTCACCGATCAAACAAGGTCTGAACAGTGCCTTTAAGTGAAATCCTTCTCGTCATAGATTCCACGAAATTATCATATCTGCACAGTTTCGTATCCAAACGTAAACACAGTAATTTCCTAAAGGATTAATAGATTTTTATTTTTTAATCCAACAGATGTTTAACATTTTAAATGTTATTTTTAGTCGATACCCATAGTTGACAAGACGCTCTGTGTATTTATTAAACAGTATAAGAAGGCGAAGATTTTATTAGCCATTTCGATTACACACACACACACACACACACACACACACACACACACACACACACACACACACACACATATATATATATATATATATATATATATATATATATATATATATATATATTATAATTTTTACATAGAGACAAAACAAATTTACTCACTACAAAAGATGCAACTTTGTTTCGGTGCATTTAGTTGCACCTCGCCTGGTGAGAACCAAATAACTTTAAACGTTATTTTTAGTGGATACCCATATTAGAGTAGATGCTTCGTTTATTTATTAAACAGTATATTTATTTATTACCGTCTACCGGAATATACGAGAAATCTTATTAAAGTCGCATCTTTGATTCAAATAAACGATTCAATTCTAGATAACCCTGGCCAGAGGGAAACTCTCGTTAGATCTCACATCCCTTAACCGATTCGACCACGAATAAGATTCGCCGATCAAACAAGGTCTGAACAGTGCCTTTAAACGAAATCCTTCTCGGCATAGATTCCACGAAATTATCATATCTAATCAGCTTCCTATCCAAACTTAAAAGAAATAATTTTCTAAATAAGTAATGGATTTTTTAAAATTTATTAATCCAACAGATTTTTATCATTTCAAATCTTATTTTTAGTGGATACTCGTATTTGAATAAACGCACCGTTTATTAATTAAATAGTATTTTTATTTATTTATTTATTTTTGTGTACACGTCTGAATGTTGTAGAAATCTTATAAAAGAAAATATGAGCTATTCGACAGAATTCGAACCTGCGCACACCCTGGATAATGGGAAACCTGCATGGCTCTCTCTCCAGTCCATCTTCGGAGTAACTATTTGTCACAGCCAATACTTTCCGAATCCTCTGCACTGTCCTAAGATTGACAACAACACACTCTGAAATGTTCGTATTGGAGCTTCCGGTGCGAATGCCAAACAGTACAGCATGCCATTTCCAAATTGCTGGCGGAGTGCATTACGTCATGGTGCTCTTTTTCTCACAGACGGTGCCCAACTGACCCTACTATAATATGCAGTCGACAAACTCCAAAACTAGTGATCCTTACATCTGCTGTAACCACGTTCCACTTCTCAGTATGCCAGTAACTCTCACTGCTGTTTAAATAAGTACAAGTAACGGACCAGCGGATTAGGGTCTTCCTAGATGATCCTGGGAGGCACACTGCCGCTTACTCCTAAATAAATAGAGACACTGTCTTCAGAAGAGACCGATTTGGCAGAATTTTTATCTGAAGTTAATGTTTCATGTAATAAAGGAATAAGATCCTTATGTGCTCGGGGTATGTAGGGACATTTTTAGTGGTTGGAATGTCGAATTGAACCCTTTATATCGCTCGCTGGGGTAGACTGTTCTAGTTCCACGTGTCATGTCTAATTGATGTTAGTTATCAGTTATCTCCTGTTAATTCACCTCCCCACGCCCCCCACCTAACCAGGTAGTGAACTCACGACTTTTTGGGTCCTGTCAATTAAAGCCATTTTTAGCTCCGATTTTTCAGCCATATACTGCGTTGTTAATTCTTGCGAGCAAGCTAGCTAGCTAGCTTGATAGATAGATAGATAGATAGATAGATAGATAGATAGATAGATAGATAGATAGATAGATAATGAAAGATTATTCGGATAGATAGATAGATAATGAAAAGATTCGGATAGATAGATAATGAAAAGATCCAGATAGATAGATAGATAGATAGATAGATAGATAGATAGATAAATATTAACTCTGAATTACTTGAATTTTTGAAAATCTACAAAATTGGAACTCTCTCGGAATATACATACATATATTTATATATATATATATATATATATATATATATATATATATATATATATATATATATATATATATAGACACATATATCCATATACAAAAATATACATATATGTGTTTGCTTATAACCTCATAGACTTTAATTCTTCAATAAAATAAAATTACAAATTTTACATGAGGAAGAATTAGTTTTTTTATAATAAATAAAATAAAAATATAATAAAAACATTTCCAACCTGCATTAGCACACACACACACACACACACACACACACACATATATATATATATATATATATATATATATATATATATATACCACGTGTTACACACATCATATGTACATGTTCATATCGCGTTAAATATCTATCGATCGCTCGATCGATCCTGCTTTTTTCAACTCACTAAATTTATCTGATAATCTATTTTGCCATGGTATTTGGCATCTTGCCTACTGATATGTGTATATTTATCTGTCTCTCCATATATATATATATATATATATATATATGTGTGTGTGTGTGTGTGTGTGTGTGTGTGTGTGTGTGTGTGTGTGTGTGTGTGTTTGTGTGTTTATCTGCCTATTTTGATCTATTGTCTCGATGTGAAATTTTTGGCGTTGAATTATTTATTCTGGACTGGCCATCTCGTCAGAATGAGTAACAATATAATTCACAAAGTCCTCGTGCATATCCAGCTTCACTATGACAAAAGAGTTCGATTAAAACCGTGGCTAAAATGCAAAGACGATTTGAAATGGACAAATATTCTTCCAGAAAATTTAGAGAAAATGTGCTGAATCACAAAGATTTGACGTTACCTTGTTATAAAGATGTTTAATGGATCATCTTAAAGAATTGAGGGCAAAGTCAGACTCGGTTTTACTATAACAGACACTTTGTGCAACAATCATCTCTTATGTCCAATCTAATTAGAGCCTCATAAGAGACAACAAATATCACAACTAAAGACATAACGTCGATGTGTACGCGTGAGAAAGGAGAATCACCGAGGCGAGTTCAAGTTTCATGTAGCGCTGTGCACTATTTCTCTGGTATGTAATTGTGTATTTAAGCAGTAATCCCTCAATTATACAATTTTAATAAAAAAACTACTGACAACTGCATAAATTATTATATTGGATATACTAGAGCATGCTTAACAAAAGATCCACGTTATATATTTCTTTCTGACCATGGCTCAATTCGGTCTCATATGGAGATTGAACAAACTCCATCCGCAACCTGCTCATTGAAAATACAATACTAACATCCAATAAAAGATCTTACTTATTATAAAACGCAGATTGTGTGTGTGTGTGTGTGTGTGTCTGTGTGTGTGTGTGTGTGTGTGTGTGTACGTTTATATATTGGATAGGATTTCCTACATTTTTCAACCGATTTCAAAAAAACTTCACAGGACTGCGTAAAATTAAATTGCGGTGGTTCTGACAGTGCCAAAAATGCGAAAAACAAAATTGTTTTTGCACGAAATCAATTTGAAAAAAACGATTCTGTCGCCAGAATGAAAGTGGGACAACACATATCGAGTTATACTTATTATAAAACCCAGGTTGTTTGTGTGTGTATGTTCGTTTATATATGGGATCGGATTTCCTACATTTTTCAACCGATTTCAACAAAACTTCACGTTTTTTTTTTTTGGCAGGTAGTGTTTCTTATTATCTAGCACACTTTTTTCTTTATTTTTATATTCAGAATGCTTTAAAAATTCCATTTACAAGACAATTGTATATAATAAATTCTATTCAATCGATAGACTCATAACGATTGAAAACAATGTCTTTGTTTGAGTTTGGGTTTAACTAATTCGTAAAAAAAAACAAAAAACAACTAATTAAGACATGCGTATCCGTCAACCTTAAACAATAATCTTTGTCAATTTTATTTTTCAGTCTTTATGATGATCGATACTTGATCTATCTCTTACTGTTACATCTCCGGGCAACGCCGGGCTCTACTGCTAGTTATTAATAAAAAAAAGAAAGAAAAGGTACACACTCAAAAATATCATCTATGAACACTGACTGTGTTAGGAAAATAAAAACTTCCTATAAATCTAGATACATAAAAAAATACACACACTTAGTTAAAAGTAAAAATAAAATCATCCATGATAACTGGTAAAATTATAGCCGAAAGCGCTTTCGGACAATTTCTACATAATGTATGTCCCGAAAAGAAGGAAAATTAAATAAAAACTTCATCGCAGTACCTTGCCAGTCCCTTTTCACGAAAGTGTGGGTATATATATATATATATATATATATATATATATATATATATATGAAGAAATATAGTCTTACGACGTGCTATATTTATGGGATAAAGTGGTAGAGGGTGTGCAAATATAAAAGTGATCATAGAAGTCAACACATATAGGCGACAGTCTGTTTCATGCTAGATGCACACTAGCACGCAACAGCCTGTCGCCTCTAAATGACTTCAGTCTTAAAAATTATATTTATATTGACATATCTATGGTATATAGCACTATATCTCATAAATATAGCACGCCTTAAAACTATCTTTCTTCTCATATATATATATATATATATATATATATATATATATATATAAGTTGTGTGTGTGTGTGTGTGTGTATATATATATATATATATATATATATATATATATATATATATATGGGGCGATGGGTAAATTGTCGCCACCTTATATTTTTAATATCGCACACACGCGATGTTTGTTTTATCAGCTATAAACACACGTCAAGAACATTATATTATATCACCAACCATTACTGAATCAAATCTTAAAAATTCTAACGTAACAAATGGATTGTACGTTACAACGTTCCAAAATGAACGGGCGTAAAATAACCAAAAATAATGTCTACTAGACAAACACACGCACGCGCGCACACAGAAACATTATCATTTGAATCCCACAAAGACAAACTAGCGTTATTATACAATTAATTATATAGAGAATTATTTCCATTTTTTGAGTTTGGCTTGAAATCCATTAATTTCTTTGAAATTCAAATGGACGCGTCGTCTCTCGATGAATTCGGAACACGACAAATTGTACTAAAATTTAACAAGTCAAATGCAAATTAAAAATGATTAACCAATGTAAAGAAAAAAAAAGCACAAAAGTAACAATAGCAAAATTGATTTTTTCTTCTCCATATTTCATTCTCTGATCAAGCTTTAATAAAAGTGAAACATGTTAGATTGATAAACGTCTCCTATTTGTTCTTTATCCTATCCTATCATATCTCATTCTCTCATGAATCTTTAATAAAAGTGAAACATGTTAGATTGATAAACATTTCCTATTTCTTCTTTATCCTATCCCAGTGCTTTTCAACCTTTTTGCTGGAGTGGAACCCCATGGAAACATTCCACTGGCTCGAGGAACCCCTGTGCAATAATTTGGTTGTCTTATGCAAAAAACAGCATTTAATTAATTATACAAAAAATGCAATTTGTAATAAAATGAAAATATTCATGTTCAGAGTATTGTAAATGAAATGAAAAACAAAAGTGTACATGTTTGAATAGATTACATTTATTCTTATGAAAAAAAGTCAATGGGAAACTTGAGCCTGGTGTTTTCTTGCACAACTCTTTAAGATTGGGTCGTGTTTTTGACAGACACACACGAAGTTCATCTTCCACAGACCGCAATTGAGCTCGTTTCTTGTGCTTGATGGTTGTCAGAGCTGAAAATCCAAATTCACACAAGTAGGAGGTTGAAAATTGCACAAGAAGTCGTAGCGCTTTCTGGGCAATTGCAGGATATTCCTTTTCAACCAACAACCAAAATGCATTCAGGTTAAGTTCAGAATGCTTCAGCTTTAATGTCCTGTCATTTAGAACACTGGCAAGTTCTTCTTCTTCTGTTAATGTGAACTGTTCTTCAGGCCGCTCAAATTCTACAAATGGGTTTCTAATCCAGTCATACTGCTCAACAGATATTGATGGAAAATATTTGTCAAGATTTGTTAACAAAGTGTCCAAATGGTTCAAAATCAGTAGCCTAATTTTTTGACAATTCCTTTTAAAAACACATGGAAACATTTCCAAATTTCCTGCAGCTATGCGTTTCTTCCATATTGTCAATTTCTTCTGAAAAGCATTTATTTTGTCAGTAAAGACAAGATATTTTCGTTCCTGCCCTGCATGCTATTGTTCAAGAGGTTTAGTTCATGAAATATATCGGCAAGATATGCTAACTTCGAACACCAATGGCCATTACTTAAACATTCTACAAAGTCTTTCAGGTTTTCTTGCAAACAAAAGGTCAATAACTCTTCTCTTAATTCGTAAAAACGAGACAATACTTTCCCCTTGACAACCATCGTATTTCTGTGTGCTGGATTAAGGTGGAATGTTCTGCTTCCATACCCACAAAAACTTTCTCAAACTGTCGACATTTAAGTGGCCTCATCTTGATGTAATTAACTATTTTAACTACCATATCCAATGCAGATTTTAGTTCAGATCCAAAGTTTTAGCTACTAGTGCTTCTCTATGAATGAAACAATGAGTATGGATAATATTTGGATTTTGTTTTTGTGCGATTGAGACAAAGCCTTTAAGATATCCTGTCATTGCAGGGGCACCATCTGTACAAATACCAGCACAGTTTTTTTTTTTAATCCACAATACTCTAAATATGAATTCAAAACATCAAATACATCTTGTCCTTTCGTTGTCCCTGGCAATTCTTTTTGAGACACAGGAAGTCTTCTACAATAGCTTCATCATCAATAAATCGAACAAATACAAGGAGTTGTGCTTTTACCACTAATGTCCGTACTCTCATCAACTTGAAACAAAAAAGTTATGTTTCAGTATTTCTGATTTAAGATTGCATTCAATGTCTCCTGACATGTCTTGAATGCGCCTACTTATTGTGTTGTCAGAAAGTGGAATTTCATTTACTTCTGATACAGCATCCTCTCCAAACATTATCCTCACTATTTCTTGGCATGCAGGTAAAATTACAGTTTCAGCGATGGTATGAGATTTCATTTTTCTTGCAACTATCTCCGCCACAGCATAACTTGCTTCTTGTGCTTTGTCACTAAACTGAAGTTTTTGGCAAACATAGAAACCTGCCTTTTTATTACATTTCATTTGTCGTTGAAAATATTGTTCATCTTTGCTCGACAACTCTGGATGTTTAGTTAATAAATGTCGTTTCAGTTTGGCTGGTGCCATAGCACTGTTATCTTTTCTCCCCACAAATAATACACAAGGTGAAGGGGCACTCTGGGTTTCCAGTCCAAGTAAATCCCAGAGCTATGTAGTTTCACAATATTGACGAACTTTTAGTTGTAGGTTAATTCCACCATGTCTTGATTTCGATGAGGCAGCATTGCTGGTAGTAGTTTCGGCTTCAAAAGAGTGCCTCAGATCCTGTGTCTCTTCATCCGCATCTGTCTTGCGTTTTTTTGAAATCTATCCATGGTTGTAAAATCTGTAAAAGGGTTTTTATGATTTGAAATTGAAAAAATAACAACAGTTAATCGGCCGTCTGACAGTTTGTGGGTTAATAAAATAGATTTTCGAATTTGAATTTAACATGTTGTATATTTGTTCGTGTTCTAATTTAGAAATTGCGGAAGCCCTGGACTGTACTGGCGGAACCCTAAGGTTCGGCGGAACCATGGTTGAAAACCACTGTCCTAGCCTATCATATCTCATTCTCTGATGAAGCTTTGATAAAAGTGAAACATGTTAGATTGATAAACATTTTCTATTTGTTCTTTATCCTATACTGTCATATCTCATCCTCTGATGAAGCTTTAATAAAAATTCATTAGATTGATAAACATTTCCTATTTGTTCTTTATCCTATACTGTCATATCTCATCCTCTGATGAAGCTTTAATAAATGTTTAACATGTTGGATTGAAAACATTTCCTATTTGTTCTTTAACCTATACTGTCATATCTCATCCTCTGATGAACTTTAATAAAAGTGAAACATGTTAGATTGATAAACATTTCCTATTTGTTCTTTATCCTATACTGTCATATCTCATCCTCTGATGAAGCTTTAATAAAAAAGTGAAACATGTTAGATTGATAAACATTTCCTATTTGTTCTTTATCCTATACTTCATATCACATCTCTGATGAAGCTTTAATAAAAGTAAACATATTAGATTGATAAACATTTCCTATTTGTACTATATCCTATCCTATCATATCTCATCCTCTGATGAAGCTTTAATAAAAGTGAAACATGTTAATTGATTGATTTTCCTATTTGTTTTTATCCTATCCTATCATATCTCATTCTCTGATGAAGCTTTAATAAAAAGTGAAACATGTTTGGATTGATAAACATTTCCTATTTCTCTTTATCTATATATCATAAAATCTGATGAAGTTTTAATAAAAGGGAAACATGTTAGATTGATAAACATTTCCTATTTGTTCTTTATCCTATCCTATCATATCTCATTCTCTGATGAAGCTTTTAATAAAAGTGAAACATGTTAGATTGATAAACATTTTCTATTTGTTCTTTATCCTATCCTATCATATCTCATTCTCTGATGAAGCTTTAATAAAAAAAACATGTTAGATTGATAAACATTTCCTAATTAAATTTATCCTATCCTGTCATATCTCATCCTCTGATGAAGCTTTAATAAAAGTGAAAACATGTTAGATTGATAAACATTTCCTATTTGTTCTTTATCCTATACTATCATATCTCATCCTCTGATGAAGCTTTAATAAAAGTGAAACATGTTAGATTGATAAACATTTCCTATTTGTTCTTTATCCTATCCTATCATATCTCATCCTCTGATGAAGCTTTAATAAAAGTGAAACATGTTAGATTGATAAACATTTCCTATTTGTTCTTTATCCTATACTGTCATCTCATCCTCTGATGAAGCTTTAATAAAATTAAACTCTGATGATGAGCTTTAATAAAAGTGAAACATGTTAGATTGATAAAAACATTTTTATCTCTGTTCCTTTTCCTATCCTATCATTCTCATCCTTGATGAAGCTTTAATAAAAGTGAAACATGTTAGATTGATAAACATTTCCTTTTGTTCTTTATCCTATCCTATCATATCTCATCCTCTGATGAAGCTTTAATAAAAAGTGAAACATGTTAGATTGATAAACATTTCCTATTTGTTCTTTATCCTATCCTATCATATCTCATCCTCTGATGAAGCTTTAATAAAAGTGAAACATGTTAGATTGATAAACATTTCCTATTTGTTCTTTATCCTATCCTATCATATCTCATCCTCTGATGAAGCTTTAATAAAAAGTGAAACATGTTAGATTGATAAACATTTCCTATTTGTTCTTTATCCTATCCTATCATATCTCATTCTCTGATGAAGCTTTAATAAAAGTGAAACATGTTAGATTGATAAACATTTCCTATTTGTTCTTTATCCTATCCTATCATATCTCATCCTCTGATGAAGCTTTAATAAAAAAGTGAAACATGTTAGATTGATAAACATTTCCTATTTGTTCTTTATCCTATATCTATCATATCTCATTTAGATGATGAACATTTTAATAAATACTGTCATGAAACATGTTAGATTGATAAACATTTCCTATTTGTTCTTTATCCTATCCTATCATATCTCATCCTCTGATGAAGCTTTAATAAAAGTGAAACATGTTAGATTGATAAACATTTCCTATTTGTTCTTTATCCTATACTGTCATATCTCATCCTCTGATGAAGCTTTAATAAAAGTGAAACATGTTAATTGAAAACATTTCCTATTTGTTCTTTATCCTATACTATCATATCTCATCCTCTGATGAAACATTTAATAAAAGTGAAACATGTTAGATTGATAAACATTTCTATTTGTTCTTTATCCTATACTGTCATATCTCATCCTCTGATGAAGCTTTAATAAAAGTGAAACATGTTAGATTGATAAACATTTCCTATTTGTTCTTTATCCTATACTATCATATCTCATCCTCTGATGAAGCTTTAATAAAAGTGAAACATGTTAGATTGATAAACATTTCCTATTTGTTCTTTATCCTATACTGTCATATCTCATCCTCTGATGAAGCTTTAATAAAAGTGAAACATGTTAGATTGATAAACATTTCCTATTTGTTCTTTATCCTATCCTTTAATCAAATCTCATCCTCTGATGAAGCTTTATCCTATCCTAAGTATAATAAAAAGTGAATAATCTCATCCTCTGATGAAGCTTTAAAAAAGTGAAACATGTTAGATTGATAAACATTTCCTATTTGTTCTTTATCCTATTTACTATCATATCTCATTCTCTGATGAAGCTTTAATAAAAAAGTGAAACATGTTAGATTGATAAACATTTCCTATTTGTTCTTTATCCTATCCTATATCTCATTCTGTTGAAGCTTTAATAAAAAGTGAAACATGTTAGATTGATAAACATTTCCTATTTGTTCTTTATCCTATCTGATATCTCATCCTCTGATGAAGCTTTAAAAAGTGAAACATGTTAGATTGATAAACATTTCCTATTTGTTCTTTATCCTATCCTATCATATCTCATTCTCTGATGAAGCTTTAATAAAAGTGAAACATGTTAGATTGATAAACATTTCCTATTTGTTCTTTATCCTATCCTATCATATCTCATCCTCTGATGAAGCTTTAATATAAAAGTGAAACATGTTAGATTGATAAACATTTCCTATTTGTTCTTTATCCTATTTCCTATCATATCTCATGAAACATGTTAGATTGAAAACTTTAATAAAAGTGAAACATGTTAGATTGATAAACATTTCCTATTTTTAATATTCTTTATCCTATCCTATCATATCTCATCCTCTGATGAAGCTTTAATAAAAGTGAAACATGTTAGATTGATAAACATTTCCTATTTGTTCTTTATCCTATATACTATCATATCTCATCCTCTGATGAAGCTTTAATAAAAGTGAAACATGTTAGATTGATAAACATTTCCTATTTGTTCTTTATCCTTGTTCATTTATCCTCTGATGAAGCTTTAATAAAAGTGAAACATGTTAGATTGATAAACATTTCCTATTTGTTCTTTATCCTATCCTATCATATCTCATTCTCTGATGAAGCTTTAATAAAAAAGTGAAACATGTTAGATTGATAAACATTTCCTATTTGTTCTTTATCCTATACTGTCATATCTCATCCTCTGATGAAGCTTTAATAAAAAAGTGAAACATGTTAGATTGATAAACATTTCTCCTATTTGTTCTTTATCCTATCCTATCATATCTCATTCTCTGATGAAGCTTTAATAAAAGTGAAACATGTTAGATTGATAAACATTTCCTATTTGTTCTTTATCCTATACTATCATATCTCATCCTCTGATGAAGCTTTAATAAAAGTGAAACATGTTAGATTGATAAACATTTCCTATTTGTTCTTTAAACATTTCCATATTTTAATTGAAACATTTATTGATAAATATTTCCTATTTGTTCTTTATCCTATATCTATCATCCTCTGATGAAGCTTTTAAAGCTTTAATAAAAGTGAAACATGTTAGATTGATAAACATTTCCTATTTGTTCTTTATCCTATACTGTCATATCTCATTCTCTGATGAAGCTTTAATAAAAGTGAAACATGTTAGATTGATAAACATTTCCTATTTGTTCTTTATCCTATCCTATCATATCTCATCCTCTGATGAAGCTTTAATAAAAGTGAAACATGTTAGATTGATAAACATTTCCTATTTGTTCTTTATCCTATCCTATCATATCTCATTCTCTGATGAAGCTTTAATAAAAGTGAAACATGTTAGATTGATAAACATTTCCTATTTGTTCTTTATCCTATCCTATCATATCTCATCCTCTGATGAAGCTTTAATAAAAGTGAAACATGTTAGATTGATAAACATTTCCTATTTGTTCTTTATCCTATCCTATCATATCTCATCCTCTGATGAAATAAAAGTGAAACTTTAATAAAACATTTCCTATTTGTTCTTTAAACATGAAGCTTAGATTGATAAAAACATTTCCTATTTGTTCTTTATCCTATCCTGTCATATCTCATCCTCTGATGAAGCTTTAATAAAAGTGAAACATGTTAGATTGATAAACATTTCCTATTTGTTCTTTATCCTATCCTATCATATCTCATTCTCTGATGAAGCTTTAATAAAAGTGAAACATGTTAGATTGATAAACATTTCCTATTTGTTCTTTATCCTATCCTATCATATCTCATTCTCTGATGAAGCTTTAATAAAAGTGAAACATGTTAGATTGATAAACATTTCCTATTTGTTCTTTATCCTTTATCATATCTCATTCTCTGATGAAGCTTTTAATAAAAGTGAAACATGTTAGATTGATAAACATTTCCTATTTGTTCTTTATCCTTTAATCTCAAAAGCTTTAAAAAAGTGAAACATGTTAGATTGATAAACATTTCCTATTTGTTCTTTATCCTATCCTATCATATCTCATTCTCTGATGAAGCTTTAATAAAAAATTGAAACATGTTAGATTGATAAACATTTCCTATTTGTTCTTTATCCTATCCTATCATATCTCATTCTCTGATGAAGCTTTAATAAAAGTGAAACATGTTAGATTGATAAACATTTCCTATTTTTTCTTTATCCTATCCTTTCATATCTCATTCTCTGATGAAGCTTTAATAAAAATATGAAACATGTTAGATTGATAAACATTTCCTATTTGTTCTTTATCCTATCCTATCATATCTCATTCTCTGATGAAGCTTTAATAAAAGTGAAACATGTTAGATTGATAAACATTTCCTATTTGTTCTTTATCCTATCCTATCATATCTCATTCTCTGATGAAGCTTTAATAAAAGTGAAACATGTTGGATTGATAAACTGATTCCTATTTGTTCTTTATCCTATCCTATCATATCTCATCCTCTGATGAAGCTTTAATAAAAGTGAAACATGTTAGATTGATAAACATTTCCTATTTGTTCTTTATCCTATCCTATCATATCTCATTCTCTGATGAAGCTTTAATAAAAGTGAAACATGTTAGATTGATAAACATTTCCTATTTGTTCTTTATCCTATCCTCATCATATCTCATTTTCTCTTTATCCTATCCTATCATGATGAAGCTTTAATAAAAGTGAAACATGTTAGATTGATAAACATTTCCTATTTGTTCTTTATCCTATCCTATCATATCTCATCCTCTGATGAAGCTTTAATAAAAGTGAAACATGTTAGATTGATAAACATTTCCTATTTGTTCTTTATCCTATCCTATCATATCTCATTCTCTGATGAAGCTTTAATAAAAGTGAAACATGTTAGATTGATAAACATTTCCTATTTGTTCTTTATCCTATCTTTAATAAAAGTGAAACTCATCCTTTATCCTATCTCATATCTCATTCTCTGATTAATAAAAGTGAAACATTTAAACATTTCCTATTTGTTCTTTATCCTAAATCTCATCCTCTGTGAAACAAACATGTTGAGATTGATAAACATTTCCTATTTGTTCTTTATCCTATCCTATCATATCTCATCCTCTGATGAAGCTTTAAAAGTAAAAAAATTGAAACATTTCCTATTTTGATAAACATTTCCTATTTGTTCTTTATCCTATCCTATCATATCTCATTCTCTGATGAAGCTTTAATAAAAGTCAAACATGTTAGATTGAAGTAAACATTTCCTATTTGTTTTTTTTATTATCTATCCTATCATATCTCATTCTCTGATGAAGCTTTAATAAAAGTGAAACATGTTAGATTGATAAACATTTCCTATTTGTTCTTTATCCTATCCTATCATATCTCATTCTCTGATGAAGCTTTAATAAAAGTGAAACATGTTAGATTGATAAACATTTCCTTTGTTTTTATTCTTTATCCTATCCTGTCATATCTCATCCTCTGATGAAGCTTTAATAAAAGTGAAACATGTTGATAAACATTTTCTATTTGTTTTGTTTTTATCCTATCCTATCATATCTCATTCTCTGATGAAGCTTTAATAAAAGTGAAACATGTTAGATTGATAAACATTTCCTATTTGTTCTTTATCCTATCCTATCATATCTCATTCTCTGATGAAGCTTTAATAAAAGTGAAACATGTTAGATTGATAAACATTTCCTATTTGTTCTTTATCCTATCCTATCATATCTCATTCTCTGATGAAGCTTTAATAAAAGTGAAACATGTTAGATTGATAAACATTTCCTATTTGTTCTTTATCCTATCCTATCATATCTCATATGATGAAGCTTTAATAAAAGTGAAACATGTTAGATTGATAAACATTTCCTATTTGTTCTTTATCCTATCCTAATATCTTTCTCTGATGAAAATAAAAGTGAAACATGTTAGATTGATAAACATTTCCTATTTGTTCTTTATCCTATCCTATCATATCATCATTTGTTCTCTGATGAAGCTTTAATAAAAAGTGAAACATGTTAGATTGATAAACATTTCCTATTTGTTCTTTATCCTATCCTATCATATCTCATTCTCTGATGAAGCTTTAATAAAAGTGAAACATGTTAGATTGATAAATTTGTTCATTTCCTATTTCTCATTCTTTGAAGCTTTAATAAAAGTGAAACATGTTAGATTGATAAACATTTCCTATCTTTATCCTATCTCTATCATATCTCATTCTCTGATGAAGCTTTAATAAAAAGTGAAACATGTTAGATTGAGAAACATTGATAAATCCTATTTCATATCTATTTGTTGAAGCTTTATCCTTATCCCTATTTGTTCATATCTCATTCTCTGATGAAGCTTTAATAAAAGTGAAACATGTTAGATTGATAAACATTTCCTATTTGTTCTTTATCCTATCCTATCATATCTCATTCTCTGATGAAGCTTTAATAAAAGTGAAACATGTTAGATTGATAAACATTTCCTTTATTTGTTCTTTATCCTATCCCTATTTGTTCATATCTCATTCTCATTCTCTGATGAAGCTTTAATAAAAAGTGAAACATGTTAGATTGATAAACATTTCCTTTTTCTTTATCCTATCCTATCATATCTGTCATTCATCCTGATGAAGCTTTAATAAAAGTGAAACATGTTAGATTGATAAACATTTCCTATTTGTTCTTTATCCTAAAATATCTCATTCTCTGATGAAAGCTTTAATAAAAGTGAAACATGTTAGATTGATAAACATTTCCTATTTGTTCTTTATCCTATCCTATCATATCTCATTCTCTGATGAAGCTTTAATAAAAAGTGAAACATGTTAGATTGATAAACATTTCCTATTTGTTCTTTATCCTATCCTATCATATCTCATCCTCTGATGAAGCTTTAATAAAAGTTTGTTAGATTGATAAACATTTCCTATTTGTTCTTTATCCTATCCTATCATATCTCATTCTCTGATGAATCCTCTGAAAAGTGAAACATGTTTATTAAAAACATTTCCTAACATTCTTTATTGATAATCTCATTTCCCTATTTTTTAAAATTTAAACTGTTAGACTGATCATATCTTTATCATCCTCTGATGAAGCTTTAATAAAAATGAAACATGTTAGATTGATAAACATTTCCTATTTGTTCTTTATCATATCTCATCCTATCATATTAGATTGATAAACATTTCCTCTGATGAAGCTTTCATTTAATAAAATAAAAAAACATGTTAGATTGATAAACATTTCCTATTTGTTCTTTATCCTATCCTATCATATCTCATTCTCTGATGAAGCTTTAATAAAAGTGAAAAGTGAAACATGTTAGATTGATAAACATTTCCTATTTGTTCTTTTCCTATTTGTTCTTTATCATATCTCATCTCATCTCTGATGAAGCTTTAATAAAAGTGAAACATGTTAGATTGATAAACATTTCCTATTTGTTCTTTATCCTATCCTATCATATCTCATTCTCTGATGAAGCTTTAATAAAAAAGTGAAACATGTTAGATTGATAAACATTTCCTATTTGTTCTTTATCCTATACTATCATATCTCATTCTCTGATGAAGCTTTAATAAAAAGTTGTTAGATTGATAAACATTTTCTTTTGTTCTTTATCCTATCCTATCATATCTCATTCTCTGATGAAGCTTTAATAAAAAGTGAAACATGTTAGATTGATAAACATTTCCTATTTGTTCTTTATCCTATCCTATCATATCTCATTCTCTGATGAAGCTTTAATAAAAGTGAAACATGTTAGATTGATAAACATTTCCTATTTGTTCTTTATCCTATCCTATCATATCTCATTCTCTGATGAAGCTTTAATAAAAGTGAAACATTTAATTGAAAAAATTTCCTATTTGTTCTTTATCCTAATCATGAAGCTTTAATAAAATTGAAACATGTTAGATTGATAAACATTTCCTATTTGTTCTTTATCCTATCCTATCATATCTCATTCTCTGATGAAGCTTTAATAAAAGTGAAACATGTTAGATTGATAAACATTTCCTATTTGTTCTTTTCCTATCCTATCCTATCATATCTCATTCTCTGTTGAAGCTTTAATAAAAGTGAAACATGTTAGATTGATAAACATTTCCTATTTGTTCTTTATCCTATCCTATCATATCTCATTCTCTGTTGAAGCTTTAATAAAAGTGAAACATGTTAGATTGATAAACGTTTCCTATTTGTTCTTTATCCTATCTCATTCTCTGATGATTTAATAAAAAGTGAAACATGTTAGATCTCATTTGTTCTGATGAATCTCATTCTGAATAATAAAAAGTGAAACATGTTAGATTGATAAACATTTCCTATTTGTTCTTTATCCTATCCTATCTTATCTCATTCTCTGATGAAGCTTTAATAAAAGTGAAACATGTTAGATTGATAAACATTTTCTATTTTTCTTTATCCTATCCTATCATATCTCATTCTCTGATGAAGCTTTAATAAAAGTTGTTAGATTGATAAACACATTTCCTATTTGTTCTTTATCCTATCCTATCATATCTCATTCTCTGATGAAGCTTTAATAAAAGTGAAACATGTTAGATTGATAAACATTTCCTATTTGTTCTTTATCCTATCCTATCATATCTCATTCTCTGATGAAGCTTTAATAAAAAGTGAAACATGTTAGATTGATAAACATTTCCTATTTGTTCTTTATCCTATCCTATCATATCTCATTCTCTGATGAAGCTTTAATAAAAGTGAAACATGTTTTGATAAACATTTCCTATTTGTTCTTTATCCTATCCTATCATATCTCATTCTCTGATGAAGCTTTAATAAAAAAGTGAAACATGTTAGATTGATAAACATTTCCTATTTGTTCTTTATCCTATCCTATCATATCTCATTCTCTGATGAAGCTTTAATAAAAAAGTGAAACATGTTAGATTGATAAACATTTCCTATTTGTTCTTTATCCTATCCTATCATATCTCATTCTCTGATGAAGCTTTAATAAAAGTGAAACATGTTAGATTGATAAACATTTCCTATTTGTTCTTTATCCTATCCTATCATATCTCATTCTCTGATGAAGCTTTAATAAAAGTGAAACATGTTAGATTGATAAACATTTCCTATTTGTTCTTTATCCTATCCTGTCATCCTTTAATAAAAAGTGAAACATGTTAGATTGATAAACATTTCCTATTTGTTCTTTATCCTATCCTATCATATCTCATTCTCTGATGAAGCTTTAATAAAAAGTGAAACATGTTAGATTGATAAACATTTCCTATTTGTTCTTTATCCTATCATCCTTCTCTGATGAAGCTTTAATAAAAGTGAAACATCTTGATAAACATTTCATTTGTTCTTTATCTGATGAATCCTTTAATAAAAAGTGAAACATGTTAGATTGATAAACATTTCCTATTTGTTCTTTATCCTATCCTATCATATCTCATTCTCTGATGAAGCTTTAATAAAAAAGTGAAACATGTTAGATTGATAAACATTTCCTATTTGTTCTTTATCCTATCCTATCATATCTCATTCTCTGATGAAGAATAAAAGTGAAACATTTAGATTGATAAACATTTCCTATTTGTTCTTTATCCTATCCTATCATATCTCATTCTCTGATGAAGCTTTAATAAAAAGTGAAACATGTTAGATTGATAAACATTTCCTATTTGTTCTTTATCCTATCCTATCATATCTCATTCTCTGATGAAGCTTTAATAAAAAGAAACATGAAAAACATTTTATTTGATCCTGATAAATCATTTTAATTTTTAGATTGATTTTCCTATTTGTTCTTTATCCTATCCTATCATATCTCATTCTCTGATGAAGCTTTAATAAAAAGTGAAACATGTTAGATTGATAAACATTTCCTATTTGTTCTTTATCCTATCCTATCATATCTCATTCTCTGATGAAGCTTTAATAAACATGAAACATGTTAGATTGATTAACATTTCCTATTTGTTCTTTATCCTATCCTATCATATCTCATTCTCTGATGAAATAAAAGTGAAACATTTAGAATAAACATTTCCTATTTGTTCTTTAAAAATTCTCTGATATTTGTTGATAAACATTTCCTATTTGTTCTTTATCCTATCATCATCTCATTCTCTGATGAAGCTTTAATAAAAAAGTGAAACATGTTAGATTGATAAACATTTCCTATTTGTTCTTTATCCTATCCTATCCCTCTGATGAAGCTTTAATCATATCATTTCATTTCTTTATCCTGATGATGAAGCTTTAATAAAAACATGTGAAACATGTTAGATTGATAAACATTTCCTATTTGTTCTTTATCCTATCCTATCATATCTCATTCTCTGATGAAGCTTTAATAAAAGTGAAACATGTTAGATTGATAAACATTTCCTATTTGTTCTTTATCCTATCCTATCATATCTCATTCTCTGATGAAGCTTTAATAAAAAGTGAAACATGTTAGATTGATAAACATTTCCTATTTGTTCTTTATCCTATCCTATCATATCTCATTCTCTGATGAAGCTTTAATAAAAATTAAACATGTTAGATTGATAAACATTTCCTATTTGTTCTTTATCCTATCCTATCATATCTCATTCTCTGATGAAGCTTTAATAAAAGTGAAACATGTTAGATTGATAAACATTTCCTATTTGTTCTTTATCCTATCCTATCATATCTCATTCTCTGATGAAGCTTTAATAAAAGTGAAACATGTTAGATTGATAAACATTTCCTATTTGTTCTTTATCCTATCCTATCATATCTCATTCTCTGATGAAGCTTTAATAAAAGTGAAAATGTTAGATTGATTTTCCTATTTGTTCTTTATCCTATGATCAAATTCTCTGATTTTAATAAAAAAGAAACTGTTAGATTTAAACATTTCCTATTTGTTCTTTATCCTATCCTATCATATCTCATTCTCTGATGAAGCTTTAATAAAAGTGAAACATGTTAGATTGATAAACATTTCCTATTTGTTCTTTATCCTATTTATCTCATTTCTGATGAAGCTTTTAATAAAAGTGAAACATATCATTTCCTATTTAAACATTCTTTATCCTATTCATATCTCATTCTCTGATGAAGCTTTAATAAAAGTGAAACATGTTAGATTGATAAACATTTCCTATTTGTTCTTTATCCTATCCTATCATATCTCATTCTCTGATGAAGCTTTAATAAAAAGTGAAACATGTTAGATTGATAAACATTTCCTATTTGTTCTTTATCCTATCCTATCATATCTCATCCTCTGATGAAGCTTTAATAAAAAAGTGAAACATGTTAGATTGATAAACATTTCCTATTTGTTCTTTATCCTATCCTATCATATCTCATTCTCTGATGAAGCTTTAATAAAGTGAAACATGTTTAGATTGATAAACATTTCCTATTTGTTCTTTATCCTATCCTATCATATCTCATTCTCTGATGAAGCTTTAATAAAAGTGAAACATGTTAGATTGATAAACATTTCCTATTTGTTCTTTATCCTATCCTATCATATCTCATTCTCTGATGAAGCTTTTAAAAAAGTGAAACATGTTAGATTGATAAACATTTCCTATTTGTTCTTTATCCTATCCTATCATATCTCATTCTCATGAAGCTTTAATAAAAGTGAAACATGTTAGATTGATAAACATTTCCTATGTTATGATTGTTCTTTTTTCCTTCCTATCATCATCTCATTCTCTGATGAAGCTTTAATAAAAGTGAAACATGTTAGATTGATAAACATTTCCTATTTGTTCTTTATCCTTTCCTATTTGTTCTTTATCATATCTCATTCTCTGATGAAGCTTTAATAAAAGTGAAACATGTTAGATTGATAAACATTTCCTATTTGTTCTTTATCCTATCCTATCATATCTCATTCTCTGATGAAGCTTTAATAAAAGTGAAACATGTTAGATTGATAAACATTTCCTATTTGTTCTTTAAATCATATCATATCTCATTCTCTGATGAAGCTTTAATTTGTTCTTTAAAGTGAAACATGTTAATAAAGAAAAACATTTCCTATTTGTTCTTTATCCTATCCTAATATCTCATTCTCTGATGAAGCTTTAATAAAAGTGAAACATGTTAGATTGATAAACATTTCCTATTTGTTCTTTATCCTATCCTATCATATCTCATTCTCTGATGAAGCTTTTAATAAAAGTGAAACATGTTAGATTGATAAACATTTCCTATTTGTTCTTTATCCTATCCTATCATATCTCATTCTCTGATGAAGCTTTAATAAAAGTGAAACATGTTAGATTGATAAACATTTCCTATTTGTTCTTTATCCTATCCTATCATATCTCATTCTCTGATGAAGCTTTAATAAAAGTGAAACATGTTAGATTGATAAACATTTCCTATTTGTTCTTTATCCTATATCTCATTCTCTGATGAAGCTTTTATATCTCATTTGATAAACATTTCTGATGAATCTCATTCTCTGCTTTTAATAAAAGTGAAACATGTTAGATTGATAAACATTTCCTATTTGTTCTTTATCCTATCCTATCATATCTCATTCTCTGATGAAGCTTTAATAAAAGTGAAACATGTTAGATTGATAAACATTTCCTATTTGTTCTTTATCCTATCCTATCATATCTCATTCTCTGATGAAGCTTTAATAAAAGTGAAACATGTTAGATTGATAAACATTTCCTATTTGTTCTTTATCCTATCCTATCATCATCTCATTCTCTGATGAAGCTTTAATAAAAGTGAAACATGTTAGATTGATAAACATTTCCTTTATCCTATTTCATATCTCATTCTCTTGAAGCTTTAATAAAAGTCCATCCTAAACATTTCCTATTTGTTCTTTATCCTATCCTATCATATCTCATTCTCTGATGAAGCTTTAATAAAAGTGAAACATTTTAGATTGATAAACATTTCCTATTTGTTCTTTATCCTATCCTATCATATCTCATTCTCTGATGAAGCTTTAAAGTAAAAAAACATGTTAGATTGATAAACATTTCCTATTTGTTCTTTATCCCTATCCTATCATATCTCATTCTCTGATGAAGCTTTAATAAAAGTGAAACATGTTAGATTGATAAACATTTCCTATTTGTTCTTTATCCTATCCTATCATATCTCATTCTCTGATGAAGCTTTTATAAAAAGTGAAACATGTTAGATTGATAAACATTTCCTATTTGTTCTTTATCCTATCCTATCATATCTCATTCTCTGATGAAGCTTTAATAAAAAGTGAAACATGTTAGATTGATAAACATTTCCTATTTGTTCTTTATCCTATCCTATCATATCTCATTCTCTGATGAAGCTTTAATAAAAGTGAAACATGTTAGATTGATAAACATTTCCTATTTGTTCTTTATCCTATCCTATCATATCTCATTCTCTGATGAAGCTTTAATAAAATGTGAAAAACATTTACTATTTGTTCTTTATCCTATCCTATCATATCACATTCTTGATAAACATTTCCTATTTGTTCTTTATCCTATCCTATCATATCTCATTCTCTGATGAAGCTTTAATAAAAGTGAAACATGTTAGATTGATAAACATTTCCTATTTGTTCTTTATTTGTTCATTTATCCTATCATGTTCATATCTTTCATTTGTTCTTTATGAAGCTTTGAAGCTTTAATAAAAGTGAAACATGTTAGATTGATAAACATTTCCTATTTGTTCTTTATCCTATCCTATCATATCTCATTCTCTGATGAAGCTTTAATAAAAAGTGAAACATGTTAGATTGATAAACATTTCCTATTTGTTCTTTATCCTATCCTATCATATCTCATTCTCTGATGAAGCTTTAATAAAAAAGTGAAACATGTTAGATTGATAAACATTTCCTATTTGTTCTTTATCCTATCCTATCATATCTTTCTCTGATTTTTAATAAAAGTGAAACATGTTAGATTGATAAACATTTCTATTTGTTCTTTATCCTATCCTATCATATCTCATTTTTTGATGAAGCTTTAATAAAAGTGAAACATGTTAGATTGATAAACATTTCCTATTTGTTCTTTATCCTATTCTATCATATCTCATTCTCTGATGAAGCTTTAATAAAAGTGAAACATGTTAGATTGATAAACATTTCCTATTTGTTCTTTATCCTATCCTATCCTATTCTCTGATGAAGCTTTAATAAAAAAGTGAAACATATTGATAAACACATTTGTTCTTTATCCTATCCTTATCTCATTCTCTGATGAAGCTTTAAAAAAAGTGAAACATGTTAGATTGATAAACATTTCCTATTTGTTCTTTATCCTATCCTATCATATCTCATCCTCTGATGAAGCTTTAATAAAAGTGAAACATTTAGATTGATAAACATTTCCTATTTGTTCTTTATCCTATCCTATCATATCTCATTCTCTGGTGAAGCTTTAATAAAAGTGAAACATGTTAGATTGATAAACATTTCCTATTTGTTCTTTATCCTATCCTATCATATCACATTCTCTGATGAAGCTTTAATAAAAGTGAAACATGTTAGATTGATAAACATTTCCTATTTGTTCTTTATCCTATCCTATCATATCTCATTCTCTGATGAAGCTTTAATAAAAAGAAACATGTTAGAAAAACATTTCCTATTTGATCCTGATAAAATAAAAAGTGAAACATTTAGATTGATAAACATTTCTATTTGTTCTTTATCCTATCCTATCATATCTCATTCTCTGATGAAGCTTTAATAAAAGTGAAACATGTTAGATTGATAAACATTTCCTATTTGTTCTTTATCCTATCCTATCATATCTCATTCTCTGATGAAGCTTTAATAAAAGTGAAACATGTTAGATTGATAAACATTTCCTATTTGTTTTTATCCTATCCTATCATATCTCATTCTCTGATGATTTGTAAAAGTGAAACTTTTGATAAACTTTCCTATTTGTTCATTATCCTATCCATCTCATTCTCTGATGAAGCTTTAATAAAAGTGAAACATTTTAGATTGATAAACATTTCCTATTTGTTCTTTATCCTATCCTATCATATCTCATTCTCTGATGAAGCTTTAATAAAAGTGAAACATGTTAGATTGATAAACATTTCCTATTTGTTCTTTATCCTATCCTATCTCATTCTCTGATGAAGCTTTAATAAAAGTGAAACATGTTAGATTGATAAACATTTCCTATTTGTTCTTTATCCTATCCTATCATATCTCATTCTCTGATGAAGCTTTAATAAAAGTGAAACATGTTAGATTGATAAACATTTCCTATTTGTTCTTTATCCTTTCCTATCATATCACATTCTCTGATGAAGCTTTAATAAAAGTGAAACATTTTAGATTGATAAACATTTCCTATTTGTTCTTTATCCTATCCTATTCTCATTCTCTGATGAAGCTTTAATAAAAAGTGAAACATTTAGATTGATAAACATTTCCTATTTGTTCTTTATCCTATCCTATCATATCTCATTCTCTGATGAAGCTTTAATAAAAAGTGAAACATTTTAGATTGATAAACATTTCCTATTTGTTCTTTATCCTATCCTATCATATCTCATTCTCTGATGAAGCTTTAATAAAAAATGTGAAACATTTTAGATTGATAAACATTTCCTATTTGTTCTTTATCCTATCCTATCATATCACATTCTCTGATGAAGCTTTAATAAAAGTGAAACATTTTAGATTGATAAACATTTCCTATTTGTTCTTTATCCTATCCTATCATATCACATTCTCTGATGAAGCTTTAATAAAAGTGAAACATGTTAGATTGATAAACATTTCCTATTTGTTCTTTATCCTATCCTATCATATCTCATTCTCTGATGAAGCTTTAATAAAAGTGAAACATTTTAGATTGATAAACATTTCCTATTTGTTCTTTATCCTATCCTATCATATCTCATTCTCTGATGAAAATAAAATCATCCTAACATTTCATTTCTATTTGTTCTTTCCTATCCTATCATATCTCATTCTCTGATGAAGCTTAATAAAAGTGAAACATGTTATTGATAAACATTTCATTTGTTCTTTATCCTATCCTATCATATCTCATTCTCTGATGAAGCTTTAATAAAAGTGAAACATTTTAGATTGATAAACATTTCCTATTTGTTCTTTATCCTTGTCATATCTCATTCCTATGAAGCTTTAATAAAAGTGAAACATATCAGATTGATAAACTTTCCTATTTGTTCTTTATCCTATCCTATCATATCTCATTCTCTGATTAATAAAAGTGAAACATTTTAGATTGATAAACATTTCCTATTTGTTCTTTATCCTATCCTATCATATCACATTCTCTGATGAAGCTTTAATAAAAGTGAAACATTTGAGATTGATAAACATTTCCTATTTGTTCTTTATCCTATCCTATCATATCTCATTCTCTGATGAAGCTTTAATAAAAGTGAAACATTTCAGATTGATAAACATTTCCTATTTGTTCTTTTATCCTATCCTATCATATCTCATTCTCTGATGAAGCTTTAATAAAAAAGTGAAACATTTTAGATTGATAAACATTTCCTATTTGTTCTTTATCCTATCCTATCATATCTCATTCTCTGATGAAGCTTTAATAAAAATCATGTTAGATTGATAAACATTTCCTATTTGTTCTTTATCCTATCCTATCATATCATTCTCTGATGAAGCATTAATAAAAGTGAAACAT
Organism: Acanthosepion pharaonis; assembly: GCA_903632075.3. Lineage (NCBI taxonomy): Eukaryota > Metazoa > Mollusca > Cephalopoda > Sepiida > Sepiidae > Acanthosepion > Acanthosepion pharaonis. The sequence goes on along the minus strand of CAHIKZ030002996.1, from coordinate 96,472 downwards.
GTTAGATTGATAAACATTTCCTATTTGTTCTTTATCCTATCCTATCATATCTCATTCTCTGATGAAGCTTTAATAAAAGTGAAACATTTCAGATTGATAAACATTTCCTATTTGTTCTTTATCCTATCCTATCATATCACATTCTCTGATGAAGCTTTAATAAAAAGTGAAACATTTAGATTGATAAACATTTCCTATTTGTTCTTTATCCTATCCTATCATATCTCATTCTCTGATGAAGCTTTAATAAAAGTGAAACATTTTAGATTGATAAACATTTCCTATTTGTTCTTTATCCTATTTCCTATTTGTTCTTTTGATCCTATCCTATCATATCTCATTCTCTGATGAAGCTTTTAATAAAAGTGAAACATTTTAGATTGATAAACATTTCCTATTTGTTCTTTATCCTATCCTATCATATCACATTCTCTGATGAAGCTTTAATAAAAGTGAAACATGTTAGATTGATGAACATTTCCTATTTGTTCTTTATCCTATCCTATCATATCTCATTCTTTGATGAAGCTTTAATAAAAGTGAAACATGTTAGATTGATAAACATTTCCTATTTGTTTTTATCCTTCCTATCCATTCTCTGATCTTTAATATCATATCATTTCATTCTTTATCCTATCCTGATGAAGCTTTAATAAAAGTGAAACATTTTAGATTGATAAACATTTCCTATTTGTTCTTTATCCTATCCTATCATATCTCATTCTCTGATGAAGCTTTAATAAAAGTGAAACATTTCAGATTGATAAACGCTTCCTATTTGTTCTTTATCCTATCCTATCATATGTCATTCTCTGATGAAGCTTTAATTAAAGTGAAACATTTAGATTGATAAACATTTCCTATTTGTTCTTTATCCTATCCTATCATATCTCATTCTCTGATGAAGCTTTAATAAAAGTGAAAACATTTCAGATTGATAAACTCTGTTTCCTATTTGTTCTTTATCCTATCCTATCATATCATTCTCTGAAGCTTTAATAAAAGTGAAACATTTTAGATTGATAAACTTTCCTATTTGTTCTTTATCCTATCCTATCATATCTCATTCTCTGATGAAGCTTTACTAAAAGTGAAACATGTTAGATTGATAAACGTTTCCTATTTGTTCTTTATCCTATCCTATCATATCTCATTCTCTGTTGAAGCTTTAATAAAAGTGAAACATGTTAGATTGATAAACGTTTCCTATTTGTTCTTTATCCTATCCTATCATATCTCATTCTCTGATGAAGCTTTAATAAAAGTGAAACATGTTAGATTGATAAACATTTCCTATTTGTTCTTTATCCTATCTTATCATATCTCATTCTCTGTTGAAGCTTTAATAAAAGTGAAACATTTTAGATTGATAAACATTTCCTAGTTTTTATCCTATCCTATCATATCTCATTCTCTGATGAAGCTTTAATAAAAGTGAAACATTTTGATAAACATTTCCTATTTGTTCTTTATCCTATCCTATCATATCTCATTCTCTGATGAAGCTTTAATAAAATGTGAAAAACATTTTAGATTGATAAACATTTTAGATTGATAAACCCTATTTGTTCTTTATCCTATCCTATCATATCACATTCTCTGATGAAGCTTTAATTCAAATCATATCTCATTCTCTGTGAAACATTTTAGATTGATAAACATTTCCTATTTGTTCTTTATCCTATCCTATCATATCTCATTCTCTCTGATGAAGCTTTAATAAAAGTGAAACATTTTAGATTGATAAACATTTCCTATTTGTTCTTTATCCTATCCTATCATATCACATTCTCTGATGAAGCTTTAATAAAAGTGAAACATTTCAGATTGATAAACATTTCCTATTTGTTCTTTATCCTATCCTATCATATCACATTCTATGATGAAGCTTTAATAAAAAAGTGAAACATTTTAGATTGATAAACATTTCCTATTTGTTCTTTATCCTATCCTATCATATCTCATTCTCTGATGAAGCTTTAATAAAAGTGAAACATGTTAGATTGAAAACATTTCCTATTTTGTTCTTTATCCTATCCTATCATATCATTCTCTATTTTAATAAAAGTTCATTTATCCTATTTGTTCTTTATCCTATCCTATCATATCACATTCTCTGATGAAGCTTTAATAAAAGTGAAACATTTTAGATTGATAAACATTTCCTATTTGTTTTTATCCTATCCTATTTCTGATGAAGCTTTAATAAAAGTGAAACATGTTAGATTGATAAACATTTCCTATTTGTTCTTTATCCTATCCTATCATATCACATTCTCTGATGAAGCTTTAATAAAAAGTGAAACATTTTAGATTGATAAACATTTCCTATTTGTTCTTTATCCTATCCTATCATATCACATTCTCTGATGAAGCTTTAATAAAAGTGAAACATTTTTTGTTGATAAACGTTTCCTATTTGTTCTTTATCCTATCCTATCATATCTCATTCTCTGATGAAGCTTTAATAAAAGTGAAACATGTTAGATTGATAAACATTTCCTATTTGTTCTTTATCCTATCCTATCATATCACATTCTCTGATGAAGCTTTAATAAAAGTGAAACATTTTAGATTGATAAACGTTTCCTATTTGTTCTTTATCCTATCCTATCATATCACATTCTCTGATGAAGCTTTAATAAAAGTGAAACATTTTAGATTGATAAACATTTCCTATTTGTTCTTTATCCTATCCTATCATATCACATTCTCTGATGAAGCTTTAATAAAAGTGAAACATTTTAGATTGATAAACGTTTCCTATTTGTTCTTTATCCTATCCTATCATATCACATTCTCTGATGAAGCTTTAATAAAAGTGAAACATGTTAGATTGAAAACATTTCCTATTTTTCTTTATCCTATCCTATCATATCTCATTCTCTGATGAAGCTTTAATAAAAGTGAAACATTTTGATAAACATTTTCCTATTTGTTCTTTATCCTATCCTATCATATCTCATTCTATGATGAAGATTGATAAACTTTTCCTATTTGTTCTTTAATCCTAAAATTCTCTGATGAAGTTTAAAAAAGTGATTTTAGATTGATAAACATTTCCTATTTGTTCTTTATCCTATCCTTCATATCTTGAAGCTTTAATAAAAGTGAAACATTATTGATAAACTTTGTTCTTTATCCTATCCTATCATATCACATTCTATGATGAAGCTTTAATAAAAGTGAAACATTTTAGATTGATAAACATTTCCTATTTGTTCTTTATCCTATCCTATCATATCACATTCTCTGATGAAGCTTTAATAAAAGTGAAACATTTTAGATTGATAAACATTTCCTATTTGTTCTTTATCCTATCCTATCATATCACATTCTCTGATGAAGCTTTAATAAAAGTGAAACATTTAGATTGATAAACATTTCCTATTTGTTCTTTATCCTATCCTATCATATCTCATTCTCTGATGAAGCTTTAATAAAAGTGAAACATTTTAATTGAAAACATTTCCTATTTGTTCTTTAAATATCATTCTCTGATGAAGCTTTAATAAAAGTGAAATTTCCTTTCTATTTGTTCTTTATCCTATCCTATCATATCACATTCTCTGATGAAGCTTTAATAAAAAGTGAAACATTTTAGATTGATAAACATTTCCTATTTGTTCTTTATCCTATCCTATCATATCACATTCTCTGATGAAGCTTTAATAAAAGTGAAACATTTTAGATTGATAAACATTTCCTATTTGTTCTTTATCCTATCCTATCATATCTCATTCTCTGATGAAGCTTTTAATAAAAGTGAAACATTTAGATTGATAAACGTTTCCTATTTGTTCTTTATCCTATCCTATCATATCTCATTCTCTGATGAAGCTTTAATAAAAGTGAAACATTTTAGATTGATAAACATTTCCTATTTGTTCTTTATCCTATCCTATCATATCACATTCTCTGATGAAGCTTTAATAAAAGTGAAACATTTTAGATTGATAAACGTTTCCTATTTGTTCTTTATCCTATCCTATCATATCACATTCTCTGATGAAGCTTTAATAAAAGTGAAACATTTTAGATTGATAAACATTTCCTATTTGTTCTTTATCCTATCCTATCATATCTCATTCTCTGATGAAGCTTTAATAAAAGTGAAACATTTTAGATTGATAAACATTTCCTATTTGTTCTTTATCCTATCCTATCATATCACATTCTCTGATGAAGCTTTAATAAAAAGTGAAACATTTTAGATTGATAAACATTTCCTATTTGTTCTTTATCCTATCCTATCATTCATTCTCTGATGAAGCTTTTTGAAACATTTAGATTGATAACATTTCCTATTTTCTTTTATCCTATCCTATCATATCTCATTCTCTGATGAAGCTTTAATAAAAGTGAAACATTTTAGATTGATAAACATTTCCTATTTGTTCTTTATCCTATCCTATCATATCACATTCTCTGATGAAGCTTTAATAAAAGTGAAACATTTTAGATTGATAAACATTTCCTATTTGTTCTTTATCCTATCCTATCATATCACATTCTCTGATGAAGCTTTAAAAGTGAAACAAGTTGAAACATTTCCTATTTGTTCTTTTATCCTATCCTAGATTGATAAAAACATTTCCTATTTGTTCTTTATCCTATCCTATCATATCACATTCTCTGATGAAGCTTTAATAAAAGTGAAACATTTTAGATTGATAAACATTTCCTATTTGTTCTTTATCCTATCCTATCATATCACATTCTCATGATGAAGCTTTAATAAAAGTGAAACATTTTAGATTGATAAACATTTCCTATTTGTTCTTTATCCTATCCTATCATATCACATTCTCTGATGAAGCTTTAATAAAAGTGAAACATTTCAGATTGATAAACATTTCCTATTTGTTCTTTATCCTATCCATTCTCTGATCAAAGTATCACATTCTCTTTTATGATGAAGCTTTAATAAAAGTGAAACATTTTAGATTGATAAACATTTCCTATTTGTTCTTTATCCTATCCTATCATATCTCATTCTCTGATTCTCATGATGAAAACATTTCCTATTTGTTCTTTATTAATAAAAAGTTTAATAAAAGAAACATTTTAGATTGATAAACATTTCCTATTTGTTCTTTATCCTATCCTATCATATCACATTCTCTGATGAAGCTTTAATAAAAGTGAAACATTTTAGATTGATAAACATTTCCTATTTGTTCTTTATCCTATCCTATCATATCTCATTCTCTGATGAAGCTTTAATAAAAGTGAAACATTTCCTTAGATTGATAAACATTTCCTATTTGTTCTTTATCCTATCCTATCATATCACATTCTCTGATGAAGCTTTAATAAAAGTGAAACATTTTAGATTGATAAACATTTCCTATTTGTTCTTTTATCCTATCCTATCATATCTCATTCTCTGATGAAGCTTTAATAAAAGTGAAACATGTTAGATTGATAAACATTTCCTAAATCCTATCCTTCCTATTTGTTCTTTATCCTATCCTATTTGTTCTTTATATCCTATCATTCTCATTCTCTGATGAAGCTTTAATAAAAGTGAAACATTTTAGATTGATAAACATTTCCTATTTGTTCTTTATCCTATCCTATCATATCTCATTCTCTGATGAAGCTTTAATAAAAGTGAAACATGTTAGATTGATAAACATTTCCTATTTGTTCTTTATCCTATCCTATCATATCTCATTCTCTGATGAAACATTTTAATAAAAGTGAAACATTTTAGATTGATAAACATTTCCTATTTGTTCTTTATCCTATCCTATCATATCACATTCTCTGATGAAGCTTTAATAAAAGTGAAACATGTTAGATTGATAAACATTTCCTATTTGTTCTTTATCCTATCCTATCATATCACATTCTCTGATGAAGCTTTAATAAAAGTGAAACATTTTAGATTGATAAACATTTCCTATTTGTTCTTTATCCTATCCTATCATATCTCATTCTCTGATGAAGCTTTAATAAAAAAAGTGAAACATGTTAGATTGATAAACATTTCCTATTTGTTCTTTATCCTATCCTATCATATCACATTCTCTGATGAAGCTTTAATAAAAGTGAAACATTTTAGATTGATAAACATTTTCCTATTTGTTCTTTATCCTATCCTATCCTATCATATTGATAAACACATCATCTCATTCTCTGATGAAGCTTTAATAAAAGTGAAACATTTTAGATTGATAAACATTTCCTATTTGTTCTTTATCCTATCCTATCATATCACATTCTCTGATGAAAACTTTAATAAAAGTGAAACATTTTAGATTGATAAACATTTCCTATTTGTTCTTTATCCTATCCTATCATATCACATTCTCTGATGAAGCTTTAATAAAAGTGAAACATGTTAGATTGATAAACATTTCCTATTTGTTCTTTATCCTATCCTATCATATCTCATTCTCTGATGAAGCTTTAATAAAAAAAGTGAAACATTTTAGATTGATAACCTTTTCCCTATTTGTTCTTTAAACGTTTCCTATTTGTTCTTTATCCTATCCTATCATATCACATTCTCTGATGAAGCTTTAATAAAAGTGAAACATTTTAGATTGATAAACATTTCCTATTTGTTCTTTATCCTATCCTATCATATCACATTCTCTGATGAAGCTTTAATAAAAGTAAACATTTAGATTGAAAACATTTCCTATTTGTTTTTATCCTAAATCATTTCCATTCTGATGAAGCTTTGTTCTTTTGATCCCTATTTGTTCTTTATCCTATCCTATCATATCATTCTCTGATGAAGCTTTAATAAAAGTGAAACATTTTAGATTGATAAACATTTCCTATTTGTTCTTTATCCTATCCTATCATATCACATTCTCTGATGAAGCTTTAATAAAAGTGAAACATTTTAGATTGATAAACATTTCCTATTTGTTCTTTATCCTATCCTATCATATCTCATTCTCTGATGAAGCTTTAATAAAAGTGAAACATTTCAGATTGATAAACATTTCCTATTTGTTCTTTATCCTATCCTATCATATCTCATTCTCTGATGAAGCTTTTAATAAAAGTGAAACATTTCAGATTGATAAACATTTCCTCTGTTGAAACGTTTCCTATTTGTTCTTTATCCTATCCTATCATCTCATCTCTGATGAAGCAAAAGTTCTCTGATGAAGCTTTATCCTATAATAAAAGTGAAACATTTTAGATTGATAAACATTTCCTATTTGTTCTTTATCCTATCCTATCATATCACATTCTCTGATGAAGCTTTTAATAAAAGTGAAACATGTTAGATTGATAAACATTTCCTATTTGTTCTTTATCCTATCCTATCATATCACATTCTCTGATGAAGCTTTTAATAAAAGTGAAACATTTTAGATTGATAAACATTTCCTATTTGTTCTTTATCCTATCCTATCCTCATTCTCTGATGAAGCTTTAATAAAAGTGAAACATGTTAGATTGATAAACATTTCCTATTTGTTCTTTATCCTATCCTATCATATCTCATTCTGATGAAGAAGCTTTAATAAAAGTGAAACATTTTAGATTGATAAACATTTCCTATTTGTTCTTTATCCTATCCTATCATATCACATTCTCTGATGAAGCTTTAATAAAAGTGAAACATTTCCTAGATTGATAAACATTTCCTATTTGTTCTTTATCCTATCCTATCATATCACATTCTCTGATGAAGCTTTAATAAAAGTGAAACATTTTAGATTGATAAACATTTCCTATTTGTTCTTTATCCTATCCTATCATATCACATTCTCTGATGAAGCTTTAATAAAAGTGAAACATGTTAGATTGATAAACATTTCCTATTTGTTCTTTATCCTTCCTATTTGTTTTGATATCCTTAATAAAAGTCATTTTATTGATAAACATTTTTCTATTTGTTCTTTATCCTATCCTATCATTCACATTCTCTGATGAAGCTTTAATTCAAAACATTTTTAGATTGATAAACATTTCCTATTTGTTCTTTATCCTATCCTATCATATCACATTCTCTGATGAAGCTTTAATAAAAGTGAAACATGTTAGATTGATAAACATTTCCTATTTGTTCTTTATCCTATCCTATCATATCACATTCTCTGATGAAGCTTTAATAAAAGTGAAACATGTTAGATTGATAAACATTTCCTATTTGTTCTTTATCCTATCCTATCATATCACATTCTCTGATGAAGCTTTAATAAAAGTGAAACATTTTAGATTGATAAACGTTTGTTCTATTTGTTCTTTATCCTATCCTATCATATCACATTCTCTGATGAAAACATTTCTTTAATAAAAGTGAAACATGTTAGATTGATAAACATTTCCTATTTGTTCTTTATCCTATCCTATCATATCACATTCTCTGATGAAGCTTTAATAAAAGTGAAACATTTTAGATTGATAAACATTTCCTATTTGTTCTTTATCCTATCCTATCATATCACATTCTCTGATGAAGCTTTAATAAAAGTTTTAGATTGATAAACATTTCCTATTTGTTCTTTATCCTATCCTATCATATCTCAATGAAGCATTTTAGATTGATAAAAAAGTGAAACATTTCCTTGATTTGTTTGTTCTTTATCCTATCCTATCATATCACATTCTCTGATGAAGCTTTAATAAAAGTGAAACATGTTAGATTGATAAACATTTCCTATTTGTTCTTTATCCTATCCTATCATATCACATTCTCTGATGAAGCTTTAATAAAAGTGAAACATTTTAGATTGATAAACATTTCCTATTTGTTCTTTATCCTATCCTATCATATCTCATTCTCTGATGAAGCTTTAATAAAAAAATTGAAACATTTAGATTGATAAACATTTCCTATTTGTTCTTTATCCTATCCTATCATATCTCATTCTCTGATGAAGCTTTAATAAAAGTGAAACATGTTAGATTGATAAACATTTCCTATTTGTTCTTTATCCTATCCTATCATCATATCTCATTCTCTGATGAAGCTTTAATAAAAGTGAAAACATTTAGATTGATAAACATTTCCTATTTGTTCTTTATCCTATCCTATCATATCTCATTCTCTGATGAAGCTTTTAATAAAAGTGAAACATTTTAGATTGATAAACATTTCCTATTTGTTCTTTATCCTATCCTATCATATCTCATTCTCTGATGAAGCTTTAATAAAAGTGAAACATTTTAGATTGATAAACGCTTCCTATTTGTTCTTTATCCTATCCTATCATATCTCATTCTCTGATGAAGCTTTAATAAAAGTGAAACTTGTTACATTGATAAACATTTCCTATTTGTTCTTTATCCTATCCTATCATATCTCATTCTCTGATGAAGCTTTAATAAAAGTGAAACATGTTAGATTGATAAACATTTCCTATTTGTTCTTTATCCTATCCTATCATATCTCATTCTTCTATGATGAAGCTTTAATAAAAGAAAACATTTTAGATTGATAAACATTTCCTATTTGTTCTTTATCCTATCCTATCATATCTCATTCTCTGATGAAGCTTTAATAAAAGTGAAACATGTTAGATTGATAAACATTTCCTATTTGTTCTTTATCCTATCCTATCATATCTCATTCTCTGATGAAGCTTTAATAAAAAAGTGAAACATGTTAGATTGATAAACATTTCCTATTTGTTCTTTATCCTATCCTATCATATCACATTCTCTGATGAAGCTTTAATAAAAGTGAAACATGTTAGATTGATAAACATTTCCTATTTGTTCTTTATCCTATCCTATCCTATCATATCTTTGTTCATTCTCTGATGAAGCTTTAATAAAAGTGAAACATGTTAGATTGATAAACATTTCCTATTTGTTCTTTATCCTATCCTATCATATCTCATTCTCTGATGAAGCTTTAATAAAAGTGAAACATTTTAGATTGATAAACATTTCCTATTTGTTCTTTATCCTATCCTATCATATCACATTCTCTGATGAAGCTTTTAATAAAAGTGAAACATTTTAGATTGATAAACATTTCCTATTTGTTCTTTTATCCTATCCTATCATATCACATTCTCTGATGAAGCTTTAATAAAATTTTAGTGAAACATTTTAGATTGATAAACATTTCCTATTTGTTCTTTATCCTATCCTATCATATCTCATTCTCTGATGAAGCTTTAATAAAAATTTTCCTATTTGTTCTTTATCCTATCCTATCATATCTCATTCTCTGATGAAGCTTTAATGAAACATTTTAGATTGATAAACATTTCCTATTTGTTCTTTATCCTATCCTATCATATCACATTCTCTGATGAAGCTTTAATAAAAGTGAAACATTTTAGATTGATAAACATTTCCTATTTGTTCTTTATCCTATCCTATCATATCTCATTCTCTGATGAAGCTTTAATAAAACATGTTAAAAAACATTTCCTATTTGTTCTTTATTCCTATAAACATTTCCTATTTGTTGATAAACATTTTTGTCCTTTTATCCTATCCTATCATATCACATTCTCTGATGAAGCTTTAATAAAAGTGAAACATGTTAGATTGATAAACATTTCCTATTTGTTCTTTTTATCCTATCCTATCATATCTCATTCTCTGATGAAGCTTTAATAAAAGTGAAACATTTTAGATTGATAAACATTTCCTATTTGTTCTTTATCCTATCCTATCATATCACATTCTCTGATGAAGCTTTAATAAAAGTGAAACATGTTAGATTGATAAACATTTCCTATTTGTTCTTTATCCTATCCTATCATATCATTCTCTGATGAAGCTTTAATTCTCATGATTGAATTTGTTCTTTATCCTATCCTAAAATTCTCTGATGAAGAAAGTGAAACATTTAGATTGATAAACATTTCCTATTTGTTCTTTATCCTATCCTATCATATCTCATTCTCTGATGAAGCTTTAATAAAAGTGAAACATGTTAGATTGATAAACATTTCCTATTTGTTCTTTATCCTATCCTATCATATCTCATTCTCTGATGAAGCTTTAATAAAAGTGAAACATGTTAGATTGATAAACATTTCCTATTTGTTTTTTATCCTATCCTATCATATCTCATTCTCTGATGAAGCTTTAATAAAAGTGAAACATTTTAGATTGATAAACATTTCCTATTTGTTCTTTATCCTATCCTATCATATCTCATTCTCTGATGAAGCTTTAATAAAAAGTGAAACATTTTAGATTGATAAACATTTCCTATTTGTTCTTTATCCTATCCTATCATATCCATTCTCTGATGAAGCTTTAATAAAAAGTGAAACATGTTAGATTGATAAACATTTCCTATTTGTTCTTTATCCTATCCTATCATATCACATCTCTCTGATGAAGCTTTAATAAAAGTGAAACATGTTAGATTGATAAACATTTCCTATTTGTTCTTTTTATCCTATCCTATCCTATCATATCAAAGTGAAACATTCTTTCCTATTTGATGAATATCTTTAATAAAAGTGAAACATGTTAGATTGATAAACATTTCCCTATTTGTTCTTTATCCTATCCTATCATATCTCATTCTCTGATGAAGCTTTTAATAAAAGTGAAACATGTTAGATTGATAAACATTTCCTATTTGTTCTTTTTATCCTATCCTATCATATCTCATTCTCTGATGAAGCTTTAATAAAAGTGAAACATGTTAGATTGATAAACATTTCCTATTTGTTCTTTATCCTATCCTATCATATCTCATTCTCTGATGAAGCTTTAATAAAAGTGAAACATGTTAGATTGATAAACCTTTCCTATTTGTTCTTTATCCTATCCTATCATATCTCATTCTCTGATGAAGCTTTAATAAAAGTGAAACATTTCAGATTGATAAACGCTTCCTATTTGTTCTTTATCCTATCCTATCATATCTCATTCTCTGATGAAGCTTTAATAAAAGTGAAACATGTTAGATTGATAAACATTTCCTATTTGTTCTTTATCCTATCCTATCATATCTCATTCTCTGATGAAGCTTTAATAAAAGTGAAACATGTTAGATTGATAAACATTTCCTATTTGTTCTTTATCCTATCCTATCATATCATCCTATTCTCTGATGAAGCTTTAATAAAAGTAAAACATGAAACATAAACAGATTTGTAAACCTATCCTATTTCATTCTATTTTAATTCTTTATCCTATCCTATCCTATCCTATCATATCTCATGATGAAGCTTTAATAAAAGTGAAACATGTTAGATTGATAAACATTTCCTATTTGTTCTTTATCCTATCTATCATATCATTCTCTGATGAAGCTTTAATAAAAGTGAAACATGTTAGATTGATAAACATTTCCTATTTGTTCTTTATCCTATCCTATCATATCTCATTCTCTTGAAGTTTAATAAAAGTTTTTAGATTGATAAACATTTCCTATTTGTTCTTTATCCTATCCTATCATATCTCATTCTCTGATGAAGCTTTAATAAAAGTGAAACATGTTAGATTGATAAACATTTCCTATTTGTTCTTTATCCTATCCTATCATATCTCATTCTCTGATGAAGCTTTAATAAAAGTGAAACATGTTAGATTGATAAACATTTCCTATTTGTTCTTTATCCTATCCTATCATATCTCATTCTCTGATGAAGCTTTAATAAAAGTAAAAAGATTGAAACATTTCCTATTTGTTCTTTATTGATAAACATTTCTCTGATATTTGTTCTTTATCCTTTCCTTTGTTCTTTCATATCCTATCATTCTTCTGATGAAGCTTTAATAAAAAGTGAAACATGTTAGATTGATAAACATTTCCTATTTGTTCTTTATCCTATCCTATCATATCTCATTCTCTGATGAAGCTTTAATAAAAAAAGTGAAACATGTTAGATTGATAAACATTTCCTATTTGTTCTTTATCCTATCCTATCATATCTCATTCTCTGATGAAGCTTTAATAAAAGTGAAACATGTTAGATTGATAAACATTTCCTATTTGTTCTTTATCCTATCCTATCATATCTCATTCTCTGATGAAGCTTTAATAAAAGTGAAACATGTTAGATTGATAAACATTTCCTATTTGTTCTTTATCCTATCCTATCATATCTCATTCTCTGATGAAGCTTTAATAAAAGTGAAACATGTTAGATTGATAAACATTTCCTATTTGTTCTTTATCCTATCCTATCATATCTCATTCTCTGATGAAGCTTTAATAAAAAGTGAAACATGTTAGATTGATAAACATTTCCTATTTGTTCTTTATCCTATCCTATCATATCTCATTCTCTGATGAAGCTTTAATAAAAGTGAAACATGTTAGATTGATAAACATTTCCTATTTGTTCTTTATCCTATCCTATCATATCTCATTCTCTGATGAAGCTTTAATAAAAAGTGAAAACATGTTAGATTTAGATAAAACATTTCCTATTTGTTCTTTTTATCCTATCCTATCATATCTCATTCTCTGATGAAGCTTTAATAAAAGTGAAACATGTTAGATTGATAAACATTTCCTATTTGTTCTTTATCCTATCCTATCATATCTCATTCTCTGATGAAGCTTTAATAAAAGTGAAACATGTTAGATTGATAAACATTTCCTATTTGTTCTTTATCCTATCCTATCATATCTCATTCTCTGATGAAGCTTTAATAAAAGTGAAACATGTTAGATTGATAAACATTTCCTATTTGTTCTTTATCCTATCCTATCATATCTCATTCTCTGATGAAGCTTTAATAAAAGTGAAACATGTTAGATTGATAAACATTTCCTATTTGTTCTTTATCCTATCCTATCATATCTCATTCTCTGATGAAGCTTTAATAAAAGTGAAACATGTTAGATTGATAAACATTTGTTCTTTATTTGTTCTTTCTGATGATCCTTTATCAAAAGTAAACATCATTGATAAACATTCTGATTTGTTCTTTTAATCTTTCAATCTCATTCTCTGAAAATAAAAAATTGAAACATGTTAGATTGATAAACATTTCCTATTTGTTCTTTATCCTATCCTATCATATCTCATTCTCTGATGAAGCTTTAATAAAAGTGAAACATTTTAGATTGATAAACATTTCCTATTTGTTCTCTTCCCTATCCTATCATATCTCATTCTCTGATGAAGCTTTAATAAAAGTGAAACATGTTAGATTGATAAACATTTCCTATTTGTTCTTTATCCTATCCTATCATATCTCATTCTCTGATGAAGCTTTAATAAAAGTGAAACATGTTAGATTGATAAACATTTCCTATTTGTTCTTTATCCTATCCTATCATATCTCATTCTCTGATGAAGCTTTAATAAAAGTGAAACATGTTAGATTGATAAACATTTCCTATTTTCTTTATCCTATCCTATCATATCACATTCTCTGATGAAGCTTTAATAAAAAGTGAAACATGTTAGATTGAAAACATTTGTTAGATTGATCCTAAACATTTCCTTTCCTATTTGTTCTTTATCCTATCCTATCATATCTCATTCTCTGATGAAGCTTTAATAAAAAGTGAAACATGTTAGATTGATAAACATTTCCTATTTGTTCTTTATCCTGTCCTATCCTATCTCATTCTCTCATTCTCTGATGAAACTTTAATAAAAGTGAAACATTTGTTCTTTGATAAACATTTCCTATTTGTTCTTTTCCTATCCTATCCTATCATATCTCATTCTCTGATGAAGCTTTAATAAAAGTGAAAACATGTTAGATTGATAAACATTTCCTATTTGTTCTTTATCCTATCCTATCATATCTCATTCTCTGATGAAGCTTTAATAAAGTGAAACATGTTAGATTGATAAACATTTCCTATTTGTTCTTTATCCCATCCTATCATATCTCATTCTCTGATGAAGCTTTAATAAAAAGTGAAAACATGTTAGATTGATAAACATTTCCTATTTGTTCTTTATCCTATCCTATCATATCTCATTCTCTGATGAAGCTTTAATAAAAGTGAAACATGTTAGATTGATAAACATTTCCTATTTGTTCTTTTCCCTATCCTATCCTATCATATCTCATTCTCTGATGAAGCTTTAATAAAAGTGAAACATGTTAGATTGATAAACATTTCCTATTTGTTCTTTATCCTATCCTATCATATCTCATTCTCTGATGAAGCTTTAATAAAACATGTTAGTTGAAACATTTTAGATTGATAAACATTTCCTATTTTTAATTCTTTATCCTATCCTCCATCATATCTCATTCTCTGATGAAGCTTTAATAAAAGTGAAACATGTTAGATTGATAAACATTTCCTATTTGTTCTTTATCCTATCCTATCATATCTCATTCTCTGATGAAGCTTTAATAAAAGTGAAACATGTTAGATTGATAAACATTTCCTATTTGTTCTTTATCCTATCCTATCATATCTCATTCTCTGATGAAGCTTTAATAAAAGTGAAACATGTTAGATTGATAAACATTTCCTATTTGTTCTTTATCCTATCCTATCATATCTCATTCTCTGATGAAGCTTTAATAAAAGTGAAAACATTCCTTTTGATTGATAAACATTTCCTATTTGTTCTTTTATCCTATCCTATCATCCTATCATATCTCATTCTCTGATGAAGCTTTAATAAAAGTGAAACATGTTAGATTGATAAACATTTCCTATTTGTTCTTTATCCTATCCTATCATATCTCATTCTCTGATGAAGCTTTAATAAAAGTGAAACATGTTAGATTGATAAACATTTCCTATTTGTTCTTTATCCTATCCTATCATATCTCATTCTCTGATGAAGCTTTAATAAAAGTGAAACATGTTAGATTGATAAACATTTCCTATTTGTTCTTTATCCTATCCTATCATATCTCATTCTCTGATGAAGCTTTTAATAAAAGTGAAACATGTTAGATTGATAAACATTTCCTATTTGTTCTTTATCCTATCCTATCATATCATTCATTCTCTGATGAAGCTTTAATAAAAGTGAAACATTTAGATTGATAAACATTTCCTTGATTTGTTCTTTATCCTATCCTATCATATCTCATTCTCTCTTAATGAAAGTGAAACATTTAATGAAAACATTTCCTATTTGTTCTTTAATCCTATCATATCTCATTCTCTGATGAAGCTTTTATAAACATTTCCCTATTTGTTCTTTTCCTCCTATCCTATCATATCTCATTCTCTGATGAAGCTTTAATAAAAGTGAAACATGTTAGATTGATAAACATTTCCTATTTGTTCTTTATCCTATCCTATCATATCTCATTTTCTCTGATGAAGCTTTTTATAAAAGTGAAACATGTTAGATTGATAAACATTTTCCTATTTGTTCTTTATCCTATCCTATCATATCTCATTCTCTGATGAAGCTTTAATAAAAGTGAAACATTTAGATTGATAAACATTTCCTATTTGTTCTTTATCCCATCCTATCATATCTCATTCTCTGATGAAGCTTTAATAAAAGTGAAACATGTTAGATTGATAAACATTTCCTATTTGTTTTTATCCTATCCTATCATATCTCATTCTCTGATGAAGCTTTTAAAAAAGTGAAACATGTTAGATTGATAAACATTTCCTATTTGTTCTTTATCCCTATCCTATCATATCTCATTCTCTGATGAAGCTTTAATAAAAAAGTGAAACATGTTAGATTGATAAACATTTTCCTATTTGTTCTTTATCCTATCCTATCATATCACATCTCATTCTCTGATGAAACTTTAATAAAAAAGTGTTTTTTTTTCTATCCTATTAGATTTCTCTGATAAACATTTCCTTGATTTGTTCTTTATCCTTTTATCCTATCCTATCTCTCATTCTCTGATGAAGCTTTAATAAAAGTGAAACATGTTAGATTGATAAACATTTCCTATTTGTTCTTTATCCTATCCTATCATATCTCATTCTCTGATGAAGCTTTTTTAAAGTGAAAAATTGATAAACATTTCCTATTTGTTCTTTATCCTATCCTAAATTCATGAAGCTTAATAAAAAAAATTGATAAACATTTCCTATTTGTTCTTTATCCTATCCTATCATATCTCATTCTCTGATGAAGCTTTAATAAAAGTGAAACATGTTAGATTGATAAACATTTCCTATTTGTTCTTTATCCTATCCTATCATATCTCATTCTCTGATGAAGCTTTAATAAAAATTGAAACATGTTGATTGATAAACATTTCCTATTTGTTCTTTATCCTATCCTATCATATCTCATTCTCTGATGAAGCTTTAATAAAAGTGAAACATGTTGATTGATAAATTTTCATTTCCTATTTGTTCTTTATCCTATCCTATCATATCTCATTCTCTGATGAAGCTTTTAATAAAAGTGAAACATGTTAGATTGATAAACATTTCCTATTTGTTCTTTATCCTATCCTATCATATCTCATTCTCTGATGAAGCTTTAATAAAAGTGAAACATGTTAGATTGATAAACATTTCCTCTTTATCCTATCCTATCATATCTCATCTCTGATGAAGCTTTAATAAAAAGTGAAACATGTTAGATTGATAAACATTTCCTATTTGTTCTTTATCCTATCCTATCATATCTCATTCTCTGATGAAGCTTTAATAAAAAGTGAAACATGTTAGATTTATAAACATTTCCTATTTGTTCTTTATCCTATCATTTCATTCTCTTTGAAGCTTTAATAAAAGTGAAACATGTTAGATTGATAAACATTTCCTATTTGTTCTTTTATCCTATCCTATCATATCTCATTCTCTGATGAAGCTTTAATAAAAGTGAAACATGTTAGATTGATAAACATTTCCTATTTGTTCTTTATCCTATCCTATCATATCTCATTCTCTGATGAAGCTTTAATAAAAGTGAAACATGTTAGATTGATAAACATTTCCTATTTGTTCTTTATCCTATCCTATCATATCTCATTTTCATCTCTGATGAAGCTTTAATAAAAAGTGAAACATGTTAGATTGATAAACATTTCCTATTTGTTCTTTATCCTATCCTATCATATCTCATTCTCTGATGAAGTTCTTTAATAAAAGTGAAACATGTTAGATTGATAAACATTTCCTATTTGTTCTTTTATCCTATCCTATCATATCTCATTCTCTGATGAAGTTTAATAAAAGTGAAACTTTTAATAAAAGTTTGAAAATCATCTCATTCTCTGATTTAATAAACATTTTGATATTTTCCATTTATCCTATCCTATCATATCTCATTCTCTGATGAAGCTTTTAATAAAAGTGAAACATTTTAGATTGATAAACATTTCCTATTTGTTCTTTATCCTATCCTATCATATCTCATTCTCTGATGAAGCTTTAATAAAAGTGAAACATGTTAGATTGATAAACCTTTCCTATTTGTTCTTTATCCTATCCTATCATATCTCATTCTCTGATGAAGCTTTAATAAAAGTGAAACATGTTAGATTGATAAACATTTCCTATTTATTCTTTATCCTATCCTATCATATCTCATTCTCTGATGAAGAAGTTAATAAAATGGAAACATTTAGATTGATAAACATTTCCTATTTGTTCTTTATCCTATCCTATCATATCTCATTCTCTGATGAAGCTTTAATAAAAAATAGTGAAACATGTTAGATTGATAAACATTTCCTATTTGTTCTTTATCCTATCCTATCATATCTCATTCTCTGATGAAGCTTTAATAAAAGTGAAACATGTTAGATTGATAAACATTTCCTATTTGTTCTTTATCCTATCCTATCATATCTCATTCTCTGATGAAGCTTTAATAAAAAAAAACATGTTAGATTGATAAACATTTCCTATTTGTTCTTTATCCTATCCTATCATATCTCATTCTCTGATGAAGCTTTAATAAAAAGTGAAACATGTTAGATTGATAAACATTTCCTATTTGTTCTTTATCCTATCCTATCATATCTCCTCTGATCATATCATCATTTCCTATTTGTTCTTTATCCTGATGAAGCTTTAATAAAAGTGAAACATGTTAGATTGATAAACATTTCCTATTTGTTCTTTATCCTATCCTGTATCATATCTCATTCTCTGATGAAGCTTTAATAAAAAGTGAAACATATTTTTGATAAACATTTCCTATTTGTTCTTTATCCTATCCTATCATATCTCATTCTCTGATGAAGCTTTAATAAAAGTGAAACAACATGTTAGATTGATAAACATTTCCTATTTGTTCTTTTATCCTATCCTATCATATCATTTTCTGATCATATCTCATTTCTGATGAAGCTTTAATAAAAGTGAAACATGTTAGATTGATAAACATTTCCTATTTGTTCTTTATCCTATCCTATCATATCTCATTCTCTCTGATGAAGCTTTAATAAAAGTGAAACATGTTAGATTGATAAACATTTCCTATTTGTTCTTTATCCTATCCTATCATATCTCATTCTCTGATGAAGCTTTAATAAAAGTGAAACATGTTAGATTGATAAACATTTCTATTTGTTCTTTATCCTATCCTATCATATCTCATTCTCTGATGAAGCTTTAATAAAAGTGAAACATGTTAGATTGATAAACATTTCCTATTTGTTCTTTATCCTATCCTATCATATCTCATTCTCTGATGAAACATGTTTTTGATAAACATTTCCTAAACATTATTAGATTGATAAACATTTCCTATTTAATAAAAGTGTTCTTTATCCTATTGATCATATCTCAT
Organism: Acanthosepion pharaonis; assembly: GCA_903632075.3. Classification (NCBI taxonomy): domain Eukaryota; kingdom Metazoa; phylum Mollusca; class Cephalopoda; order Sepiida; family Sepiidae; genus Acanthosepion; species Acanthosepion pharaonis. The sequence continues at coordinate 76,904 of CAHIKZ030002996.1, read as the reverse complement.
TCTTTATCCTATCCTGAATATCTTTTTTAATAAAAAAAACATTTTTTATTTTTTATTTTGATAAACATTTCCTATTTGTTCTTTTATCCTATCCTATCATATCTCATTCTCTGATGAAGCTTTAATAAAAGTGAAACATGTTAGATTGATAAACATTTCCTATTTGTTCTTTATCCTATCCTATCATATCTCATTCTCTGATGAAGCTTTAATAAAGTGAAACATTTTGAGATTGATAAACAAATCCTTCCTATCATATCTATTTGTTCTTTAATCCTATCCATGTCATTGATCATTTCATTTGTTCTTTTCCATCCTATCTTTTCTCATTCTCTGATAAAAAAAGTGAAACATGTTAGATTGATAAACATTTCCTATTTGTTCTTTATCCTATCCTATCATATCTCATTCTCTGATGAAGCTTTAATAAAAATGAAACATGTTAGATTGATAAACTATTTCCCTGTTGTTCTTTATCCTATCCTATCATATCTCATTCTCTGATGAAGCTTTAATAAAAGTGAAACATGTTAGATTGATAAACATTTCCTATTTGTTCTTTATCCTATCCTATCATATCTCATTCTCTGATGAAACTTTAATAAAAGTGAAACATGTTAGATTGATAAACATTTCCTATTTGTTCTTTATCCTATCCTATCATATCTCATTCTCTGATGAAGCTTTAATAAAAGTGAAACATGTTAGATTGATAAACATTTTCCTATTTGTTCTTTATCCTATCCTATCATATCTCATTCTCTGATGAAGCTTTAATAAAAGTGAAACATGTTAGATTGATAAACATTTCCTATTTGTTCTTTATTTTATTTGTTCTTTATCCTATCCTTATCATATCTTTCATTCTCTATTTGAAGCATTTTTGATGAAGCTTTAATAAAAGTGAAACATGTTAGATTGATAAACATTTCCTATTTGTTCTTTATCCTATCCTATCATATCTCATTCTCTGATGAAGCTTTAATAAAGTGAAACATGTTAGATTGATAAACATTTCCTATTTGTTCTTTATCCTATCCTATCATATCTCATTCTCTGATGAAGCTTTTTTAAAAGTGAAACATGTTAGATTGATAAACATTTCCTTTGTTCTTTATCCTATCCTATCATATCTCATTCTCTGATGAAGCTTTAATAAAAGTGAAACATGTTAGATTGATAAACATTTCCTATTTGTTCTTTATCCTATCCTATCATATCTCATTCTCTGATGAAGCTTTAATAAAAGTGAAACATGTTAGATTGATAAACATTTCCTATTTGTTCTTTATCCTATCCTATCATATCTCATTTCTCTGATGAAGCTTTTAAAAGTGAAACATGTTAGATTGATAAATTTCCTATTTGTTCATTTCCTATTTGTTGATAAACATTTATCCTTTATCCTATCATATCTCATTCTCTCTGATGAAGCTTTAATAAAAGTAAAAAAGATTGAAAACATTTTATTTGTTTTTATAAACTATCATATTTCATCCTCTGATTTTAATAAAATTCTTTATCCTATTTGTTCTTTATCCTATCATATCTCATTCTCTGATGAAGCTTTAATAAAAGTGAAACATGTTAGATTGATAAACATTTCCTATTTGTTCTTTATCCTATCCTATCATATCTCATTCTCTGATGAAGCTTTAATAAAAAGTGAAACATGTTAGATTGATAAACATTTCCTATTTGTTCTTTATCCTATCCTATCATATCTCATTCTCTGATGAAGCTTTAATAAAAAGTGAAACATGTTTAGATTGATAAACATTTCCTATTTGTTCTTTATCCTATCCTATCATATCTCATTCTCTGATGAAGCTTTAATCATGTTAGATTGATAAACATTTCCTATTTGTTCTTTATCCTATCTATCATATCTCATTCTCTGATGAAGCTTTAATAAAAGTGAAACATGTTAGATTGATAAACATTTCCTATTTGTTCTTTATCCTATCCTATCATATCTCATTCTCTGATGAAGCTTTTTTAAAAGTGAAACATGTTAGATTGATAAACATTTCCTATTTGTTCTTTATCCTATCCTATCATATCTCATTCTCTGATGAAGCTTTTATAAAAGTGAAACATGTTAGATTGATAAACATTTCCTATTTGTTCTTTATCCTATCCCATCATATCTCATTCTCTGATGAAGCTTTAATAAAAGTGAAACATGTTAGATTGATAAACATTTCCTATTTGTTCTTTATCCTATCCTATCATATCTCATTCTCTGATGAAGCTTTAATAAAAGTGAAACATGTAGATTGATTGATAAACATTTTTATCCTATTTATCATATCTTTATCCTATCCTATCATATCTCATTCTCTGATGAAGCATTTAATAAAAGTGAAAACATGTTAGATTGATTGATAAACATTTCCTATTTGTTTTTATCCTATCCTATCATATCTCATTCTCTGATGAAGCTTTAATAAAATTGAAACATGTTAGACTGATAAACATTTCCTATTTGTTCTTTATCCTATCCTATCATATCTCATTCTCTGATGAAGCTTTAATAAAAGTGAAACATGTTAGATTGATAAACATTTCCTATTTGTTCTTTATCCTATCCTATCATATCATTCTCTGATGAAGCTTTAATAAAAGTGAAATTTAGATTGAAAAACATTTCCTATTTTCTTTATTTCCTATCATAAGCTTTCCTAATAAAAGATTTTGATAAATTTTGTTCTTTATCCTATCCTATCTCATTCTCTGATGAAAATAAAAGTGAAACATGTTAGATTGATAAACATTTCCTATTTGTTCTTTATCCTATCCTATCATATCTCATTCTCTGATGAAGCTTTAATAAAAAGTGAAACATGTTAGATTGATAAACATTTTCTTTGTTTGTTCTTTATCTCATCCTCTGATCATATCTCATTCTCATGATGAAGTTTTAATAAAAGTGAAACATGTTAGATTGATAAACATTTCCTATTTGTTCTTTTATCCATCCTCATATCTCATCATATGAAAATTTAATAAAAGTGAAACATTTAGATTGATAAAAGCCTATTTGTTCTTTTCCTATCCTCCTCAAAAGTGAAACAATGTTAGATTTAGATAAACATTTCCTATTTGTTCTTTATCCTATCCTATCATATCTCTTCTCTGATGAAGCTTTAATAAAAGTGAAACATGTTAGATTGATAAACATTTCCTATTTGTTCTTTATCCCATCCTATCATATCTCATTCTCTGATGAAGCTTTTAATAAAAGTGAAACATGTTAGATTGATAAACATTTCCTATTTGTTCTTTATCCTATCCTATCATATCTCATCCTCTGATGATCAAATCTCTGATTTGTTCTTTTTATCCTATCCTATTTAAGCTTTTAATAAAGTGAAACATGTTATTTTTAATAAAAAGTGAAACATTTTAGATTGATAAAACATTTTTACTATTTTTGTTCTTTATCCTATCCTATCATATCTCATTCTCTGATGAAGCTTTTTAAAAGTGAAACATGTTAGATTGATAAACATTTCCTATTTGTTCTTTATCCTATCCTATCATATCTCATTTTCTTATGAAGCTTTAATAAAAAATGAAACATGTTAGATTGATAAACATTTCCTATTTGTTCTTTATCCTATCCTATCATATCTCATTCTCTGATGAAGCTTTAATAAAAGATGTAAACATGTTAGATTTTTAAATTATTTCCTCATTTGTTCTTTATCCTATCCTATCATAAACATTTCTATTCTCTTTTATCATCCTTTAATAAAAGTGAAACATGTTAAATTGATAAACATTTCCTATTTGTTCTTTATCCTATTTCATATCCTATCCTATCATATCATTTCATTTTGTTCTTTATCCTGATGATATCATTTCTGATGAAGAAGTTTAATAAAAGTGAAACATGTTAGATTGATAAACATTTTTTCCTATTTGTTCTTTATCCTATCCTATCATATCTCATTCTCTGATGAAGCTTTAATAAAAAGTGAAACATGTTAGATTGATAAACATTTCCTATTTGTTCTTTATCCTATCCTATCATATCTCATTTTCTGATGAAGTTTAATAAAAGTGTGAAACATGTTAGATTGATAAACATTTCCTATTTGTTCTTTATCCTATCCTATCATATCTCATTCTCTGATGAAGCTTTAATAAAAGTGAAACATGTTAGATTGATAAACATTTCCTATTTGTTCTTTATCCTATCCTATCATATCTCATTCTCTGATGAAGCTTTTAATAAAAGTGAAACATTTTATTTGATAAACAATCCATCCTATCATATTCATTCTCTGATGAAGCTTTAATAAAAGTGAAACATGTTAGATTGATAAACATTTCATTTGTTCTTTATCCTATCCTATCATATCTCATTCTGATGAAGCTTTAATAAAAGTGAAACATGTTAGATTGATAAACATTTCCTATTTGTTCTTTATCCTATCCTATCATATCTCATTCTCTGATGAAGCTTTTAATAAAAAGTGAAAATGTTAGATTGATAAACATTTCCTATTTGTTCTTTATCCTATCCTATCATATCTCATTCTCTGATGAACTTTAATAAAAGTGAAACATGTTAGATTGATAAACATTTCCTATTTGTTCTTTATCCTATCCTATCATATCTCATTCTCTGATGAAGCTTTAATAAAAAAAGAAAATGATGCTAGATTGATAAACATTTCCTATTTGTTCTTTATCCTATCCTATCATATCTCATTCTCTGATGAAGCTTTAATAAAAGTGAAACATGTTAGATTGATAAACATTTCCTATTTGTTCTTTATCCTATCCTATCATATCTCATTCTCTGATGAAGCTTTAATAAAAGTGAAACATGTTAGATTGATAAACATTTCCTATTTGTTCTTTATCCTATCCTATCATATCTCATTCTCTGATGAAGCTTTAATAAAAATGTTAGATTGAAACATTTTCTTTATCCTATGATAAACATTTCCTAAGTTTGTTCTTTAAACTATCCTATTTGTTCTTATCCTATCTATCATATCTCATTCTGATGAAGTAAATAAAAGTGAAACATGTTAGATTGATAAACATTTCCTATTTGTTCTTTATCCTATCCTATCATATCTCATTCTCTGATGAAGCTTTAATAAAAAGTGAAACATGTTAGATTGATAAACATTTCCTATTTGTTCTTTATCCTATCCTATCATATCTCATTCTCTGATGAAGCTTTAATAAAAAAGTGAAACATGTTAGATTGATAAACATTTCCTATTTGTTCTTTATCCTTTATCATATCATCAATCTGTCTTTTAATAAAAAGTGAAACATGTTAGATTGATAAACATTTCCTATTTGTTCTTTATCCTATCCTATCATAATGAAGCTTTAATAAAAAGTGAAACATGTTAGATTGATAAACATTTCCTATTTGTTCTTTATCCTATCCTATCATATCTCATTCTCTGATGAAGCTTTAATAAAAGTGAAACATGTTAGATTGATAAACATTTCCTATTTGTTCTTTATCCTATCATATCTCATTCTCTGATGAAGCTTTAATAAAAGTGAAACATGTTAGATTGATAAACATTTCCCTATTTGTTCTTTATCCTATCCTATCATATCTCATTCTCTGATGAAGCTTTAATAAAAAGTGAAACATGTTAGATTGATAAACATTTCCTATTTGTTCTTTATCCTATCATATCTCATTCTCTGATGAAGCTTTAAAAAGTGAAACATGTTAGATTGATAAACATTTCCTATTTGTTCTTTATCCTATCCTATCATATCTCATTCTCTGATGAAGCTTTAATAAAAATTGAAACATGTTAGATTGATAAACATTTCCTATTTGTTCTTTATCCTATCCTATCATATCTCATTCTCTGATGAAGCTTTAATAAAAATGTGAAACATGTTAGATTGATAAACATTTCCTATTTGTTCTTTATCCTATCCTATCATATCTCATTTCTCTGATGAAGCTTTAATAAAAATAACATGTTAGATTGATAAACATTTCCTATTTGTTCTTTATCCTATCCTATCTCATTCTCATCTTTTTCTCTGATGAAGCTTTAATAAATTGAAAAACATTTTTTTGATTGATAAACATTTCCCTTATTTGTTCTTTATCCTATCCCTATCATATCTCATTCATTCTCTGATGAAGCTTTTAATAAAAAGTGAAACATGTTAGATTGATAAACATTTCCTATTTGTTCTTTTATCCTATCCTATCATATCTCATTCTCTGATGAAGCTTTAATAAAAGTGAAACATGTTAGATTGATAAACATTTCCTATTTGTTCTTTATCCTATCCTATCATATCTCATTCTCTGATGAAGCTTTAATAAAAAGTGAAAACATGTTAGATTGATAAACATTTTCCTATTTGTTCTTTATCCTATCCTATCATATCTCATTCTCTGATGAAGCTTTTAATAAAAGTGAAACATGTTAGATTGATAAAAATTTCCTATTTGTTCTTTATCCTATCCTATCATATCTCATTCTCTGATGAAGCTTTAATAAAAGTGAAACATGTTAGATTGATAAACATTTCCTATTTGTTCTTTATCCTATCCTATCATATCTCATTCTCTGATGAAGCTTTAATAAAAATGAAACATGTTAGATTGATAAACATTTTTCCTATTTGTTCTTTATCCTATCATATCTCATTCTCTGATCATGTTAGATTGATGTACATTTTCATTTGTTCTTTATCTCATATCTCATTCTCTGATGAAGCTTTTAATAAAAATTGAAACATGTTAGATTGATAAACATTTCCTATTTGTTTTTATCCTATCCTATCATATATCTCATTCTCTGATGAAGCTTTAATAAAAAAGTGAAACATGTTAGATTGATAAACATTTCCTATTTGTTCTTTATCCCATCCTATCATATCTCATTCTCTGATGAAGCTTTAATAAAAGTGAAACATGTTAGATTGATAAACATTTCCTTTTTCTTTTTCATATCCTATCTGATCATAAAAGGAATCTCATTCTCTGATGAAACTATCATAATAAATAAAGTGAAACATGTTAGATTGATAAACATTTCCTATTTGTTCTTTATCCTATCCTATCATCTCATTCTCTGATGAAGAAAACTTTAATAAAAAGTGAAACATGTTAGATTGATAAACATTTCCTATTTGTTCTTTATCCTATCCTATCATATCATCTCATTCTCTGATGAAGCTTTTAATAAAAAGTGAAACATGTTAGATTGATAAACATTTCCTATTTGTTCTTTATCCATCACATCTCATCATGAAAATCTCATTCTCTTTCTTTTTATCCTATCATATCTCATTCTCTGATGAAACTTTAATAAATTGAAACATGTTAGAACTGATAAACATTTCCTATTTGTTCTTTATCCTATCCTATCATATCTCATTCTCTGATGAAGCTTTAATAAAAAGTGAAACATGTTAGATTGATAAACATTTCCTATTTGTTCTTTATCCTATCCTATCATATCTCATTCTCTGATGAAGCTTTAATAAAAAATGTTAGATTGAAACATTTTATTTGTTGATCCTAAATATCATTTCTGATATAGCTTTTAATAAAAGTGAAAACATTTTTCCTATTTGTTCTTTATCCTATCTCATTATAAAGTAAACATGTTAGATTGATAAATTTGTTCTTTATCCTATCCTATCATATCTCATTCTCTGATGAAGTTTAATAAAAACCAAACATGTTAGATTGATAAACATTTTCCTTTTGTTCTTTATCCTATCTATCATATCTCATTCTCTGATGAAGCTTTAATAAAAAGTGAAACATGTTAGATTGATAAAACATTTCCTATTTGTTCTTTATCCTATCCTATCATATCTCATTCTCTGATGAATTTAATAAAAAGTGAAACATGTTAGATTGATAAACATTTCCTATTTGTTCTTTATCCTATCCTATCATATCTCATTCTCTGATGAAGCTTTAATAAAAAATGAAACATGTTAGATTGATAAACATTTCCTATTTGTTCTTTATCCTATCCTATCATATCTCATTCTCTGATGAAACTTTAAAAAGTGAAACATAAATTGATAAACATTTCCTATTTGTTCTTTATCCCATCCTATCATATCTCATTCTCTGATGAACAATGTTAGATTGATAAACATTTCCTATTTGTTCTTTATCCTGTCCTATCATATCTCATTCTCTGATGAAGCTTTAATTTTTTGAAACATGTTAGATTGATAAACATTTCCTATTTGTTCTTTATCCTATCTATCATATCTCATTCTCTGATGAAGCTTTAATAAAAAAAACATGTTAGATTGATAAACATTTCCTATTTGTTCTTTTATCCTATCCTATCATATCTCATTCTCTGATGAAGCTTTAATAAAAGTGAAACATGTTAGATTGATAAACATTTTCCTATTTGTTCTTTATCCTATCCTATCATATCTCATTCTCTGATGAAGCTTTAATAAAAGTGAAACATTTAGATTGATAAACATTTCCTATTTGTTCTTTATCCCATCCTATCATATCTCATTCTCTGATGAAGCTTTAATAAAAGTGAAACATGTTAGATTGATAAACATTTCCTATTTGTTCTTTATCCTATCCTATCACATCATACATCTGATATTTAATAAAAAGTGAAACATGTCAGATTGATAAACATTCTTTCTTTATAATCCTAATTCTCTGATGAAGCTTTTAATAAAAGTGAAACATGTTAGATTGATAAACATTTTCCTATTTGTTCTTTATCCTATCCTATCATATCTCATTCTCTGACTTTAATAAAAAGTGAAACATGTTAGATTGATAAACATTTCCTATTTGTTCTTTATCCTATCCTATCATATCTCATTCTCTGATGAAGCTTTAATAAAAGTGAAACATGTTAGATTGATAAACTTATTTTCCTATTTGTTCTTTATCCTATCTATCATATCTCATTTCCTCTTTGTTCTTTTATAAGCTTTAATAAAAGTGAAACATGTTAGATTGATAAACATTTCCTATTTGTTCTTTATCCTATCTATCATATCTCATTCTCTGATGAAGCTTTTAATAAAAGTGAAACATGTTAGATTGATAAACATTTCCTATTTGTTTCTTTATCCTATCCTATCATATCTCATTCTCTGATATAGTTTTAATAAAAGTGAAACATGTTAGATTGATAAACATTTCTATTTGTTCTTTTCCTATCCTATCATATCTTTCTCTGATTTAATAAAAGTGAAACATGTTAGATTGATAAATTTTCCTATTTGTTCTTTATCCTGTATAAACATTTCTATTTGTTCTTTTATCCTATCCTATCATTCATCTGATGAAGCTTTAATAAAAGTGAAACATGTTAGATTGATAAACATTTCCATTTGTTCTTTATCCTATCCTATCATATCTCATTCTATGATTTTAATAAAAAAGTGAAACATGTTAGATTGATAAACATTTTTTTTGTTCTTTATCCTATCCTATATATCTCATTCTGATGAAGCTTTAATAAAAGTGAAACATTTAGATTGATAAACATTTTATTTGTTTTTATCCTATCCTATCATATCTCATATCTTGAAGCTTTTATAAAGTAAACATGTTAGATAAACATGTAAGATTGATAAACTTTATTTGTTCTTTTATCCCATCATATCTCATTCTCTGATGAAGCTTTTAAAAACATTTAGATTGATGAACATTTCCTATTTGTTCCAAATTTATCCCATCTCATTCTCTGATGAAGCATTATAAAAGTGAAACATTAGATTGATAAAATTGATGAAAGCTTTCCTTCCTATCATATAAAAGTGGAAAAAGTGAAATTGTTAGATTGATAAACATTTCCTATTTTTTTTATCCTATCCTATCATATCTCATTCTTCTGATGAAAATAATAAAAGTGAAACATGTTAGATTGATAAACATTTCCTTTTGTTCTATATCCTATCTCTGATGAATCTAATTAAAAGTGAAACATTTAAATTGATAAAAGTGAAATTTGTTAGATTGATAAATATTTCCTATTTGTTCTTTATCATTTCTATCCTATCATCATATCTCATTCCTCTGATGAAGTTTAATAAAAAGTGAAAAAAATGTTAGATTGATAAACATTTTCCTATTTGTTCTTATCCTTCCTATCATATCTCATTCTCTGATGAAGCTTTAATAAAAGTAAACATGAAGCTTTATAAAATTTTCATTTTTTTTTTATCCTATCCCATCATATCTCATGTCTCTTTATGAAGCTTTTAACAAAGTGAAATATGTTATTGATAAACATTTTCCTATTTGTTCTTTATCTATCCTATCATATCTCATTCTCTGATGAAGCTTTTTTAATAAAAGTGAAACATGTTAGATTGATAAAACATTTCCTATTTGTTCTTTATCCTATCCTATCATATCTCATTCTCTGATGAAGCTTTAATAAAAGTGAAACATTTTAGATTGATAGTTCATTTTATTTGTTCTTTTATCCTATCATATCTCATTCTCTGATGAAGCTTTTAAAGAAACATGTTAGATTGATAAACATTTCCCTATTTGTTCTTTATCCTATCCCTATCATATCTCATTCTCTGATGAAGCTTTAATAAAAATGTAAACATGTTAGATTGATAAACATTTCCTATTTCCTTCTTTCTCATTCCTGATGAATTTTAATAAAATTAAAACCTTTCCTATTTGTTCAACCTTGTCTCATTTCTGATGAAACTTTAATAAAAGTGAAACATGTTAGATTGATAAAACATTTCCTATTTGTTCTTTATCCTATCCTATCATATCTCATTCTCTGATGAAGCTTTAATAAAATTGAACATGTTAGATTGATAAACATTTCCTATTTTTCTTTGTCCTATCCTATCATATCTCATTCTCTGATGAAGCTTTTTATAAAAAAGTGAAACATGTTAGATTGATAAACATTTTCCTATTTGTTCTTTTATCCTATCCTATCATATCTCATTCTCTGATGAATTTTAATAAAAATTGAAACATGTTAGATTGATAAACATTTCCTATTTGTTCTTTATCTCATCTATCCATATATTTATATAAAGTGAAATCATGAACATTTCTGATTTCTCTTATATCTCATTCTCTTGAAAAAGTTTAAAAAAGTTTGAAAATGTTAGATTGATAAATATTTCCTATTTGTTCTTTCCTATCCTATCCTATCTCATTTCTGATAATATGTAAAAATTCATGTTAGATTGATAAACATTTTTATTTGTTCATTTATCCTTCCTATATCTCATTCTCTGATGAAGAAAATAATAAATAGTGAAACATGTTAGATTGATTGATTTAAATTTGTTCTTTGGATTTTCATATCTATTTGTTCTTTATCTGTTATCCTATTTGTTCTTTATATTATCATTCATACTTATGAAGTTTATATCAAAACATGTTAGATTGATAAACATTTCCTATTTGTTTTTTATCCTATCCTATCATATCTTTCTCTGATTGAAGCTTTAATAAAATCTTAAACATGTTAGATTGATAAACATTTTCCTATTTGTTCTTTATCTATCAATTCACACATACATATTTGCATGTATATATCAAACATTTTCAGATTGATAAACATTTTCCTATTTGTTTTTTTCCTATCCATCATATCTCATTCTCTGATGAAGTTTTAATAAAATTGTAACATGTTAGATTGATAAACAAATATTTGTTCTTTATCCTATCACATATCTCATATATGTATATATCAACCATATTTAGAAGTTATTTCTTTTTGTTTTTATCCTTTATATCTCATTCTCTGATGAAGCTTTAATAAAAGTGAAACATGTTAGATTGATAAATATTTCCTTTTGTTCTTTATCCAGTTCATCATATCAAATATATTATAAAAAAGTGAAATATCATTGATAAACATTTTAATTTTTCTTTATCCTATCCTCTCATATCTCATTCTCTGATGAAGCTTTAATAAAAGTGAAACATGTTAGATTGATAAACATTTCCTATTTGTTCCTTTTTCATCTCTAAATTAATAAACATACATATATGTTTATATCAAAAAATTTCATTTGTTCTTTAATCTATCCTATTCAATCTCATTTTGATGAAGCTTTAAAAAAAGTGAAATATGTTAGATTGATAAACATTTCCTATTTGTTTTATCCTATATATCATATCTCATTCTCTGATGAAGCTTTAATCAAAAGGAAAACATATATAAATATCTACCACATCCTATTTCCATCTCTATTCTCTATATAAAAAATTATGTCAGATTTATAAATGTTTCCTGAACTTTTATCTAATCAACATATGGAAACTTTTTAATAAAAGTGACCAATTTGCCACATTTTTTTTTTCCTATCCTATCATTCTCATTCTCTGATGAAGCTTTAATAAAAGTAAACATGTTAGATTTATAAAAGTTTCCTATTTGTTCTTTATCCATATCATATCAACATTTTTATATGAATATTGACTAAAAATTTCTTTTTAGATTGATAAATTGTTCATTTGTTTTTTTCCTTTATTATCTTCATATTTTCTATTTGTTATTTTCTTAAAAAGCAAACATAAAGATTGATAAAATTTAAATTTTTCTTTATCCTTTCCTTATCCATTTAAAGTTTTGTTATCTTATATAAAATCATTCTCAATGGAATTTTTTCCTATCTCATTCTCTGATGAAAAGTGAAACATGTTAGATTGATAAATGTTTCCTATTTGTTTCTTTATCTTATCACATATCATTAATTCTATATCAAAACTAAAACTGAAATTTGTTAGATTGATAAACATTTCTATTTGTTCTTTATCCTATCTATCATGTTAGATTTAGAAATATTAAATTTGTAAAAGTTATCATATGTTAATTGATAAATATTTCCACATTTTTCTTTGAATCTAAAATATCTCATTCTCTGATGAAATTTTAATAAAAGTGAAACATGTTTATTTAAAAACATTTTTCCTATTTGTTTATTCTTTATCTTATCACACATAAATATGTATATATCATTTTAATAAAAGTGAAACATTTTGATCAAATATCTTCATTCTTTCCTCTGATGAAACTAGAAAAGTTTTAATGAAACATGTTATGTTTTTGAAAAAAAGATATTTGTTCTTTATCTATCCTATCATATCTCATTCTGTTGAAGCTTTTATATGTAGATTGATTTAAAATTATTTTTCTTTATATTTATCCATATCTCATTCTCTGATGAAGCTTTAATAAAAAAGTGAAACATGTTAGATTGATAGCAATTTCTATTTCCCTATCCTATCCTATCATATCACAGATGATGAAATATATATTGATAAACATTTCCTATTTGTTCTTTATCCTATCCTATATATCATTCTCTGAAAGCTTTAATAAAAAGTGAAACATGTTAGATTGATAAACATTTCCTATTTGTTCTTTATCTTATTCTTCATCCTCTTAAAGCTTTTGTAAAATATCAAAAATGTTATTTTTTTCCAAAAATTTCATTTTTGTTCTTTAATCCATATCCTTTATCTTTCCTATCATTCTCTATCCTATGAATCTTTTAATAAAATAAACATGTTAGATTGATAAACATTTCCTATTTGTTCTTTATCCTATCCTATCATATCTCATTTTTGATGAACTTTAATTGTAGTGTTTCCTATTGTTAGATTGATAAACATCTTCCTATTTGTTTTTATCCTTTTAAAAGCATATCTCATTCTCTGATGAAGCTTTAATAAAAGTGAAACATGAAAAAATGTTCCTATTGATAAACATTTCCTATTTGTTCTTTATCCTATCCTATCATATCTCATTCTCTGATGAAGCTTTAAAAAAGTAAACATTCTTAGATTGATAAAATTTCCTATTTGTTCTTTTAAATCCTATCATATCTCATTCTCTGATGAAGCTTTAATAAAAGTGAAACATGTTAGATTGATTTATTTCCTATTTGTTTGCATCTTTAGATCCAATATCCTTCAAATCTTTCTTTTGATACATTCTCTGATTTTAAAAAACATTTTTCATGTTAGATTGATAAACATTTCCTTTTTTTCTTTATCTATCCTATCATATCTCATTCTCTGATTTAAATAAAAAAAAAACATACGTTAATAAAATTTGTTCTTTCCTATCTATCATATCTCATCTCTATGATTTTTAATAAAAAAAGATTGAAAAATCCTTTTTTTGTTTTTTATCCTATTATTTTCAAATTTCATTCTCTGATGAAGCTTTAATAAAAAGTGAACATTTAGATTGAAAACATTTCCCTTTTAAAAAAATATCTTATCAATATCTATTCTCTGATGAAAATTTAAAAAAGTTTTAACATGTTAGATTGATAAACTTTCTATTTGTTCTTTAAATTCATAAAATTCTCTGATGAATACAATTTAATAAAATGTTTCCTATTTGTTCTTTATCATGTTGGATTGATAATTTATGAATATACCATATTAGTCTTCATTTTCTTTTCCTTTTCCTGATTCTTCAATAAAAAAATTTCTGATGTTAGATTTAGAAAATTTTCCTCTTTAAATTGAAAAACAAAATGGACATATGTTCTTTATCCAATCTTTTCCAATCTCATTCTCATTCTGAATCTTTAATAAAAAAAAACAATAAAATTGGACATAAACATTTCCTATTTATATCTTTTTCTAAATCCATATATATCATTCAAGTTCTTGATTATATATCTTTCTCTATAAAATTAATAAAAAACAAGATTGATAAACATTTCCTATTTGTTCTTTATCCTTATATATATCCATTATGAATTTCAATATCAAATTTTTATATATATATATAAATATATCTCATTCTACATTAAGCTTTTAATAAATGTTGATCTTTGAACAAGCTTTAATAAAATCTGATCACATTTGGAATATAATATATTTTCTATTTGTAGTTTTTCCTTCCTATCATATCTCATTCTCTGATGAAAAATTTAATAAAAGTGAAACATGTTATATTGATAAACATTTCCTATTTGTTCTTTATCCTATCCAGATCATATCTCATTCTCTGATGAAGCTTTAATAAAAGTGAAACATATTGTTTGATTGATAAACATTTCTTATTTATTCTTTATCCTATCCTATCATATCTATTCTCTGATGAATTTTATGAAAGTGAAACATGTTAGATTTATATACATTTCTATTTGTTCTTTATCTTATTCTGTCCATATCTGTATTCTCAGATGAAGAGCTTTAATAAAAAGTAAACATGTTAATTTATAAAATTTAATATTTGTTCTTTGTCACGTTTAAAAAAATCATTTATCTTCTTAAAATTCTTCATTTCTCCAAGATATCTCTGATTTAATAAAAAAAGAAAACATGTTTTTTTTTGCATTTCCTATTTGTTCTTTATCTTATCCATATATATATTCTCTGATGAAGCTTTAATAAAAAAAAACATATTAGATTTTAAATATTTCCTATTTAAAAATTATCATATCCTATCATATCTCATTCTATTTGTTCTGCATTTATCAGTGGAATAAACATGTTATATTATCAAAAATATATATTTATATTCAGATATTTATTATCATATTTCATTAATTGATGAATCATTTAATAAAAACATAAACATGTTACAATTAAAATTTTTCCTATTTGTTTTTATCTTATACTATCATAGTATTGATAATCTTCAATAAAAAAAAATCATTTTCTTCTAAAAACATTTCCAATATTTGTTCTTTATCCTATTGTTTCAACATATTTTCTTTTGAAAGTTTTAATAATTTAGATTTACATTTAGATTGATAAATGTATTTTTTCAAAAATTTGTTCTTTATTATCAATCATAATCTCATTCTTTAAAAAATATTTTAATTAAAAAAATTCCTTTTTGATGTTTTATTGATAAACATTTAACATTTACACACTTTATGATCATATTATTTATATATCTCATTTATTGATGAAGATTTAATAAAAGTCAAACATTTCTTTATAAAACATTTCCTTTTATTCTTTAATTTATACAACAGTATCTCAATATTTTTTTAAAATATTGTATAGATATAATCTATACATTTTTTAATAAATTATCTATTAAATAAAATAAATAAAAAAATATTATTAAATATTTCCTATTTTATCTTTATTTAAGCAAAATAAATCTCATCCTCTGATGCAAAATTTAAGGTTAAAAAAAAAAAAACATGAATGATAAAACATTTCCTAAAAATTGTTCTTTATCTTCCAAATATCTCATTCTCTTTTGACCTGCTATAATAAAAAAAAACATTAACCTTTTCTAAAAATTTATTAATAAAATTCCTTTTTGTTTTTACCTTTCATTATAACCTTTTTTGAAACATTCTTTAAAAAAAAAAAAAAAATCTTTCTTATATTATAATTTAAAAAACAAACATATTGTATTATAATATCCTTGATACGTCCTTAATTTATTTAAATCTCATTCTCTGATGAAGCATTAGAAAAACCACAGAAACATGTTGAATTGATAATGATTTTTGTTTGTTTTTATTTCCTCACATATCTCATTTGGGATGAAATCAAATAAAAGAAGTTTTTATTAGATTGATAAATAATTCCTGATTTAGGATTTAAACTAGAATTAAATATGTTATCTATATATAAGCTATAATTTATTAAACAAACAAAATAAATTGATATAAATTTTTTATTTTTTTTATTTCTACAAATCATATCTTTATTTCTCTGATTTTTATTAATAAAAGTGAAAATATTAGATTGATAAACACTTCCTATTTATTTTCTTTATTTTCATAATAAACAAAATTTTTATCAACTTTAGTTTTAAAAAAAAAATTAATGGTTTGATAAACAAAATTCCTATTTATCTTTATTTGTTTCTTTTTGTATATTTATCTATGAATTTCTAAAATTTAACCCAATTTTTATATATTCAACAAAAAACATTTTCTTTAAATCCTATTTTTATCTCATTTTCTTGAAAATTTATAAGCAAATAATAAAAGTGAAACATGTTTTTTATTGAAAATGTTTGAAAAATTTTATTTTTTCAGTTCCTATCTTTATCTTATTCTTATAAATTTTAAAGTGAAAATAAAATATCAAATCCTTTTAATCCAAATTTCCTATTTGGTTTTATCCATCCATTTGAACTTTTTTGAAATTTCATCCTTAATGAATTTTAATAAAAAGAACCATTTAGATTATAAGCATTTCCTATTTTTTTTTTTATCCCATCATATCTATGATAAATGATGAAAAAGTTTATAAAAAAAGATAAAAAAAATTAGATTGATAAATCCTCAAAATCCTATTTGTTCTTTATCTATCATAAATATTCTATTTCTTTATTTTAAAAAATTTTATTGTTGACTCTTGTAAAAGAAGAACTTTCTAAATTTATTTCAATTTCTTTTTGAAACTTTTAATTTAAAAGCAGATTTAAATATTTCCTATTTATTCTTTTCTGTATATATAAATATTATCATTGGAAATGTCAACTTTTATTTAAATTTTTTTTGATTTCATTTTCAATTGATAAACATTTGAAATTTAAAAATTCTATCCTATCATTTCTCATAATTTATGAAGCATTAAAAAAGTGAAAAATGTCAAATTGTTAAACATTTCCTATTTTTCTTTTCTATAATTATTAATTAATATAAAAGTGTTCATTTAGATTTAAAATTTTCATTATTTTACCTTTTTGTTTTTCTCATCTTATCATTTTATTTTTATTTATATATCAACCAAATTGTTCCATTTTCATATCTCATTCTCTGATATAAAATTAATAAAAAATGAAACATGTTAGATTTATAAATATTTCCCTATTTGTTCTTTATCTTATCTATATATATATATATATGAAATTAATAAAAGTTTTTCAATTTAAACATTTCTATTTCATTCTCCCATAAAATCTTTTCTAAAAAAAAATGTATTAAAAATATAAACATGTATCTTTATTTTTATTTTCATTCTTATATATTTATTTTAAAAGACATATGATTATATCAATTTTGTTATTTGTTCTTTATAAATGATTATCTATATCTCATTCTCTAATGAATGTTTAATAAAAAGTAAAACATGTTAAATTTATAAACATTTCTATTTATTTTTTATCCTATCTTTTATCTTATGAGTTTCTCTTTTGAAAAATTAATAAAATGAAAATTATTTTGAACAACATTTCCTATTTGTTCTTTTTCCTATTATATATCTCATTTGATGAAGCTTTAATAAAAATTGGCAACATATTAGATTGATAAACATTTCCTATTTCTTCTTTATTCATCCATAAATCTCATTCTCTGATCAATTGCTTTAATAAAAACTACATGTTAGATTGATAAACATTTCCTATTTGTTCTTTAATAAAAATCTCATCAAAATCATGCACAAAACTATTTATAAAAAATTTCCTTTTGTTCTTAGATTTTTTCTAACATTTTCTTAAATATTCTTTATCCAATTCTATTTTAAATTTCATTTCTCCATTCTAAGCTTTAATAAAAGTGAAACATGTTAAATTGATAAACAACTCCTATTTGTTCTTTAAATATATTTTTACATATCAGGCAAATGATGAATTTTCAAAGTTCTTTATATCAGTTTCTGATAGTTTTGATTCTTTTTCTCTATTTGTTCTCTATTCTCATCATGAAGCTTTAATAAAAGGTGAAACATGTTATTTGATAAACAATTAATTTGTTCTTTTCCTTTAATTTTTATAAAATTAAACTCATCATCTTTATTATACTCAATCTTTGAAAAATGTTGGATTGATTGTCCATTCAATTTGTTTTTTTATACTATATATATAACTCATTCTCTGATGAAGCTTTAATAAAAATGAAACATATTAGATTTATAAAATATTTCCTATTTGTTCTTTATCTTATCAATCTGTTAATATTCATTTCACATGAAAGCTTTTCTCCAAATTCTCTGATGATATTTTATTGATAAATATTTCCTGTTTGTTTAGGTGGATATCCTATTTGTCTTTAAATTATCACATGTATGATATTTTAATAAAAACAAGAAATTGTTAGATTTTCATAAACATTCTCTGAAAATTCTTAAAAGTAAAGTTCTTTTTGATCATTTCTTTTTTTTCTTTAATAAAAACATGTTAGATTGTAAACATTTCCATAGTCTTGTTCTTTTGGATCCTTCCTATATTCTTTATATGCATATATCTCATCCTTGATGAACTATAATAAAAGTGAAACAATAAAATTTCTTGATATCTCATTTTATAAGCTTCATAAATAAAATTATTATCCTATACTGTTTATCATTCTCTAGATGAAACTTTTTAATAAATGTTTCCCTAACATTGGTATCTTATCAACAAACATATTATAATTTCAACCAAAATTTGTAATCTTTTTTTTTTCCTATCTATATCTCATTCTCTGATGAAAGCTTTAATAAAAAAAAAAACATGTTAGATTTATTTCAAATCTTTAATTATTTGTTCTTTATCTTTTCAAAATACATATATGGTATATATACCCATTTGTTCTTTATTCTTTTTCTCAATATCTCATTCTCTATGAAGCTTTAATAAAAGTGAAACATGTTAGATTTATCAACGTTTCATTTTTCTTTATTTATCACTTTTACATATTTATATATAACCAACAAGTCTTTCTTTTAAATATCTCATTCTCTGAAAGCTTTAATAAAAGTGAAACATGTTAGATTTATTGTTTTTCCTTTTTTTCTTTAATTCTCACACTAAAAATGTATCAAAATATGAAACAGTTCTTTTTTCTCTATATCAAACATTCTCATTTTTTGAAGCTTTGATAAAATTTATTTAGATTTTTCAACATTTCTTTTTGTCATTTCTTCTCATTCTCATGATGAAAAAAATCATAAAAGTATCAATTTTTCAAGTTTTTTTTAAATCTATATCTCATTCTCTGATGAAGCTTTAATAAAAATGAAACATATTAGATTGATAAACATTTCCTATTTG
This sequence comes from Acanthosepion pharaonis, assembly GCA_903632075.3. Taxonomy (NCBI): domain Eukaryota; kingdom Metazoa; phylum Mollusca; class Cephalopoda; order Sepiida; family Sepiidae; genus Acanthosepion; species Acanthosepion pharaonis. The sequence continues at coordinate 56,964 of CAHIKZ030002996.1, read as the reverse complement.
TTCTTTATCTCATCATGGTTTTTCATTAAAGTGATATATCAATTTCTCAAAATCCATTATTTCTATTTTTCTCTATCTTTCATTCTCCGATATATCTTTATATAAATGAAACATATTTGATTGGATTGAAAATTTTTATTTGTTCTTTATCTCATTCAATACATGTATATATCATATTCCTAAAATTCAGTATTATCATTCATCTCTGATGAAGCTTTAATAAAAAATTATAAACATTTTAGAAAATTTATTTCCTATTTTGTTGTTTAAATTATTAATTTAACTATATATCATTCCACTGAATGAAAGAATTAATTCTCTATAAATCAAACATGTTCAAACAAATTTAATAAAATTTTTTTTCTTTTTCCTTTTCAAAACTTTAAACTTATGAATTTAATAAAAATAAACATTTAATTTATAAACCATTTCCCCATTTGTTCTTTATAAATCTATAGATAAATCTCATTCTCTGATGAAGCTTTTAATAAAATTGAAACATGTTAGATTGAAAACATTTCCTTTATTACATCATGCAAATCTAGTAAAAAAGTCAACCAATTTTGATCTCATTTTCTCTGGTCAATAACAATAAATTAGTGTGAAACATGTTAATTAAATATTTCCAATTTGTTCTTTATAATATATCACTATATAATAACCAAACAAATAAAAAATTCTTTACATTATCTCATATTCTCATTCTGATGAAGCTTTAAAAAAAAGTGAAACATTTTAAATTGAAAACAAAAATTTTGTTCTTTATCCTATCCCATATATAGGTGATGGTTTTATATAATAATCAACCATTTTAGTAAATGAAAATGTCTCTAGATTCTATAAAAATTTTAAAAAAAAAACATGTTATGTTTTAGATACTAAAGTGAATATCAAAAAGAATGAAGCTTTTCAACTCAGTGGAAACATGTTTATTGATAAACAACCTAATTTTTCTTCATTTAAAGGCATATCTCATTTCTCTGATGAAGCTTTTAATAAAAAGAAAACATATTAGATTGATATTCATTTCCTATTTGTTCTTTATCCAATCAATGAAATATTCATATCTCAAAAATTGGAAAATATTATATTGAAAAAAAATTTGAAGTAAATTTCAAACACAATTCATAAAAATATAACATATTTTTTGGCTTTTTCCTTTATAAATAAATCTATTATCAAATCTCATGACTCTGATAAACTTTTTAAAAAAAGTTTTTAGAGAATATTTGAATTGATAAATTTTCCTATTTGTTCTTTTATCCTAATTGCTCATCTCTCATTTAAAAATGAAAATTTAATAAAAGATAAAATGTTAATTGATAAAAAAACCATATTTGTTCTTTATCCTTTCCTATCATATCTCATTCTCTGATGAAGCTTTAATAAAAATTCATGTTAGATTGATGAATGAAAAATATTTGTTCTTTATCCATGACTCTCATATCCATCCTCTTTTAATAATATTTAAAGTATTTGGAAATAAATATTTCATTCTTCTTTAAACAGTAAATTTTTTCCATTGAAAGAATAAAAATGTGTCCTGTTATTTGTTTCCTATTTGTTCTTTATTCTTATCTGTCAGTTCTCTGGTTGTATTTAAAATAATAAAAAAAATTTTTTAAATTTCTTTTCATAAACATTTCTCATTTCAGATTCTTTAATTCTTGACATTTGTAATATCTCATTTAAAATCTGTTTTTTCTAAAAATAAACAGTGTTATCTATTGATAAACTTTTCCTATTTTTTCTTTATCCTATTTATCAATGATCATCATTCTCTGATGAAGGACTTTTAATAAAAAAAACATGTTAAATTTGATAAAATTTCCATTTGTTCTTTATCCTATAATCATATATATTTTAAAAGATTATTTAACAAACATAAATAACATTAATGAAACATGTTGATTGATAAAATTTCCTATTTATTCTTTTTCCTTTAATATATCTCATAGGATTGATGAAAGCTTTAAATAAAAATTAAACATGTTTGAAAGATAAATTTTTACTTTATTTTATCCTAATCATATCATATATTTTAATATGTTTACTATTTAATATATCTTAAACACTACAGATTGAACAAATTTTATATTTATCTTTATATATAATCATATAATCTTATATTTTAAAAAAAGAAAATGAAACATAATTAAAAAATAAAAACATTTTCCTAATGTTAAATAAATTTAAATCATATCTTTTTTAATTGTGAATTTTTAAAAAAGTGAAAATGTTCAATTTTTAAACATTTCCTATTTGTTCTTTTATCCTATCCTAATATCATTTTTTTCTATGAATTTTAATTAAAATTCTTAGTTAATTCCATAAAAATTACATATTTATATCTTTATCATATTTGTCGGCTCAGGAGATGTGATATTTATAATCTGATGAAAAATGTTGGATTTTAAAAGTGATAAATATTTGTTCTTTAAAAATTCCTATCATATATATTTAAGGCAAAAAATAATAAATGGTAAATCATGTTAGATAAATAATAAATTAATATTTAGTTCATTTATCCATAAAATAAATTTTTGTGAATTCATTGATAAAAGGCCATAACAAAACATTATAAATTTATAAATAAAGAATATATTTATTATGTTTTTGTGAAATTTCTATAACATATATTACATAAAACAAAAATATGATATCCCTGATATCGCATTCTCTATAAACTTTAATAAAAGAATGAAAATAAAAGATTGATAATAGATTTGAAAAATCTTCTTTTAAATCTGTGTCATGTCATACATGTTCTATACAATGTCAAAAAAAGGATGTTACTTGAAAAACATTTATATATCTTTATTGATTTTAAATCATAATGAAAAGTGAAGTTGAAAATTGAAAAGAAAAGGAAATATATATATAAATGTATATTTCCTATTTTTTCTTTAAATCCTATTTTCATATTTTTCTAATTTTTGATTTAAATTTTGTTGAAAAAGTTAAATTGAATAAGCATTTCCTAAACATTGATTGATTTAACAAATCATTCTCATTTTTGATCAAATATTTAAAAATATTCATTTTTAGAAAAAGATTTTTCTTATTTGACTTTAAAATTTGTCATTTTCTCTTGATGATTTATAAATAAAAGAATTTTTTATGTTGATATAAAAATTTTACATTTTTTTTTATTTATAATGTGCTCCTTATTCATTTTAAAAAAAATAATTAATAAAACTTGAACATTTTAAAATATCCTAAATTCTTGAAAATTTGTTTAAAATATCTAGTTGTCAATTTGAATTTCTTTTGATGTTTTAAAATTTATAATATTTAATTGATAAACTCTTATTTTTCTTTATCCTATGTCAAATCATATCTCATTTTTTATGAAGCTTTAAAGAAATTTTAAAACATGGAAGATTGACATTCTTTCCTGTTTGTTCTTTATCCTATAAAAATGAATTTTGTCTGATCCAATTTTTTAATATAACTGAAAGAAAGAGATTGATTAAAATAATTTTTCCTATCTACTGTCATATTCATTTATTCTGAAATCCGAACTTCTATGTCTCACCAGTGATTAACGAGAACAAATAAATGGGCATTTTTTCTTTATTGTTTGATATTCTGAATCTTTGGATTCTTTTCTATCAGAAATTTCTGATGCAGAATAAAGAGTGAAACAATGAATATTCTAAACATTTCTTATTTTAAATTTTTATCCTAATATTGTCATATTTATTTCAGTGATTCTATTAATTTTTCCTTCTGAACACAGAAATATGTTTTTTGAAAATTTTTTGCTTTTAACATTGATCCAGTTCTTTATCCCAATAAATCATTTTATAATCAGATATCTTATATAATGAAACACAATAAAAGCTGTGAAGCATTTTGGATTGATAAACATTTTGGTATTTGTTCAGTATCCTATACTGTCAATTTGATTCATGATTTGATATTTAATAAAAGTGAAATGATGTATAAAATATTTATATATGTTTATTATTTTGGGGATTTTAATGATTCTTTGATGGTATTTAATAAAATCTTTAAATATGTTAAATCAAATGTAAACAAATAATTTTAGTGGATCCTAAAACTGTTATATTAAATATTAATCTGATATACTATTTAGCTTTTAATATTTATTAAAAATAATAGATTATGATTTTTCATATTTATACTTTATATATAAATGGTATAATTTTATGTCATTCTTGATGAAAATTTAATAAAAGTGAAAAAATTGTTTGATAAACATTTTTATTTTTTCTTATCCTATACATTAGTTTCATATTATGAACTCATATTACTTAAATTAATAAAAATTAAAACATGATAAGATTGAAAACATATCCTATTTGAGATTTATTGTAAAAATATAAATCATCTGATGAAATTTTATATAAAAATTAAATAAAGTATTTTTTATGCCTATTTGGTTTTTTCATGTAAATAAATATAATTTTACATAAATTGAAAAGAAGTTTTAAAATTAATTTTATTTATCCACATGATTCATATATGTAAAATTTATTTTTTAACATAGTAATTTTATTTTGGGTTTTTAATACATTTCCCTGCGATTTATTTATCTTTAAGTGAATAATATAATATATTTTAATAATTATTTATTTAAATTGATGACACTTCAATTGTATTTTTTATTTTGCTATGTCAATATTGATTAACAGCCCATATTTAATTTTTTATACTATCTATAAAAAATGAAAATTTATGCAATTTAATAAAAGTGAAATTATTTTAAATTGAAAAAAATTTTTGATTTGTTCTTTATCCTATAAAAACATATAAATCCTCATGAATCTTTTTAAAAAAAATGAAACATGTTAATTGATAAACATTTGTATTTGTTCTTTATGTAAATATTATATCTCATCCTAAAAAATTTTAACTAAATATATAAATATAAACTAATTGATAAACCTTGGATTATGTTCTTTATCCTAAATTGCAATATAGCTAATCCTCTTATAAAAACAAATAAATAAAAACATGTTAGATTAGATGTTTTTCCTTTTGTTCTTTATCCTATCCTATATATCTCATACATTTGATGGAGATGGACAAAGTGAAACATGTTAATATTATTTATAAACATTTTCAGACAAATCTTTTCCTATCCTAAACTGTCATATCATTTAATTATCTGATGAAGTATTTAATAAAAGTGAAAATGTTGGATTGATAAACATTTAATATTTTGTTTGTTATCCTATGCCCTCATATCTCATTTCTGATGATGCTTTTTAAGTAAATTGATGAAAACATGGTAGTTGATAAACAAATTTATTTGTTTTTATCCTATTTCTTCATGGAAAAGAAACTTCTGATGAAACTTTTGGCTATGGTGAAACATTTTGAAAAATAAACATTTCGATTTGTTCATTTATCTATCCTATCATATCTATATCCTTCTAATTTAATAAAAGTGAAAATGTTTATTGAAGAAAATTTCAAAAAGTTCTTTGATTGGATCCTGTCATATCTCATCCTTGCATGAAGCTTTTAAAAAAATGAAACATGTTAGATTGTTAAACATTTCCTATTTGTTCTTTATCCTATCCTGTCATATCTCATCCTCTGATGATGAAATTTTTTTTTGGCTTCAATACAAAAAAAATTTCAAAAGGTTCTTTATCCTAAAACCTAATATCTTTTCTTTGATGTTTAAAAGTTGTTAAATTGAAAAACCTTCTTTAAATATCCCATCTTTCTCATTAAGATGAAACACAGTTTTAATTAAATGTTCAAAGAAACATGTTAACATTGATAAACATGAATTCCTATTTGTTATTTAGGAATTTCCTATTTCTTATTTCATTCTCTTTTTTTTAATAAAAAGTTAAACATTTTTATTTAAAAAGCATTTTTTAAAAATTGTTCTTTATCCTATCATCATATTTTATTTCTGATGATATTTTATTTAAATTTGAAATTTATGTTAAAACTTGATAAAAAAAAAAAATTTGTTCTTTTATCATTTTCATCAAAAAATATCTTTTCTTTTATGAAGCTTTTATTAAAAGTGAAACATGTTAGATTGATAAAATTCTTATTTTTTTTATCCTTTAAAAGTCATAAAACCAGATCTTCAGAATGAGAATAATAAAGTTTTGAACTAGTTAAAATTGTTAAACAAAAGAAATGGAAAGAACTTTAATCTAAATATCTCATTCTAAATTTGTTTTTAATAAAAGTGAAAAATGTTAGATTGAAAAACATTTCCTATTTGTTATCATTTGTATTCCTATCCATCATATCTAATTTAATCATGAAAAATGTTATTTAAAAATAAAAAAATAAGATCGTCTCCGTCTTAAAAAATGATTTTGATTAGGTTCATCCTATCCTTTAATTCTTTTTCTTTTTGTTTTTTTGGCGAAATTTTAATATATTATTTTTACATGTTAGATTGATAAACATTTACATTATTTGTTCTTTTATCCTATACTTTCATATCTCATCCTCTGATGAATATTTTAATAAAAGTAAATAATGTTGATTTATAAATCCTTCCTATTTGTTCTTTATCCTATCCTTCATGTTTCATTCTCTGATGAAGCTAGTTTAATAAAAGTCCCAGGAGAATGTTAGATTGATTTTACTATTACTAAAACTTTTATTCTATACTGTCATTATCTCATCCTCTTATGAAACATTTAATAAAAGTGGAAACATGTTCAGATTGATATTTCAACAATTCCTATTTGAACTTCCAAAAGTAATGGTTTATTCGTCATCCTTTATATTTTTTTCCCTCATGTTCCATCTTTCCAAAAAAATTTGTTTTTCATGTCTTCATATTATTTTCTCTTTCATATTTCAATTTTGAAACATGTTAATTGAAAACATTTTAAACTTCTTTATTTCATTCGTTCATATCTCATCCTCTGATGAGAACTTTAATAAAAGTGAAACATGTTCTGATGATAAAGATTTGTTCATTAATCCAGGGGTATTCGTCTTTGATGAAGAAATTTAAACTTTTAAAAGATCATTTTCACTGCTATTTGTTTTTTATCCATTTATCCATATCTCATTCTCTGATGAAGCTTTAATAAAAGTGAAACATGTTAGATTGATAAACATTTCCTTATTTTTTCTTTATCTTATTTAAAAAAAATCTCATTCTTATTTTTTTTTAATAAAATCTGAAAATTTTTACTTGATATTCATTTCTACTTGTTCAAAGGATCCTATTCTCATATTTTTCTAATGAATTTTAATAAAAGTTAAAAAACATTTAGATTGATTTTTTTACATTTCCCTTTTGTTTTTTTCTTTTTCATTCTTTGATGAAGTTTTTTTAAGTGACAATTTCTCATTTAATTTTTTAAGGAAAGTTCTTTAAATTAAATTTCTCAAATTTTACGTTTAATGTTGAAACTTCTCATTTAAAACATTTTCTGATTTTTTTATTTTTAATTTGTTTATTCTTTCTGATTATTTTAGAAAAAATTTTCTTTTTATTTTTAATTTTTTTTGTTTATCCTGCATATTTAAATTTGATGAAAAATTCAAGTGATTTTGTTAGAATGATTGTAATGTTTCCTGTTTGTTTTTTATCCTATACTCCATATCTCATTCTCTGATGAAGCTTTAATAAAAGTAAAACATATAATTGAAAACATTTCATTTTGTTCTTTATCTTATCATATCTCTCATTCTCTGATGAAAAAAGAATCCAAAGTGAAACATGTTATATTTGAATTTTCCCTATTTGTTCTTTATCTTATATAAATCATATCTCATTCTTTGATGAAGCTTTAATAAAAGTGAAACATGTTAGATTGATAAAATTTTCCTATTTTTTTTTTATTTATCTATCATATCTCATTACTTATCATGAAACTTTAATAAAATTTTGACATGTTGGATTGATAAATTTCCTTTTTGTTCTTTATTTTATTCTTCAAAGGGGTATATCTCATTCTCTGATGAAGCTTTAATAAAAGTGAAAAGGACTATTAGATTGATAAACATTTCCTATTTGTTCTTTATCCTATACTATCATATATCATTCTCTGATGAATATTTATATAAAGTGAAACATGTTAGATTGATAAACGTTTATAATTTGTTCTTTATCCTTTTCTCATATCTCATTCTCTGATGAAGCTTTTTAATAAAAATTGAAACATGTTAGATTGATAAACATTCAAAACTTCTTTATCTTATATTATCATATCTCATTCTGTTTGATCCAGCTATTTAAAATAAAAAAAGTTTAAACATTTTAGATTGATAAAAGTGAATTTGTTATTTTAAACATCTTTATCTTATATCTATCATATCTCATTCTCTGATGAAGCTTTAATAAAAGTGAAACATGTTAGATTGATAAACATTTCCTATTTGTTCTTTATCTTAAAAAATCATATCTCATCCTCTGATGAAGCTTTTTTAAAAAAAGTTGTAAACATGATTTAGATTGATAAACATTTCCTATTTGTTCTTTTCCTATCCTGTCATATCTTCATTCTCTGATGAAGCTTTAATAAAAGTGAAACATGTTAGATTGATAAACATTTCCTATTTGTTCTTATCCTATTCTATCATGTTTCCTCTGATGAAGCTTTAATAAAAGTGAAAAATGTTATTTTGATAAACATTTCCTATTTGTTCTTTATCCTATATATCATATCATCATTCTCTGATGAAGTTTTAATAAAAGTGAAACATTTTAGATTGATAAACAATTTGTTCTTTTATCCTATTCTATCATATCTCATTCTCCACATTTTTTAATAAAAGTGAAAATTTTTCCTAAACATTTAAATTTGTTCTTTATCCTATCATATCATATCTCATCCTCTGATAAAAAATAAAGTGAAACATGTTAGATTGATAAACGTTTCCTTTTGTTCTTTTCTCCTATCCTATCAATCTCATCTACAGGATGAAAAAAAAAAAGGTGAAACATGAATATTGATAAACAAAACGGTTTGTTCTTTATCCTATCTGTCATATGTATATTTCTGATAATATTTTAATAAAATAAAAGAAACATGTTAGATTGAAAACATTTCCTATTTTGTTTTTTATCCTATCCTATCATATTTCATTTTGATGAATTTTTTCCAAAGTGAAACATGTTATCTGAACGTTTTTTAAATGTTCTTTATCCTTTCTGATATCTCATTCTCTGATGAAGCTTTTAATAAAAGTGAAACATGTTAGATTGATAAACGTTTCCTATTTGTTCTTTATCCTATCCTTTCATATCTCAATTCTGATTTTTCAGTTTGCCTAAAGTAAACATGTTTAATTGATAAACATTTCCTATTTGTTCTTTTTCTCCTTCAATTATATTATAAAATCATCCTCTGATGAAGGTTTAATAAAAGTGAACATGTTTTATTGAAAATTTTTCCTATTTGTTCTTTATTTGCTATCCCCATAATGTCTCCATTCTGATGAAGGTTTAAAATGTAAAATGCTGATAAACATACTATTTTTTTATCCTATTATCAAATCATTTCTCTGATGAGTTTATTTCATTTGGATTGATAAACAAAATAATTTGTTCTTTATCCTAAATAGTCTGAATCATTCTCTTTTTTCATAAAGGAAACATGTTAAAGTGAAAAATGTTTGATTGATAAACGGTTTATCCTATTAATTTACTTTTTTCATTTTAATTTCCTATTTGTTCATCCTATTGTTTTCTCTGATGAAGCTTTAATAAAAAATGAAACATGTTGGATTGATAAATATTTCTATTTGTTTCTTTATCCTATCCTATCTGATCTTTTTTTCTCTGATGAAATTTTAATAAAAAAAAACATTTATTGGATAAAATTCGCTGTTCTTTATCCTATATATATAGAAGCTTAATTGAAAACTTTGATTCCGTTAAATTTGTTCATTTTCTCCTTATCTCATTCTCTGATGAAAATTTAATAAAATGAAACATGTTATTTTTGATAAAAAATTCCTATTTGTTCTTTTTATCCTATACTATCATATATAATCCTATGATGAAGAAAAATAAAAGTCTGATGCATATAACTGCTGATAAACATTTCATTTGTTCTTTATCCTTCCTTTAATCTCATTCTCTGATGAAATTTTATTTAAGTGAAACATGTTAATTTGATAAAATGGAATTCCTATTTGTTCTTTATCTTATATCCTTGTATCTCATCCTTTGATGAAGCTTTTAAAAAAGTTCACTGGAAATCATCTTATTGATTGATAAACATTTCCTTTTGTTTTTTATCCTATCACTATCATATCTCATTTTCTGATGAAGCTTTAATAAAAGTGAAACATGTTAAATTGATAAACAAAAATATTTGTTCTTTTATCCCATCTGTCATATCTCATTAAACTTTGAAAAAAAATGAAACAAATTTGTGAAAATAAATGTTCTTTATCCTATTTTAAACTTTTCATTTGTTAGATTAATCCTAAAATCCTATTCATATCTCATTCTCTGATGAAGATTTAATAAAAATGAAACATGTTAGATTGATAAACATTTCCTATTTGTTCTTTATCCTATACTGTCATATCTCATCCTCTGATTTTTTAATCAAAGAAAAATTTTTCATTGATAAACATTTCATTTGTTTATATATTTATATATATATATGATAAGAATATAAAAGTATATTTGCTTGATTAATATTTGTTTTTAAAAAGAATGAAAAATGTTGGAATGATAAATATTAATAAAATTTTATTTTTAGATTCTTTTCATTTGTTCATTCTCTGATGAATATCTTCCTTATGATAAAAATGAAACATATTAGATTGATAAACATTTCCTATTTGTTCATTATCCTTTACTATCATATCTCAAATATCTGATGAAGCTTTTAATAAAAGTGAAACATGTTAGAAATAAACATTTCCTATTTGTTTTTATCCTATTCTCATATCTCATCCTTTGATGAATTTTTAAAAAAAAGTGAAACATGTTTTTTTGATAAATAAAGTATTTGTTCTTTATCCCATCCTATAATCTCATTTCTGATGAATAAATAAAAGTGAAACATGTTAGATTGATAAACATTTAAAATTCTTTATCCTATACTGTCATATCTCATCCTCTGATGAATATTTATTAATAAAAAAACATGTTAGATTGATAAACATTTCCTATTTGTTAGTTTTTCCTATCCTCATATTCATTCTGATGAAGCTTTAATAAAAGTGAAAACATGTTACATTGATTTTTACTATTTAATTTATCTATAAATATTCATCTCTTTTTCAGGGAATAAAAGTGTTAAATGAATGCAATAAACATTTTGTTCTTTATCCTATAATCATATTCTCAATCCTCTGATGAAGCTTTAATAAAAAATGAAACATGTTACTTTTATAAAATTTGCTATTTGTTTTTTATCCATACTGTATATCTCATTTCTGTTTACGTAATGAAACATTTTGATAAACTTTCAATTTGTTCTTTTATCCTCATCATGTCATATCTCATTCTGAAAGCTTTTAATAAAATGAAACATGTTAACCAATAAACATTTCATTTGTTCTTTTATCCTATACTATTATCTCATTCCGTGATGAAGCTTTTAATAAAAGTGAAACATGTTAGATTGATAAACATTTATTTTGTTCTTTTTCCTCTACTCATATCTCATTCTACCCTGATTTTCCATTGAATAAAAACATGTTACATTTATTTATTTTATTTAACCCATTTCCAACATTCTATGCTTGTAATGTTTAAAAACATGGTTTGTCTCCCTTCTAATTTTAATATGAAAATATCCATTTCACCACTGATCAACAGGTTGACATATTCTATGATAAACATTTCCATTTGTTCTTTATCCTATACTATCATATCTCATCCTCTGATGGACTTAAAAAGTTGAAACATGTTAATTGATAAAAAAGTCCTATTTGTTATTAATAAAAAACAATAAAAAAAACATGTTAGATTGATAAAACATTTCCTGTGATGTTCTTTATCCTATCTCTATCATTCTCATTCTCTGATGAAGCTTTAATAAAAGTGCCTAGAAATAAACATTTCCTATTTGTTCTTTATCCTATCCTAACATATCTCATTTTCTGATGAAAATTTAATAAAATGAAACATGTTAGATTGATAAACATTTCCAGTTTTGTTCTTTATCCTATCCTGTTATAACTCATCCTCTGATGATATAGCTTTAATAAAAGTGAAACATGTTGGATTGATAAACATTTCCTATTTGTTTTTATCCTATTCGTCATATCTCATTCTCTGATGAAGCTTTAATAAAATAAAAATGTTATATTTTGATAAAAATTTTATTTGTTTGATCCTATACTGATCATAACTTCCAAATCTGATGAAGCTTTTGTAAAGTAAAAATGTTAGATTTATTTGCTATTTGTTCTTTACCTATCAAAATAAAAATCTCTGGTGAAGCTTTAATAAAAGTGAAACATGTTAGATTGATAAACATTGATAGAAATTTTTTATCCTATATATCATATCTCATCCTCTGAATTTTTTAATCAAAAGTTAAACATGTTAGATTTCAAACCCTCACTTTATCCTATATGTCATATCTATCCTCTGATGAAATATTTAATAAAAGTCCTGGATATGATTGATAAACATTTGTTTTGTTCTTTTTATCCTATAATTATCAAATCTTCATCCTCTGATGAAGTTTTTAAAAAGTGAAATGTCGCTAGATTGATAAACATTTCCCCAGTTCTTTATCCTTACTGTCATATCTCATCCCTGATGAAGCTTTTAATAAAAGTGAAACATAAATGAAACTGATTAAATATTTCCCATTTGTTCTTTTATCCTGAAATATCATATTTCATCCTCTGATGAAGCTTTAATAAAAAATTGAAACATGTTAGATTGATAAACATTTCAAATTTGTTCTTTATCCTATACTGTCATATAATCCTCTGATGAAAATTTAAAAAAGGAAATCATGTTATATTGATAAACATTTTATTTTTTGTTCTTTATCCTATCATGTCATATCCCATCCTATGATGAAATTTTAATAAAAGTGAAATCATGTTAGATTGAATAAACATTTAAAAAATATTTGTTTGAAATCCTATATATCATATCTTCATTCTCTGATGAAGCTTTTTTTAAAAAGTGAAATTATGTTATATTGATAAACATTTCCTATTTGTTCTTTATCCTATACTGTCATATCTCATCCTCTGATGAATCATTTAATAAAAGTGAAACATGTTGATTGATAAACATTTATATATTGTTCTTTATCCTATCCTGTCATATCTCATTCTCTGATGAAGCTTTAATAAAAGTGAAACATGTTAGATTGATAAACATTTTCTATTTGTTCTTTGTCCTATTTATCAATATATCTCATTTAAATGAATAAAAAGTGAAACATGTTTTGATAAATATTTCATATTTGTTCTTTAAATATATCCAATCATATGATCCTCTGATGAAGCTTTACAATAAAAAGTTTAAAACATTTAGATTGATAAACATTTTTGATTTGTTCTTTATCCTATTTTTTCATATCTCATTTTGTTGATGAAGCTTTTATAAAAAGTGAAACATGTTGGATTGATAAACATTTCCACTATTTGTTCATTATCCTATACTGTCATATCTCATCCTCTGATGAAGCTTTAATAAAAGTGAAACATGTTAGATTGATAAACATTTCATTTGTTCTTTTTTTCCTATACTATCATATCTCATCCTCTTCTGATGAAGCTTTTAATAAAAAGTAAACATGTTGGATTGATAAACATTTATTTTTCTTTTTACTATCATATCTCATCCTCTGATGAAATATTTTAATAAAAGTGAAATATGTTAAATTGATAAACCATCCTATTTGTTCTTTATCCTATGTATCATATTTCATCCTCTGATGAAAGTTTAAATAAAGTGAAACATTGTTGATAAACATTTCCTATTTGTTCTTTATCCTATCCTATCATATCTCATTCTCTGATGAAGCTTTTAATAAAAGTGGAAACATGTTAAATTGATAAACATTTCCTATTTGTTCTTTATCCTATACTGTGTATCTCATCCTCTGATGAAGCTTTTAATAAAAGTGAAATATGTTGGATTGATAAACATTTCCTATTTGTTCTTTTCCTATCCTATCATATCTCATTCTGATGATTTTGATGAAACATTTTATAAAAACAATTTGTTCTTTTAATAATTACATATCTATTTTCTGATGAAGCTATAACTAAATTTGTTTGATAAACATTTCCTATTTGTTCTTTATCCTATCCTGTCATATCTCATCCTCTGATGAAGCTTTAATGAAAAGTGAAACATGTTAGATTGATAAACATTTCCTATTTGTTCTTTATCCTATCCTGTCATAACATCACTCTGATGAAGCAAATAAAAGTGAAACATGTTGGATTGATAAACATTTCCTATTTGTTCTTTATCCTATACTGTCATATCTCATTCTCTGATGAAGCTTTAATAAAAGTGAAACATGTTAGATTGATAAACATTTCCTATTTGTTCTTTATCCTATACTATCATATCTCATCCTCTGATTTTTTAATAAAAGTGAAAACATGTTGGATTGATAAACATTTCCTTTGTTTTTATCCTTTATCCTATGAAGAAGCTTTAATAAAAGTGAAACATGTTATATCTTTCATTTGTTCTTTATCCTATAAAAAAATCTCATTCTGATGAAAAAAAAAGTGAAACATGTTAGATTGATAAAAATTTCTATTTGTTCTTTATCCTATCCTATCATATCTCATCCTCTGATGAAGCTTTAATAAAAGTGAAACATGTTAGATTGATAAATATTTCTATTTGTTCTTTATCCTATCAGTCATATCTCATCCTCTGATGAAGCTTTAATATAAAGTGAAACATGTTAGATTGATAAACATTTCCTATTTGTTCTTTATCCTAATTTATCATATCTCATTCTCTGATGAAGTTTAATAAAAGTGAAAACATGTTAGATTGATAAACATTTATATTTGTTCTTTATCCTATCCTATCATATCTCATTCTCTGATGAAGCTTTAATAAAAAGTGAAAATGTTAGATTGATAAACATTTCCTATTTGTTCTTTATCCTATCCTGTCATATCTCATCCTCTGATGAAGCTTTTAATAAAAGTGAAACATGTTTGTTTGATTCACATTTCCTGATGAAGCTATTTGTTCTTTATCCTTTTGTTGTCATTCTCATTTCTGATGAAGCTTTTAATAAAAGTGAAACATGTTAGATTGATAAACATTTCCTATTTGTTCTTTTATCCTATACTGTCATATCTCATTTTCTGATGAAGTTTAATAAAAAGTGAAACATGTTAGATTGAAAACATTTCCTATTTGTTTTTTATCCTATACTGTCATATCTCATCCTCTTTTGAAGCTTTAATAAAAATGAAACATGTTATATTGATTAAACATTTCCTATTTGTTCTTTATCCTATCCTATCATATCTCATTTTCTGATGAAGCTTTAATAAAAGTGAAACATGTTAGATTGATAAACATTTCCTATTTGTTCTTTATCCTATTTTGTCATATCTCATCCTCTGATGAAGCTTTAATAAAAGTGAAACATGTTAAATTGATAAACATTTCCTATTTGTTCTTTATCCTATACTGTCATATCTCATTCTCTGATGAAGCTTTAATAAAGTTTTTGTGTCAGATTTATAAACATTTTTATTTGTTCTTTATCCTATATATCATATCTCATCCTCTGATGAAGCTTTATAAAAAGTGAAACATGTTAGATTGATAAAAATTTTTTATTTGTTTTTATTTATACTGTCATATCTCAAGACAAATGATGAAGCTTTAATAAAAGTGAAACATGTTAGATTGATAAACATTTGAAATTTGTTCTTTATCCTATTTATCATATCTCATCCTCTGATGAAGCTTTTGTATAAAAGTGAAACATGTTAGATTGATAAACATTTCCTATTTGTTCTTTATCCTATTTGTTATCTCATCCTATATATTTATAAAAGTCTCATGTTAGATTGATAAACATTTTTATTTGTTCAATCCTATTGAAAATATTTAAATGTTGATGAAAAATAAAAAAAACATGTTTTGATAAAAACAAATTTTATTTGTTCTTTATCCTATACTATATATCATATCTTGAAAAGATGAAGCTTTAATAAAAGTTTGTCATGTTAGATTGATAAACATTTCCTATTTGTTCTTTATCCTATCCTGTCATATCTCATCCTCTGATGAATATTTAATAAAAGTGAAACATGTTGATTGATAAACATTTTTTATTTGTTCTTTATCCTATACTGTCATATCTCATTCTCTGATGAAGCTTTAAAAAAAAAAACATGTTGGATTGATAAACATTTCCTTTTTGTTCTTTATCCTATACTTTCATATCTCATCCTCTGATGAAGATTTAATAAAGTAAAACATTTAGATTGATAACATTTCCTTTTGTTCTTTTCCTATCCTATCATTTTCCTCTGATGAAGCTTTAATAAAAAAACATGTTAGATTGATAAACATTTCCTTGTTTTATCCTATACTGTCCCATCATATCTCATTCTCTGATGAAGCTTTTAATAAAAGTGAAACATGTTAGATTGATAAACATTTCCTATTTGTTCTTTATCCTATCTTATCATATCTCATTGTCTGATGAAGCTTTTTAATAAAAGTGAAACATGTTAGATTGATAAACATTTCCTATTTGTTCTTTATCCTATACTGTCATATCTCATCCTCTGATGAAAAGTTTTAATAAAATAAACATGTTAGATTGATAAACATTTTATTTGTTCTTTATCCTATCCTATCATATCTCATTCTCTGATGAAGCTTTAATAAAAGTGAAACATGTTAGATTGATAAACATTTCCTATTTGTTCTTTATCCTATCCTGTCATATCTCATCCTCTGATGAAGCTTTAATAAAAGTGAAACATGTTAGATTGATAAACATTTTTGTTCTTTATTTTTATTCAAATCCTTTTTTTTTTTTAATAAAATCCTATTTGTTCATTATCCTCTGATGAACTCATTCTTTTTATTAAAAAGTGAAACATGTTAGATTGATAAACATTTCCTATTTGTTCTTTATCCTATCCTATCATATCTCATTTTCTGATGAAGCTTTAATAAAAACAAAAATGTTTTTGATAAACATTTCCTATTTGTTCTTTATCCTATCCTATCTGTCATATCTCATCCTCTGATGAAGCTTTAATAAAAGTGAAACATGTTAGATTGATAAACATTTCCTATTTGTTCTTTATCCTATACTGTCATATCTCATTCTTCATGAAGCTTTAATAAAAGTGAAATAATGTTAGATTGATAAACAAAAAATTTGTTCTTTATCCTATCCTATCATATCTCATTTTTGATGAAGCTTTAATAAAAGTGAAACATGTTAGATTGATAAACATTTCCTATTTGTTCTTTATCCTATACTGTCATATCTCATCCTCTGATGAAGCTTTAATAAAAATAAACATTTCAATTTGTTCATATCCTTACCATCATTCATCCTCTGATGAAGCTTTAATAAAAGTTTGATAAAATTCCATTTGTTCTTTATCCTATACTGTCATATCTCATCCTCTGATGAAGCTTTAATAAAAGTGAAACATGTTAGATTGATAAACATTTTTATTTGTTCTTTATCCTTTCATATCTCATTCTCTGATGAAATTTTAATAAAAGTGAAACATGTTAGATTGATAAACATTTCCTATTTGTTCTTTATCCCTATATATCATATCTCATTTCTGATGAAGCTTTTAAAAAGTTTTTGTTTTTGATAAACATTTTTTTGTTCTTTATAATCCAATTATTCATTCTATGAGTGAAAAGTGAAACAAGAGATTGATGAAACATTTGTTTTGTTCTTTATCCTATCCTATATCTCATCAACTGATGAAGCTTTAATAAAAAGTGAAACATGTTAGATTGATAAACATTTCCTATTTGTTCTTTATCCTATCCTATCATATCTCATCCTCTGATGAAGTTTAATAAAAGTGAAACATGTTTCAGATTGTTAAACATTTCCTATTTGTTCTTTATCCTATCTATCATATCTCATTCTCTGATGAAGCTTTTAATAAAAGTGAAACATTTAGATTGATAAACATTTCCTATTTGTTCTTTATCCTATCCTATCATATCTCATTCTCTGATATGAAGCTTTAATAAAAAAACATGTTAGATTGATAAACATTTCTATTTGTTCTTTTATCCTATCCTATCATATCTCATTCCTGATGAAGCTTTAATAAAAGTGAAACATGTTAGATTGATAAACATTTCCTTTTTGTTCTTTATCCTATCCTATCATATCTCATTCTGAAGCATTTAATGATGAACATTAGATTGATAAAAGTTATTTGTTCTTTATCTATACTGTCATATCTCATGAAAAAATAAAAAGTGAAACATGTTAATCTTTTTTCTATTTGTTCTTTATTTATTATCATATAATTCATTTCTCATGATGAACAAGCTTAATAAAAGTGAAACATGTTAGATTGATAAACATTTCCTATTTGTTCTTTATCCTATACTGTCTCATCTCATCCTCTGATGAAGCTTTAATAAAAGTGAAACATGTTAGATTGATAAACATTTCCTATTTGTTCTTTATCCTATACTGTCATATCTCATCCTCTGATGATGAAGCTTTAATAAAAGTGAAACATGTTGGATTGATAAACATTTCCTATTTGTTCTTTATCCTATAAAAAAACATTCATATCTCATCCTTATCTGATGAAGCTTTAATAAAAGTGAAATTGTTAGATTGATAAAAATTTTCCTATTTGTTTTTTCATCCTATACTATCATATCTCATTGGTCTGATGAAGCTTTAATAAAAGTGAAACATGTTAAATTGATAAACATTTCTATTTGTTCTTTATCCTATCCTATCATATCTCATCCTCTGATGAAGCTTTAATAAAAGTGAAACATGTTAGATTGATAAACATTTCATTTGTTCTTTATCCTATACTGTCATATCTCATCCTCTGATGAAATTTAATAAAAGTTTAACATGTTAGATTGATAAACATTTCCTATTTGTTCTTTATCCTATACCCTCATATCTCATTCTCTTTCTATGAAGCTTTAATAAAAGTGAAACATGTTAGATTGATAAACATTTTTTATTTGTTCTTTATCCTATCCTTCATATCTCATCCTCTGATGAAACTTTAATAAAAAAGTGAAACATGTTAGATTGATAAACATTTCCTATTTGTTCTTTATCCTATTTAATTTCATATTCATCATCCTCTGATGAAGCTTTAATAAAAAGTGAAACATGTTAGATTGATAAACATTTCCTATTTGTTTTTTATCCTATCCTGAATATCTCATTCTCTGATGAAGCTTTAATAAAATGAAACATGTTAGATTGATAAACATTTCCCTATTTGTTCTTTTTATCCTCCTGTCATATCTCATCCTCTGATGAAGCTTTTTATAAAAGTGAAACATGTTAGATTGATAAACATTTTATTTGTTCTTTATCCTATCTGTCATATCTCATCCTCTGATGAAGCTTTTTAAAAGTGAAACATGTTAGATTGATAAACATTTCCTATTTGTTCTTTATCCTATCCTATCATATCTCATTCTCTGATGAAGCTTTAATAAAAGTGAAACATGTTAGATTGATAAACATTTCCTATTTGTTCTTTATCCTATCATGTCATATCTCATCCTCTGATGAAGCTTTAATAAAAGTGAAACATGTTGGATTGATAAACATTTCCTATTTGTTCTTTATCCTATACTATCATATCTCATTCTCTGATGAAGCTTTAATAAAAGTGAAAAACAAATTAGATTGATAAACATTTCCTATTTGTGATTTATCCTATTTGTTATTTATCCTATGGGAATTTTTCTCTTTATCCCATTCTGTGATTGATCATTTCCTATGTTAATAAAGTGAAACTTTATCCTTTTTCAATATCATGATGAAGCTTTAATAAAAGTAAAAATGTTAGATTGATAAACATTTCCTATTTGTTCTTTATCCTATACTGTCATATCATCCTTTGATGAAGCTTTAATAAAAGTGAAACATGTTGGATTGATAAACATTTCCTTTTGTTCTTTATCCTATCCTATCATATCTCATTCTCTGATGAAGCTTTTATTTAAAGTGAAACATATTAAATTGATAAACATTTCCTATTTGTTTTTTTTCCTATCCTATCATATCTCATCCTCTGATGAAAATTTAATAAAAGTGAAACATGTTAGATTGATAAACATTTCCTATTTGTTCTTTTATCCTATGTATCATATCTCATTTCTCTGATGAAGCTTTAATAAAAGTGAAACATGTTAGATTGATAAACATTTTTTATTTGTTCTTTATCCTATACTGTCATATCTCATCCTCTGATGAAATTTAATAAAAAATTGAAACATATTGGATTGATAAACATTTCCTATTTGTTCTTTATCCTATCCTATCATATCTCATTCTCTGATGAAGCTTTTAATAAAAGTGAAACATGTTAGATTGATAAACATTTCCTATTTGTTCTTTATCCTATACTGTCATATCTCATCCTCTGATGAAGCTTTAATAAAAGTGAAACATGTTAGATTGATAAACATTTCCTATTTGTTCTTTATCCTATCCTATCATATCTCATATAGTGATGAAGCTTTTAATAAAAAAAAAACATGTTAGATTGATAAACATTTCCTATTTGTTCTTTATCCTATACTGTCATATCTCATCCTCTGATGAAGCTTTAATAAAAGTGAAACATGTTAGATTGATAAACATTTCCTATTTGTTCTTTATCCTATACTGTCATATCTCATATTCTCTGATGAAAATATTCATGGTCTTCTTTAATAAAAGTGAAACATGTTAGATTGATAAACATTTCCTATTTGTTCTTTATCCTATAACTATCATATCTCATCCTCTGATGAAGCTTTAATAAAATGAAAAATGTTAGATTGATAAACATTTCCTATTTGTTCTTTATCCTATCCTATCATATCTCATTCTCTGATGAAGCTTTAATAAAAGTGAAACATGTTGGATTGATAAACATTTCCTATTTGTTCTTTATCCTATCCTATCATATCTCATTCTCTGATGAAGCTTTAATAAAAGTGAAACATGTTAGATTGATAAACATTTCTATTTGTTTTATCCTATCCTATCATATCTCATTCTCTGATGAAGTCGTAATAAAAAGTGAAACATGTTGGATTGATAAACATTTCCTATTTGTTCTTTATCCTATCCTATCATATCTCATCCTCTGATGAAGCTTTAATAAAAGTGAAACATGTTAGATTGATAAACATTTCCTATTTGTTCTTTATCCTATATATGTCATATCTCATCCTCTGATGATGAATTTAATAAAAGTGAAAATGTTAGATTGATAAACATTTCCTATTTGTTCTTTATCCTATCCTATCATATCTCATTCTCTGATGAAGCTTTAATTTAAAAAAGTGAAACATGTTAGATTGATAAACATTTCCTATTTGTTCTTTATCTATCTATCCTATCATATCTCATCCTCTGATGAAGCTTTATAAAAAGTGAAACATGTTAGATTGATAAACATTTCTATTTGTTTTTATCCTATACTGAATATCTCATTCTCTGATGAAGCTTTAATAAAATTGAAACATGTTATATAAACATTTCCTATTTGTTCTTTTATATATATATATCATATCTCATCCTCTGATGAATAAAAATAAAAGTGAAACATGTTAGATTGATAAACATTTCCTATTTGTTCTTTTTTTATCCTTGATCCTATCATATTTCATTCTCTGATGAAGCTTTAATAAAAGTGAAACATGTTGGATTGATAAACATTTCCTATTTGTTCTTTATCCTATCCTATCATATCTCATTCTCTGATGAAGCTTTAATAAAAGTGAAACATGTTAGATTGATAAACATTTCCTATTTGTTCTTTATCCTATAAAATATCTCATTCTCTGATGAAGCTTTAATAAAAGTGAAACATGTTAGATTGATAAACATTTCCTATTTGTTCTTTATCCTATCCTATCATATCTCATTCTCTGATGAAGCTTTAATAAAAGTGAAACATGTTAGATTGATAAACATTTCCTATTTGTCCTTTATCCTATCCTATCATATCTCATTCTCTGATGAAGCTTTAATAAAAGTGAAACATGTTAGATTGATTAACATTTCCTATTTGTTCTTTATCCTATCCTATCATATATCATTCTCTGATGAAGCTTTAATAAAAGTGAAACATGTTATGCGCTGATAAACATTTCCTATTTGTTCTTTATCCTATCCTATCATATCTCATTCTCTGATGAAGCTTTAATAAAAGTGAAACATGTTAGATTGATAAACATTTCCTATTTGTTCTTTATCCTATCCTATCATATCATTCTCTGATGAAGCTTTAATAAAAAATGAAACATGTTGGATTGATAAACATTTTCTATTTGTTCTTTATCCTATATATCATATCTCATTCTCTGATGAAGCTTTAATAAAGTGCAAAACATGTTAGATTGATAAACATTTCCTATTTGTTCTTTATCCTATCCTATCATATCTCATTCTCTGATGAAGCTTTAATAAAAGTGAAACATGTTAGATTGATAAACATTTCCTATTTGTTCTTTATCCTATCCTATCATATCTCATTCTCTGATGAAGCTTTAATAAAAGTGAAACATGTTAGATTGATAAACATTTCCTATTTGTTCTTTATTATCCTATATATATCTCTATCTCATCCTCTGATGAAACTTTAATAAAAGTGAAACATTATTCCTATCATATCTCATTCTCTGATTATTTGTTAATTTAAACCTATATTGTCATATCTCATTCTTTGATGAAGCTTTAATAAAAGTAAAACATGTTAGATTGATAAACATTTCCTATTTGTTCTTTATCCTTTTATAAAATCATGTTCTATCTTTTATTTTTCTGATGAAGCTTTAATTAAAAGTGAAACATGTTAGATTGATAAACATTTCCTATTTGTTCTTTATCCTATCCTGTCATATCTCATTCTCCTGATGAAGCTTTAATAAAAGTGAAACATGTTAGATTGATAAAACATTTCCTATTTGTTCTTTATCCTATCCTATCATATCTCATCCTCTGATGAAGCTTTAATAAAAGTGAAACATGTTAGATTGATAAACATTTCCTATTTGTTCTTTTTTCCTATCCTATCATATCTCATTCTCTGGTGAAGCTTTAATAAAAGTGAAACATGTTAGATTGATAAACATTTCCTATTTGTTCTTTATCCTATCCTATCATATCTCATTCTCTGATGAAGCTTTAATAAAAGTGAAACATGTTGGATTGATAAACATTTCCTATTTGTTCTTTATCCTATCCTATCATATCTCATTCTCTGATGAAGCTTTAATAAAAGTGAAACATGTTAGATTGATAAACATTTCCTATTTGTTCTTTATCCTATACTGTCATATCTCATTTTCCTCTGATGAAGCTTTTAAAAAAAAGTGAAACATGTTGATTGATAAACATTTCCTATTTGTTCTTTATCCTATCCTATCATATCTCATTCTCTGATGAAGCTTTAATAAAAGTGAAACATGTTAGATTGATAAACATTTCCTTTTTGTTCTTTATCCTATACTATCATATCTCATCCTCTGATGAAAGGTTTAATAAAAAGTGAAACATGTTGGATTGATAAACATTTTCTTTATCTATCATTCTCATTCTCTGATGAAGCTTTAATAAAAGTGAAACATGTTTTGATAAACATTTTATTTGTTCTTTTTCCTATCCTACATATCTCATTCTCTGATGAAGCTTTAATAAAAGTGAAACATGTTAGATTGATAAATAATTCCTATTTGTTCTTTATCCTATCCTATCATATCTCATTTCTGATGAAGCTTTGAATAAAAAAAAGTGAAACATGTTAGATTGATAAACATTTCCTATTTGTTCTTTATCCTATCCTATATCTCATTCTCTGATATTTATTTTTATAAAAGTGAAACATGTTAGATTGATAAACATTAATAAAAGTCTTTTCCCTATCATATCATATCTCATTCTCTGATGAAGCTTTAATAAAAGTGAAACATGTTAGATTGATAAACATTTCCTATTTGTTCTTTATTATATCTATCCATATCTCATTTTCTGATGAAGCTTTAATAAAATTAGTGAAACATGTTAGATTGATAAACATTTCCTATTTGTTCTTTATCCTATGTTCTGTCATATCTCATTCTCTGATGAAGCTTTAATAAAAGTGAAACATGTTAATTGATAAATATTTCCTATTTGTTCTTTATCCTATTTTCATATCTCATCCTTGATGAATATAATTTTATTTAATAAAAGTTCTTTATCCTATGTTATTCTTGATAAACTTTTTCCTATTTGTTCAATAATTTATCCTATCATATTTCATTATCTGATGATCTCTTTAATAAAAGTGAAACATGTTAGATTGATAAACATTTCCTATTTGTTCTTTATCCTATATATATCATTTCTCATTTATCTGATGAAGCTTTAATAAAAGTGAAACATGTTGGATTGATAAACATTTCCTATTTGTTCTTTATCCTATCCAATCATATCTCATCCTCTGATGAAGCTTTAATAAAAGTGAAACATGTTAGATTGATAAACATTTCCTATTTGTTATTTATCCTATCCTATCATATCTCATTCTCTGATGAAGCTTTAATAAAAGTGAAACATGTTGGATTGATAAACATTTCCTATTTGTTCTTTAAAATATCCTATCATATCTCATTCTCTGATGAAGCTTTAATAAAAGTGAAACATGTTAGATTGATAAACATTTCCTATTTGTTCTTTATCCTAATTCATATATTTAAATATCTCATCCTCTGATGAAGCTTTAATAAAAGTGAAACATGTTAGATTGATAAACATTTCCTATTTGTTCTTTATCCTATCCTATCATATCTCATTCTCTGATGAAGCTTTAATAAAAGTGAAACATGTTAGATTGATAAACATTTCCTATTTGTTCTTTATCCTATCTATCATATCTCATTCTCTGATGAAGCTTTTAATAAAAGTGAAAAATGTTAGATTGATAAACATTTCCTATTTGTTCTTTATCCTATCCTATCATATCTCATTTCTGATGAATCTTTAATAAAAGTGATATTTTACATTTCCTATTTTTCTTTAAAAAATCATTCTGATGAAGCTTTAATAAAAAAAAAACATGTTAGATTGATAAACATTTCCTATTTGTTCTTTATCCTATCCTGTCATATCTCATTCTCTGATGAAGTTTGTTTAATAAAAGTGAAACATGTTAGATTGATAAACATTTCCTATTTGTTCTTTATCCTATCCTATCAAATATCTCATTCTCTGATGAAGCTTTTAAAAAAATTGAAACATGTTAGATTGATAAACATTTCCTATTTGTTCTTTATCCTATACTGTCATATCTCATTCTCTGATGAAGCTTTAATAAAAGTGAAACATGTTAGATTGATAAACATTTCCTATTTGTTCTTTATCCTATCCTATCATATCTCATTTTGATTTTTTTTTGAAAATTTTTTGATATTGCTTTTCCTGAAACATGTTATCTCATTCTCTGAGAAAAATTTAAAAATGAAACATTTTGTTGGATAAACATTTCCTGTTTGTTCTTTATCCTATCCTATCATATCTCATTCTCTTTAATAAAAGTGAAATTTAATAAAAAAATTTGAAACATGTTAATTTGATAAACATTTCCTATTTGTTGATAAACATCCTATTTGTTCATTATCTCATTCTCTGATGAAACTTTAATAAAAGTGAAACATGTTGGATTGATAAACATTTCCTATTTGTTCTTTATCCTATCCTATCATATCTCATTTTCTGATGAAGCTTTAATAAAAGTGAAACATGTTAGATTGATAAACATTTCTATTTTTGTTTTGATTTATCCCATTAAATGATGAATTTTCTAAAGTGAAACATGTCAGATTGATAAATATTTCTTTCATAGATCATATATTTCATAATAAAATAATAAAAGTGAAACATGTTGGATTGATAAACATTTCCTATTTGTTCTTTATCCTATCCTATCATATCTCATTCTCTGATAAGCTTTAAATAAAAAAGAAACATGTTAGATTGATAAATATTTCCTATTTGTTCTTTATCCTATACTGTCATATCTCATTCCTCTGATGAAGCTTTAATAAAAGTGAAACATGTTAGATTGATAAACATTTCCTATTTGTTCTTTATACTATCCTCATATCTCATCTTCTATGAAGGATTAAAAAAAAAGTGAAACATTTAGATTGATAAACATTTCCTATTTGTTTTTAATTAAAATCATTCTCATTTGATGAACTTTAATAAAAGTGAAAATTTAGATTGATAAATATTTACCTATTTGTTCTTTATCCTATCCTATCATAAAATTTCTGATGAAGCTTTAATAAAAATAAAAGTGAAACATGTTATTATTTTAATTTTTTATTTTTCTTTATTGTAAAATTTCCTATCATTATCTCATTTTTCTCTGATGAAGCTTTTTTAAAATTGAAACATGTTAATTGATAAACATTTCCTATTTGTTCTTTTCTTTGAAATTTAATAAAACCTCATCTTTGATAAACATTTAATTTGTTCTTTATCCCATACTATCATATCTCATTCTCTGATGAAATTTAATATGTTGAAACATGATGAAAACATTCCTATTTGTTCTTTATCCTATCCTATCATATCTCATTCTCTGATGAAGCTTTATTAAAAGTAAACATGTTGATTGATAAACTTCCTATTTGTTCATTATTTATCCTATCATATTCATTTTCTGATTTTTATTTAATAAAAAGAAATTTTTGTTAAATTTTTAAAAAATTTCCTATTTGTTCTTTATCCTATCATTCTCATCCTATTTATGAAGCTTTAAATAAAGTGAAACATGTTGGATTGATAAACATTTCCTATTTGTTCTTTATCCTATCCTATCATATCTCATTCTCTGATGAAGCTTTAATAAAAGTGAAACATGTTAGATTGATAAACATTTTTTATTTGTTCTTTATCCTATCCAAAATCATATCTCATTCTCTGATGAAGCTTTTAATAAAAGTGAAACATGTTAGATTGATAAACATTTCATGCTAATTTGTTCTTTATCCTATATTGATTATAAATCTCATTCTCTGATGAAGCTTTAATAAAAGTGAAACATGTTAGATTGATAAACATTTTATTTGTTTTTTTTTCCTTTATCTATCATATTTCATTTTCTGATGAAGCTTTTAAAAAAATTGAAACATGTTAGATTGATAAACATTTCCTATTTGTTCTTTATCCTATCTGTCATTCTTTTTCTCTGATGAAGCTTTTATAAAAGTGAAACATGTTGATTGATAAACATTTCCTATTTGTTCTTTATCCTATTTTGTCATATCTCATTCTCTGATGAAGTTAAAAAAAATAAAATGTTAGATTGATAAATGTTTCCATTTTGTTTTTTGATCCTAACATGTCATTTCATTCAATGAAGCTTTTTAAAAAGTGAAACATGTTTATTGATAAATTTTCTATTTGTTCTTTATCCTATACTATCATATCTCATTCTCTGATGAAGCTTTAATAAAAGTGAAAAAATTTTAGATTGATAAATTCTATTTGTTTTCTTAATATCCTTATTTCATATCATTTTATGATTTTTTGTGTAAAAAAAATTACAGACAAAATAAACATTTCCAATTTGTTCTTTTTATCCTATCCTATCTCATTTCTCTGATGAAGCTTTTAAAAAAGTGAAACATGTTACATTGATAAACATTTCCTATTTGTTCTTTATCCTATACTAAAATATCTCATTCTCTGATGAAGCTTTAAATAAAAGTGAAACATGTTGATTGATAAACATTTCCTTTTTGTTTTTATCCTATCCTATCATATCTCATTCTCTGATGAAGCTTTAATAAAAATGAAACATGTTAGATTGATAAACATTTTCTATTTGTTCTTTATCCTATACTGTATATATTTTTCATTATCTGATGAAACTTTAATAAAAGTGAAACATGTTAATTGATAAACATTTCCTATTTGTTCTTTATCCTATACTATCATATCTCATTCCTCTGATGAAAAAAAATAAAAATGTTTAACATGTTAGATTGATAAACATTTTAAATTTGTTCTTTATCCTATCCTATCTATCTCATTCCTTTGAAGAAATAAAAGTATGTTGGAATATAAAAGTTCTTAAACATGTTGAAATGTGATTGATAAACAAACCTATTTGTTTTTTATCCTATACTGTCATAAAAATCATCCTCTGATGAAAAAAAATAAAAGTGAAACATGTTAGATTGATAAACATTTCCTATTTGTTCTTTTTATCCTATCCTAATTATCTCATTTCACTGATTTAGCTTTAATAAAATTATCTAAAGAAACATGTTATTGATAAACATTTCCTATTTGTTCATTATCCTATCCTGTCATATTATCATTCTCTGATGAAGTTTTAATAAAAAGTGAAACATGTTAGATTGAAAACATTTCCTATTTGTTCTTTATCCTTTCCTATCATATCTCATTCTCTGATGAAGTTTAATAAAAGTAAAACATGTTAGATTGATAAACATTTCCTATTTGTTTTTTTCTTATTATCATATTATTATTTGTCAAATCTCATTTTCTCTGATTTGAATCATTTAAACATTTTTTGGTAAAGCTTTAAAAAAAAAACATGTTAGATTGATAAACATTTCCTATTTGTTTTTTATCCTATCCTAAAATATCTCATCCTCTGATGAAGCTTTAATAAAAATGAAATTATATAGATTGATAAACATTTAATTTGTTCTTTATCCTATACTGGTCATATCTAATCTCATCCTCTGATGAAGCTTTTAAAAAAAAGTGAAAATGTGTTAGATTGATAAACATTTGTATTTTATCCTAAAAAATTCTTGAAGTTTATCCTATCTGTCAAACATTTAGCAAAATCTCCAAAAGAATCATAAAAATGATGAAAAGTTTAATAAAAAATGAAAACATTTTAGATTGATAAACATTTATATTTGTTCTTTTTCCTATCCTATCATTCATTTGATGAAGCTTTAATAAAAACACTTTTAAACATGTTAGATTGATAAACATTTGGTATTTATTCTTTAAAAATAATAAATTATCAGTATCTTTTCTGCAAAGATTTAAGACTTTAATAAAAATAAATACATGTTAGATTGATAAACATTTCCTATTTGTTCTTTATCCTATCCTATCATATCTCATCCTCTGATGAAGACTTTAATAAAAGTAATAAACATTTTTGTTTATTCCATTGTCATAAAAAATTTGATTTTTTAAAAAAAAATCTTCTTTATCCTATTTTTCAATTTCATCCTATCTCAAGAATTCTGATGAAGGTTTAATAAAAGTTAAAACATGTTTTTATTGATAAATTTTCCTATTTGTTCTTTATCCTTATTTATCCTATATTTTAAAATTAAAAATTTAAAATGTTAACCTGAAAACATTACATTCTTTATTTATAAATTTTTTGAAAAAAAATTTTTGAAACATGTTAGATTGATAAACATTTCCTATTTGTTTTATCCTATACTATCATATCTCATCCTCTGATGAAGCTTTAATAAAAGTGAAAACATGTTAGATTGATAAAAGTTTTACTATTTGTTCTTTTATCCTTAAATAAATATTCTCATTTTGATGAAAGCTTTAATTTTGAAACATTTTAGATTGATAAACATTTCCTATTTGTTCTTTATCCTGCCTTACTGTCATATCTCAAATGATGAAGAAAATAAAAGTGAAACATGTTAGATTGATAAACATTTCCTATTTGTTCTTTATCCTATCCTTAAATCATATCTTTTTTCTCTGATGAAGCTTTCAATAAAAGTGAAACATGTTTATTTTGATAAACATTTTTTTTTTCTTTATCCTATAGTTAAATATCTCATCCTCTGATGAAGCTTTAATAAAATTTAAATATGTTAGATTGATAAACATTTCCTATTTGTTTTATCCTATGCAATTTTTCTTTTTTTCCTTTATAATAAATCAAACATGTCAGAATCTCTTCATGAAATTTATACATAAATACTATCATATCATTCTCTGATGAAGAAGTTAATGGTAAATTTATGAAACATTTAGATTGATAAACAGTATCCTATTTGTTTTTTATCCTATCCTGTCATATCTCATTTCTGATGAAGCTTTAATAAAAGTGAAACATTTAGATTGATAAACATTTCCTATTTGTTCTTTATCCTATATGTCATATCTCATTTTGAAGCTTTAATAAAAGTGAAACATGTTTAGATTGATAAACATTCCTAAATTTCCTTTATGTTTTTGTGATAATTATTTTTCCATTTCATTTTTTTGTTCTTTTATTTCAATGTTAGATTGATAAACATTTAAAATTTGTTTATTTATCCTATCTGTCATATCTCATTCTCTGATGAAGCTTTAATAAAAGTGAAACATGTTAGATTGATTAACATTTTATTTGTTCTTTATCCTATCCTTCATATCTCATTTCTTTTGAAACCAGCTTTAATTGAAAAGTGAAACATGTTAACATTCTTTTAAACATTTGCATATTTGTTTTTATCCCATAAATTGTGATCATATCTGATTCTCTGATGAAGCATTAATAAAAAGAAACATTTTAGATTGACTTTTATTTGAATATTTGTTCTTTAACATTTAATATCATTTTATCTTTTGAAGCTTTAATAAAAAATATAAAAACATGTTAGATTGATAAACATTTCTTTATTTGTTCCTTTACCTCCCATTATATCTCATTCTCTGATGAAGCTTTAATAAAAGTGAAACATTTGAGATTGATAAAATCATTTTTATTTGTTTTTATCCTAAATCAATCTCATTTTATGAAGGCTTTAATAAAAGTCCTAAATATTATTGATTCATTTTGACATGTTTTTTTTTTATCCTATCATATTCATTCTCTGATTGCTTTTGTTTTTGTTGAAAACCACTGTTAGATTGATAAACATTTGATTTGTTTTGTTCTTCATCTCATTCAATCAGATTTTAATTGAAAATATTTGATAAACATTAACACAAATCAATTTTTTCCCATTATAAAACATTGTTAATAGTGAAAGTGATTTCCAATTCATTTATTTTTATCTATGTCCTTGTCATGAAAAGTGAAATTAAAAAAAAAAATGTTATTGATTTTTCTTATTTGTTTTCCTTAAACATTTTCTGAATTTGTTATTAAATATTGAAATTCTACCTTTTTGTTTTGAAAAATTAAAGTTTGGATCCTATTCTTATATTATGAAAAAATGTATATTTCAAAATTTTTGGGTTTCATAAAATTTTCATTTCGTATTTTTTTTTTATTAAAATATTTTTAGATATTGCTTTTCTGGTTATAAAACATACAACATTTCAACTAAATGTTACATCAAATATATATATGTATATAAAAAAAATGATGATTCAAAATATAAATTGGGCCAGTTCAGGGGGCCTCATTGAATTTAAAACACCCAATCCATCTACATAAGCCCAAATCTTTAAAGCCCCATTTAATCTGAAATGAAACAAAAAAAAATCTTCTCTGTTCTTACGTCTTTATGATTTTTTAAACTTTTGTCAGGTGTTCAAGACTATTTCAACCTGTTTTTTTTTAGTTTGGGGACTCTGGGCAAAAAAAATATTTGTTTGTCCCAACCAAGTTTGTCATTCACATTCACTCTAAATAAGGTGTAAAAATCTGCAGGAAGTTTCAAAAAGGCCTTTATTAGTTCATGTTTTGTTGAACATTAAACTGAAAAGGTTTTTCCATTTTTTTAATAAGTTATTTTTGTAAAACATCTTATTTGGAAATGTGAAAACTTTGTCGAATCGGCAAACATTCCAAAGTTTTCTTTTTTTTTTTTTAACTAGCATTTTCAAATGTCCCTTCATTTCTTGTCATAAAATTCCTTTATATGAACCTGCTTTTGCGATACTTCAAAATTTGAACAAAGGTGGAAACCCCGGAATTGGCTAAAAATATTTACATAAACAGAAAAACAAAACAAAAAACAAAAAAAAAAAACAAACGACACCATGGACAACGAATGTCGCAACTTAGTACTTATGTTGTACTTAGGGAAAAGAAAGAAAGAAAGAAAGAAAGAAAGAAAGAAAGAAAGAAAGAAAGAAAGAAAGAAATCTTACCGATTGTATAAAATAACTTATTTGGAAATTGTTAAAAAAAATAATGAAGAAATTTGATAGACAGAATTCTTGGAAATTCTTCAACAAAAACTGAATATATGACCGCACGCTACATATATTGACAGTTCACTTAAAAACAAAATGCTTAGAGGAAAAAAAACAAACCTCAGTAAAATGAATTACGAATATTCCACAAACATTTCAAATTGTGTAGAATAGATAGTCTTTAAATGTTAGCGCTTGTCATTAATAGAATTTCCTTTATCTAGCAACTACTTAAGTCCAGAATTTTCCTCAGTATACCGAGTTATCTCTCTTTAAACGGTGTCCGTCACCCAAGACATGACACATCGTTCCAGACTCCACATGTAAAAAAAAATGGTAATTTTCAGATGACCACAACAATTTTTGTCTCTCTTAGCCATGAAAACTAAATATTTACTCGATAATTAACAATACTCTGATGATGATATTATGCTATGTCGAAAGTACTCGGAAATAAATACAATATGAGCCAACACGTTGTTTTCCTCTCGTCTTTTAACGACCACACAAGAAAGCTTATCCGCCAATATGAAAGCATCCTATCGAGAATAAGTAGACAGAACATGTCTAAATTATTTAACGAAACCTGTCATGTATATATATATATATATATATATATATATATATATATATATATATATAAGAGAGAGAGAGAGAGAGAGGAAGAAAAGGTATAGATAGAAAGAAAATTATAGAAATAGAAAAATAGATAGATAGATAGATAGATAAAGAAATGATATAGATAGAAAGAAAGTGGTAGGTAGATAAATAGATAGATAGATAGATAGATAGAGAGAGAGAGAGAGAGAGAGAATAGGGAACGAGTCTGAGATGGAGATAAAGAGCAGAGTTAGTGGGTTTCATTACCTTCGTAGTCATCGTCATTGCTCTTATTAAATATTGTTACTTTTAGGATGTTCTCATTTATTAAACTTAGTTTGGCACAAGGCAACAATTACGGAGCTCGCAGTAAGTATGTAACTCATTATTTCCTCGTAATTATCCTTCAGTCTAGCTTTCTATCTGTTAATATATTATATTTTCAGTTAAAATCAAGTTAGCATATTATGTGGAATTGAAGGTTTTTATGAAGGATCTCATGAAAGAAAAATGGGTAGAAGAAAAGAAGCTAGCTATGAAACACATAGAAGAAGAAGAAGAAGAAGAAGAAGAAGAAGAAGAAGAAGAAGAAGAAGAAGAATGTGAAAAGGGGTGAGGAGCCGAAGAAAAAGGTAAAAGAGGAACAAGAGAAAATGGAAAAATACAATATTGCACTTGAAGAAAATAGAAATTAAAGAAATACATGCCTGATAAAACAAAGAAGAAGAAAATAAGTGAAAAAGAAGAAGCTATAGACGAAGAAGGTCAAAGGGAAAAATGAAAAAAAAATAGATGAGGTGAAAGAGAAAAAAGAGGAGGAAGAGAGAAAGTAGAGAATGGAAATGAAAAGAAGAAAAAAGAATCGAAGTAAAATGAAAATTGAAAGATTCAAGAAGCACGAGGTAAAAAGGAAAGAAGAAGAAATAAAGAAAAAAGAGAGAGAGAAGTAAAAAGAACATAAAAAAAAGAATCGTTGACAATAAAAAAAATAGTAGGAAGATGAAGAAAAATTCTATGATTAATTCAAATTAAAGGCAGGAATTTCGAATCAATTCCATTGGACAGAAATTTAGATTTTCCATTGATGATCGAAATTAAGTACTGATCTCATCCCTCAAGATAAAAACGGATGACTGTTTAAGAACTACATAGCCTAACCTTAAAAACAAAGGGACAATTTGACATCAAGGTCACACTGAATTCAGCTTCAATTGAACTATCGATATTGAACTTGAAAATATGTAAGAGGTAAAAGATATGAATCACAGGTTACAATCGATATTCGATAAAAGAAATAAATCATAGAAACGACACTTCTGATAATGATGACACTGCGTTAAGGAGAAGGGAAAAAAATAAAGAAACTGGAAACAATATTAAACAGAATAATACGAATGACACAAAATGAAGATGAGAGAAACCACAGGAAATCGCCTCAAAAGCCATGAAACCCATGGATTTTGTCCATGATTAGGTATTATTCTGGATTATTCTTTAACTCGCTAAAGTTAATCGATGGATTTGAAACTGAATGCCTATTCAAATACCATGGCACGCTGAAAAAATGTTAACAATGTATACGCAAAAAAAAGCGGGAAAAGACACATAGATGACGGTATGACTTAGCGATAGAAAACGTAAATCGGGATAATATAATAACAAATTTCTTTAAAATTGATATATATATATATATATATATATATATATATATATATATATATATCAATTTCTAAGAAATCAATGGATTTTAGACGACATTATTTCGTTGGGATTAAAAATAATATATATATATATATATATATATATGAGATGACGAGAAATAAATTTTTATATAATTTATGTATATACATATATGATTAATCAGTGAAAATCAAACAATACAAAAGTAAAAAATACGAGAATTTCTTTCTTCTTTTTCTCGATATTTCATTCTCTGATGAACCATTAATAAAAATGAAACATGTTAGATTGATAAGCGTTTCCTATTTGTTACTAATATATATATATATATATATATATATATATATATATATATATATATATATATTACTGTGTGTGTGTAGCAAAATGGAAGAAAAACCTCTCGGATACGCGTTTCTTCACTGAACCGGTTTTATTGCGTTTAAAGATGGAGTTTCATATATACATATATATATATATATATATATATATATATATATATATATAGATAGATAGATAGATAGATAGATAGATAGATAAATAAATTACCCTATTGCATATTTGAGCTTAACAACTTTAACAAAATATTGCAATAACAATCATATATATAAATATAATAAATTTAAATATAATTGCAGCTGATAAAGAAGTAAGAGGATACAAATAAAAAAATTGACAAGGTTTTTACCATTTCACGGAAGTATACTTTAAACACATGGGTGTGTTGTCACTTTATATTTGTTTCTTTCCCTCTGATATTTATTTCTGTTTTTCCTCGTCTGTATTGACAGAGAATAACGTACGTATTGACTAAAAAAAATGAGGAACCAGCCAAATTATAATATAATTATGTGGAAGGCAAGAAATGCAACAATCAATGGTGAGAAATTTAAAACGCAGACGATAGAGGAACGTTTAAGTTAAAATTTTTGAATGATTGCCGTTTGATAAGTTGGGCAAGCTCATTCATATTTATATTAAATTAAAAAATAATTTCATTATGAATTCCAAATCCATATGAAAAATGTGTTGCCTTCGCATGTTTCAGTGGTTTAATATTTGAAAGTTACTTCGGATTCTAGGGTACCTAATCAGATGAAAAAGATGACCTAAAAACAAAATGATCCTTATATACATTTTAAGACAATTTTATGTTTATACATTCTTTTTTATAGATACAAATATTTAAGTAAATACTCTGTTTCATAATAAACAGTATTAATAACATTTACCGGCCTGAATGTCCGAGAGATTTTCATAGAAAATATTCGTTCTCCGACAGGAATCGAACCTGTATCCTATACGGAACCGTCATTTACCCTGACGTGCCTTAACCGATCGATTTTTAAAACACAATCTTCCATGAATCTCTCACGTACATTTATATCTGCTTAAAGCGTATCCAAATGTAAAAATGACGTCACACATTATGAAATGGACAAAATCCGACAATTATTTTAAGACATTTTTATGTTTATACATTATTTTATAGATACAAATATTTAAGTAAATGCCTTGTTTTATAATAAACAGTATTAATAACATTTACCGGCCTGGACGAATATTTTCTATGAACATATCTCGGACATTCAGGCCGGTAAATGTTTATTATAAAACAGAGCCTTTACTTAAATATTTGTATCTATAAAAAGAATGTATAAACATAAAATGTCTTTAAAAAAATTGTTTCCATTTTGTCCATTTTTATATATATATATATATATATATATATATATATATATATATATATATATATATATAAACCAGACATGAATATTGAACGGATGTCAATATTCGTTGAAAAATTTGCCCCTACTATCCAAGGAGACTTAACCTCTTTTTCGAACATAACTCATAATTGATACCATCATCATACTTATTATAAAACCCAGGTTGTGTGTGTGTGTGTGTGTGTGTGTGTGTGTGTGTGTGTGTGTGTGTGTGTGTGTGTGTGTGTGTGTTCGTTCGTTTATATATTGGATCGGATTTCCTACATTTTTCAACTGATTTAAACAAAACTTCACAGGACTACGTAAAATTACCTTGCGGTGGTTCTGACAGTGCCAAAAATTGGAAAAACAGAATTGTTTTTGCACAAAATCAATTTGAAAACACAATTAAGAGGCATCGCTGTCGCGAGAATGAAATATCGAGTTATACTTATTATAAAACCCAGGTTGTTTGTGTGTGTGTGTGTGTGTGTGTGTGTGTGTGTGTGTGTTTGTTTATATATGGGATCGGATTTCCTACATTTTCCAGCCGATTTCAACAAAACTTCACTTTATTTTTGGCAGGTAGTGTTTCTTATTGTCTTGCACACTTTTTTCTTCATTTTTACATTCAGGATGCTTTAAAAAATTCTATTTACATGACAATTGTTTATAATAAAATTCTATTCAATCGGTAGAGACTCATAACGATTGAAAACATTGTTTTTGCTTTGAGTTTGGGTTTGACCAATTCGTAAAAAAAAAAAAAAAATAAAAAAAAAAAAAAACTAATTAAGACATGCGTGTCTGTCAACCTTAAACAATAATCTTTGTCAATTTTATTTTTCAGTCTTTATGATGGTCGATACTTGATCTATCTCTTACTCTTACATCCCCGGGCAACGCCAGGCTCTACTGCTAGTTGTGAATAAAAATGAACATGCTACCGCTCCTGTCTAAATGATTGAATTGCTCTGTATCCTTGGAAACAAAAAATTATGAATTGTATGTGCGTTTAAACTCAGTAAATTTAAAAATAAGTGATTCCAAAATTCGCTTGAAGATAAAACAGAACTAATGCTTTTAATTTAATTATATAATTAAGTATGAAATTTTTAGCTTATGTTTTTGAAACATAGTAATTCCTGTGTAGCGCAAAAACCATATTTTAAATCAATTAATATATATATATATATATATATATATATATATATATATATATATTATGATAATTAGTAGCGATAATTCCAAAAAGGATATAAAACATCTCTCACATTCTCTTCATTTTTATTTTAAAATATATATAAATTATTAGCAATTTTTCTTTTGTCATCATATATATATATATATATATATATATATATATATATATATATATATATATATATATATATATGAGATGACACTAAATTGTCCCCATTTTATATTTTTAGTTTTGAAAACATCATTTTTTTTATTTTTTGTCGACTGCACAGTATATTTCGGTTAGTTGTGCACTGTCAGCATGAAATTCACGCAATTCACACCGCCAGAAACTTGGAAACGGCATGCTGTACTGCTTGGCATTCGCAATCCGAAAAATGCAATATATATCAGGAGTAAATTTATAAAAAATTCAGTCTGAGTAATAGTGAGAGGACGATATATATAAATATATATATATATATATATATATATATATATAAATATTGAATAAATACAAATATATTTTAGTTTTATCTGAAAATATATTTTGACATTTGGAAGGAGTTGAATGAGTCTAATGGCGACGTTATTCCTCCACTCATCTTCCCCAGGGGACCTCAGACTCAACACGGAGACCTAAATGAGGAGGTAGTGCTGCCATGGGTCAAGAGAGCGGCTGCTGGTAGAACCTTTCTTACAACAGGACTCTGCACCATGCCACACAAGGAGAATCCAGTCATGGCTGTCAGACAGTTTCTGCGACCATATCACTCTGGTCACCAGACTGCAACCCCCTTGATTATTATGTGTAGGGCGTAGTTGAGCGAGAACCTAACAAAACTTGTAACACTAAAGATGAACTGAAGGTAAAGATTATGTCAGCATTCACCAACTTATACAAGGAAACTGAAGAGTTGCACAAGATTGTCACTACCAAGGCACAATTGTTTAGCTTTATTTTTTATTTTAGCTTGCGGTCACATCACGTTCAAACGCTATATAGCCTTGTCAGTTCCTAGATGGGTGATCGCTTAGATTGTGCGGGTGGGAACATAGATACTGGTTCGTTATTTTTAATCAGAGAGCCGTAGGGTTGGTTATATTCGCTTACGTGCACATACACTTGAGAAAGGTATGAATCCACCTCTTCTCCCCCCCTGTGGGTTAATTAGTAAAAATTGTTTCTCTAAACCGTTATCATCTCAAAACATTCTTACTACCTAAAATATTTTCTGGATTTAAATAACCTGCAAATGGTTGATAAGCTTTTGAAACAAAAAAAAAAAAAATTATTATCTCATTGGATGTGTACAAAGATTTTTTTTCCTGGACTTAATTAATGTAAACATTGTCCAAAAGTTTGTT
Source organism: Acanthosepion pharaonis (assembly GCA_903632075.3). Classification (NCBI taxonomy): domain Eukaryota; kingdom Metazoa; phylum Mollusca; class Cephalopoda; order Sepiida; family Sepiidae; genus Acanthosepion; species Acanthosepion pharaonis. The sequence continues at coordinate 18,170 of CAHIKZ030002996.1, read as the reverse complement.
GATCACGAGCGTTTTCGTCTAAGCTATTAAACATTTTCAAAGATTTCTGTTACCCTTTTTTTTTAAAAAACAAAAAGAACAAAAAACATTTCACTCCAAGTAAGGCAATAAAGCCTCAAAGACGCAAAGGATTACTGAGGATGAAGAATATGAGATAAAGAGAAACATTATTAAGTAGAGAGACCAATAAAAGAACTGGAATTTAAAAAGAAAAAGAAGATAACGATTGAAATTTGATTTGAATTTTTGAATATCAAAGCTGACTAGAAAGCAAAACGCCGGAAGAGAGTCCCACAAACGAGAAGTGCGAAAGAAGAAACTGTTAGCATATAACTTACGGTTTCATTTAGTTATTTCAACCGTAAAAGAATGAGACCTAACAGCCAATCTAGTACTACGCTTAAATTCATAATGTCTAGGTAGAAAAGAAGAAAGCTCATCAGAACAATTACCATAAAAAGTTTTATAGCAACGTCTTAGTGAAGCTACGTTACGTTGGCGGGAAAATAACTGAACTCGATACTGCTATAATAAATGGTGTGTTGCTGAAAGTAGACATATTATTAATTTGCAAAAATGGCCAGTACATTGTGACCGTATTCATAACTGATTTTATTTTTATTTGATTGTTTTTTTTTAATAAAAATCCTTAGAAAATTGTTATAGTTTAGTAGGAATGTTTTCCTTCATTATTTATATTTAGCATATATTGTACCATCGGATTTACACCCATCTCTACAGGATTATCTTAATAAGAAAGAAATGTGTATTTCTTGGAAAACGACAAACAACAGCTCGACTAGATTTTATGTCAAAACAAAATCTGGGTGGATGGATTTATGAAGTTGCCTCACAAATGGCTGATGTTCGTGGAACGAAATAGGAAATATATTGGTTAATAAAGTTAATATCGAAAATAAGACAGTATTTTAATTTTATTTCATAAAGCTAATTATTTTTAATCCCTCACAGCTAGTAAATAAAATAATGAGAGAAATAAAAAAAAAGAATCAGACAATGGGAGACATTAAAATGAATAATGTTTTGTCGTCTTATTCACATTATAAATTATTACATTATACAGTGAGTGGAACAATAAGTGAGTCAGACAATTAGTGGCATTATAAATACGTTTCGAACTGAGTCAGGACATCAGGGAGATTATTACGATAAACAAAAAAGAAATTCTTTACTTCAAAGAAGGATTATAATTCTGAACAATTCGAGATATATTTATGAGTAAGCCGAAAAAAAAATGTCCATTATGATTTCATCAAATCCGAGCGTCATGATTTCATTTATTTCATGTTGAAAAAATGATCTTCTGGTTCTGGTTGGCGGGAAAAACCTGTCGCACTGTAAAGAACACGAAAAATACAAATTTTCTATAAGTCGTCTTATTATATATATATATATATATATATATATATATATATATATATATATATTGTTTTGGATTGATGTGAAATTGTTCCCTTGGTTTCACGCTTTTGCGATTGTCTGACATCAATCCAACCAAATATGTTAGCTCTATCACTGATATTGAACGCTTTCTAATAAGTAACGCGTATATAATAATTATATATATATATATATATATATATATATATATATACACTTTTCACACACACACACACATATAATATATATATATATATATATATAAATAACTACTTAAACGTTATTTGAGTAGGGTGCAGAATTAATTTCAAGTCGGAACTAATTTCAAATCGGAATTAATTTTGCCTCGGAAATAATTTCAAATCGGAATTAATTTCAAATCGGGACTAATTTCAACTCGGAACTAATCAATGGAATTTGTATAAAAAATAAATTCTGAATTATCTTATCTACTGAGGATTTTTAATTCTAAATTAAAAAAAAATTAACACCAACTCATTTCATTTTGTTATGAATTCAAAGAAATTGATAACTTTGATTTTAAATCGAGTTGAAATTAATTCAAAGTTGAAATTAATTCCAAGTTGAAATTAGTTCCGAGGTGAAATTAGTGCCGAATTGAAATTAATTCCGAGTTGAATTTAGTTCCGAGTTGAAATTAATTCCGAAATTGAAATTAGTTGTCATACTTTGAATAGACGCTACCTTTATTTATAAAATAGTATTTATTTTCGTCTCGCTGGCTGAATATTCGAGAAATCTTAGAAAAATATTCAGTCTCCCGCAGAATTTGAACCAGCGTTCTTTTTGAGGAAACCTTCATTAGATCTGACATGCTTTGACCTCTCGGCTACGGACAGCGTCGATGGTCGAGGTCAATTTAGGCAGTAAGTCCATACAAGTCTGTCCATTTAAATTTTATATCTTTTCAAGGTTTTGTATATTGGGATTAAAATTGTGAATAAATTGTCCGAAGTTTATGAAATTTATCTCTCTTTTTTGAGAGAGTTTCTTTATAATTTTCATCCTCATATACAACATATCAATCGGAAATTGAAAAAAATATGATAAGGAATTTAATAGATAGATTTTTATCAGATACGATATACAAATGTATATATCCCAGACTAATGTTGGGTAACCGAATGACAATATGGAAAAATTCCTAAGAGAAGGAATTTACCAAATATATAATGGCTGTCCGCTCGTCTTCGATCTTGCCTGTCTAATATGGTGGCTAGCCAAACCCTGTTACAGAGGCTTACTTGTTGTAGAGTAGTTTTCACAGTGGAGGCTTGTATTTCGCTAAGTCGGTCCTATAAGGGTCCGGCGTACAAAACGTTAGGAACTTGCAATAATCGTTAATGACGCAGCAGTCTAGTTGGGGCGGTTGATACTTCAATGTCCGACATCGACTAACTCACTCAACTCCACTGAGCTCAACTAGCCACTGCTACTACTACTTTTTATCTGTGGGAGAGTCTATTACAATAGAATAGGTAATGTTCTGGTATAACATTAATCAAGCACGTTATATTAAAACTATACAGAGCGAAACTTAATTATAGTTTCTGGGAGAGAGCTCATTATCTGGCGTGATCAACAGTCAGACTTCTGTGATATCAACGAACACTCGTTGTCACTTTCGTAAATCTCGTTTTAGTAGAGACTTTGTAATCGCAGTTAAAACTATAGTAACGCCGTTGAACAATACTGGTGTCAGACGCCTTCGAATATCACTCGCATTAATAGTACTTGCTCGATAATGCTCACACGGATAGTAACCATTGAATAGTGATCCGAAGAGTATTCCGTATAGTAATCAATATAGTAAAATAGTATAGAGAATAGTGGTCCGTATACTAATAGAGGATAGTATAGAAATAGTGATCAGTTAGACGCCAAGCTAATTCGCATATATACATTTCCTTTACCATCACGTGATCTACTTATTCAAAATGGGATCGCCTGTGTTTGCACTTTGGTGATCTGTGTCCAAACTCCAGTGTTACTTTATTTTTATATAACACAGACGAAGACTAGTACGCTCAAACCATCGGTCACGCTGACTTGTGATATAGTGCTATCACAGCCATCGACGAATCCCAAATAATTCCAATTGCAAATTTCACTTATAAGGCTTCGGTCAACCAGTGGTATGGTTTTTCAGGCCCTTTCCAAATGTGCCACACGGTGGGATCACTATCCCGATAGCGCCAAGAAGGCACCTTGCTGACAAATCGATCAAGGTGAGATTCGAACCTGGGTCGCATAGTTCGAGAGAGAACGTTCTAACCAGTAGATCAGGTGCCAGACTCAGTGCATCACCAGATTAATAATGTTCTTGTTGATACAATCAGTATTATAAATGCAGCGTAGGTGTTTGAAGAAATGCAGCGAATGTAAGGACGAGGATTTAATTGATAACATTCATCAATTTTTCGTATTTGTTTTCATTTTTATCGCAATATCATTCAAATATCCCACGTTCTGCTTGAAAACACACACACACACACACACACACACACACACACACACACACACACACACATATATATATATATATATATATATATATATATATATATATATATATATATATATATATATATATATATATTTGGATATATATATATATATATGGTACTGATTTGGAAAAACCTTAGGTATTTTGGCTTGTAAATTGAACAGACCAATGCCCAACGGAAAATAAGGGATAAAAAAAAAAAAAAAAAGAATGACAATGAAATTGAGGTAGAAAACAATCATCCAGAATTCAAGCTCAGAGTTCAAAGAAAAAAAAAAACCTCCAAAATGACTAAAGAAGTTATCCCTGACGAACTGTATAGGTGAAACCTAGATAGGTTTACCTGGCACTTTAGGTTCATATATATATATATATATATATATATATATATATATATATATATATATTTGAATAAAAAAAAGACCACGTTAAGATTCCATTTTTCATTTCAGCTTTTTTTCAGTAAAGTCTGATGATCCAGAACCCTGTTAAAGGGGTTATGGTGAAATAGCTTATTACATGGAATCTTAACGTGGTCTGTTTTTTATTCAAACATATCTGCTCTGAATTTTACATTGAGCTCTCTGGATATCATCCTCCTCAGGTCTATCCATACGGATTACCTAAATTTGAATAAACTAACTATATATATATATATATATATATATATATATATATATATATATATACTTTAAAAATTAGGAGGTCAGATATAAATACAAAAAAATCACTGTCTCATCAGGCTAATTCTATCAACTGACCATCCAACACTTTCGCAAAATAAAAATAATAATAATAAAAAAATATTTTTTATTTTATTTTTTTTTTCAGACGTATATCAGGCACGTTTTAATACTACTGTTTCCTGGTCTGATTCAACTCTGACCATTAAATTTATATATATATATATATATATATATATATATATATATATAAAAAAGGTTAAGTCAACTTTAGAAGATATTCTGTTTCATGCGAGACGCAATCGACAATTGACCTGACGATTGCGTCTAGCATGAAACAGCCTATTGCAACTAAAATTTGACTTCAATGTTCACTTTATATTTACAATCATTTCTATCTCTGATATTTGAGCACTTTATATCATAAATATACGTATAAAAAATAACACACACACACACACACACACACACACACATATATATATATATATATATATATTCACGTGCATCAAAATATTTTTTTGGTACTTTGGAGATGAGTTCCTCCTATTAAATCAAAGACAAAAGTCCATATAAACATATGTCTGCAAATCCTTCGTTTTTTAGTTATTAAGTTTAAAGTTTCCGGTAGACGCTGTTAAAGTTCTTCCGTGGCGAAAGGGGGCGAAAGACACCGGCCACACGTTGCAAATGATACGGATACTCTTGAAGTAACCTCCATTTTGTACTATGAGATGTAAGACATGCTAGGACCACATGACGTATCCTGATACCAGGATCGTTACTGAAAGCCTGTAGAATATGTTCATCGTGGTCAGACGAATGAGTGGATCTCGGTCTCCTTTGTTTGTGGTGCTACGGATCATGTCTCGGCAACGCGACGATAAACAACATGAAAGGTTGGATAAACTCGGCTGCCTTCGGTCTGGAAACGCAATTTGATACAGCCGTACATCCTCGCGTCCATTACTATTCATGCGGCCGTATGTAAAAATCATATCTACCTGCTAACGATATGAATACCCTGCCACTGTTAAACGAACACTTCTCAATTAACTCACTTAAATGTTGAAAGCAGACAAGCCAAAAATGTACACAAATGTAACTACGTCAATATAGCGCCTTCTACCGTAAACTTACTTTCAACTTAATAACTCAAAAACGAAGAATTTGCGGACATATTTTTATATGGACATTTGTTCTTGTTTTGGTGTGATGATTCCGCCACCAAATTTTTTAAAGTATTTTGATAACAATATATATATATATATATATATATATATATATATATATATATATATATATATATATATATATAGTGTGTGTGTGTGTGTGTGTTTGTATGTATGTATCTCTACAATGGGCTTTATTTGATTATGCTTGTAGAGTAAATTTACGCCTGCAAAATTGTAATCATCATATGTGTGTTATATTAAAAAGGCTAATAAAAATTCCAAATTTAATTTTAAAAAGACGTTTTCTGTTGTTTTTTTTTTCTTTTTTTAGAAAATTCAATTCTAGAAGGGAAAATAAAAAAAAAAAATTTTTATAAGAGAATATTTTGGAAGCAAGACGTTTTCTTGGAATAGGCAGATAGAAAAACGTTGGGAGAAAAAAAAATAGAATTCTCGAAGAGAAATAATTTGAAATAAATTGAGTGGATTGAAGTGAATTTATTGGATGAACCACAGGTGACTAATATACACCTGCGTAGAGAGCTACCTATCTATCTATCTATCTATCTTATTATCTATCTATCTTATTCTCTTTCTTCTCTCTATTTCTCTCTCCCTCTGTTTGAGGCTATACTATCTATCTATCTATCTATCTATCTATCTATCTATCTATCATTCTCTTTCTTCTCTCTAATTCTCTCTCACTCTGTTTGGGGCTATACTCTCTCTGCCCCATCTATCTATCTATCTCTAGATGTATTTTATTCTGTTTCTTCTCTCATTCTCTCTCTCTCTCTACTTGAAGCTATAACTCTTTCTCCTTATTATCTTATATATGATCTATCTATCTATTTCATCTATCATATCTCTTCACGCGGTTTATAAATTTTATGCTATCTTTCTCTCTCTCTCTCTCTCTATCTATCTATCTATGGGTTGCTATCAATTTCCTTATGTATTTGAAATCTATTTCGGCATAACATATTTATTTGACAATTTATTATATTGGCCTTTAATTTATATATAAAACATTTTCACAAAAATTCTGACATTTTTCATTTGGTTAAGTTTTATCAAGTATGCCGAAATGAAACCATTTCAGCCTACCGTTGAACATATATATCTATCTAATTCTGTTCACGTCTATCTATGAAGAGTGTACGTTAAACGTAAGGTATACAGTTACTGCACACACAGATCGCGTGCTGGGGGACCCAGGTTCGAATCATACCAAAGAAGGTATATTTTTCTCTAATAAGATTTCTTAAATAATGAGATGACATTCCGTTTATTTATTAAACAGTATTTATTTATACCGGCCTAGATATTCTTTCTCCCTCTCTATATATGTAACTAAAGGCAACAATATTTTCAAAAAAGGACATATATTGATACATGTTGCCTCATCTCTATCTATAAAAGGTAGGATGTATGTGTGTGTATGTAACGAATGCACGGCCGCAATTTTCGACGGATTTGCACAAAAATTTATATGCACATGCTCCAAGTTAGTGGAAAGGCCAAGACCGACGTTGTATTTCCCAACTCCCATCGATAGTGGAAATAATCGATTTTTTCATGCTTCTACGGCAATTTTCATGTAGTTTGTGGCCATTTTGTACTGGCCAGAATGAGAGCCAATAGCTGGCTGCCACGAATAGACAGGAAGATTCTATTGGCCATCGTGAGAGCCAACAGCTCACTGACACGAATGTTAACTAGCATGCTAGCATGCAAAAAACTCGATAGCGGCATTCGTCACAAGTGGGAAAAATTTAAATCTGCATGGCACTTTACTCCAATTGGCTCATTCGCTTGCTTAAACTCAACGTTGATTCTGATTCCGCAGAACTGTGTTGGGTGTGAAAAAGTATTTGTTGTTAAAATTCCTTTTTTTCATTCGGTTTTTCCAGTTACGAGTCCTTTTTTAAAGCTGATCATTTTGTGTTCATTTTGTTTAGTTCTTTTTTCGTAACAGATTTAATATTTAGTATAGAGCTTAGAAAAAAATTCGCAGTGTGAGATAGGTAAGAAGTAAGGCATATAGCAACATCTGCACGGAAAAGAGCACTCCTTTAAAGACAAGGAAGGGTAAAATTATTTTAAGTCAAGTGAGCGATTGCTGTATGAGTTGATTTTTTGAATCAAGCACGGGCAACGCCGGGTCATGCTGCTAGTTCGTAAATAAAACTGAAGTGACAAACAACTGATCAGCAGTTTGTTCAATAAACCATTGGCAAAGTTTTCTCGTAGTGAGTGATCAGAGGGCGAAAGAACCTGCACACGTTGTAAATGATACGGATACAGGAACTGCCCTTGAATTACGGTCCATGTGATGAGATGTACGACATGCTAGGGCCACTTGACCTGATCTGATACCTGGATCGTCACCGACAGCCCGTAGAGTGTGTTCCTCGTGTTCAGGAGTACCAGCGAATCTCGATACTCTTTGATCGTTAGATTACGGTGACACGGATTCTGTTTCAGCAACGCGACAATTAAGAGTAGAAAAAGTTGGATGATTCGGCTGTCTTCGGTCTGGAAAAGCAGTTTAATAAAGCCGTGCAGCCTCGCGTCCATTTCCATTCACTCGACCGTATGTAAAATCATATCTGCTTGACCCCGATATGAATAATGTACAAATGTTAAACGGAACACTTCTAAGTTAACTCACTACTACACATGTTAAACGTTGAAGACGGTCTAGCCACTAATGTACACGAATGTCAAATGTAAGCGTCTCTGTATGGTAACACGGCGCCATCTACCGAAAATTTGCTTTAAACATAATAATACTATAAAACGAAGGATTTGCCGACATATGTTTATATGGACTTTAGTCCGTGTTTTGGTGAGAGGAACACGGTCCTAACGTTTGCAAAACAGCATATATATATATTTGTTAGTTTATTTGTTTGGGTTTTATGGCATATCAACCACTGTGGGTTATTTAATGCCAAATCCAGTTTATATATATATATATTTTGAATATATTTTTTTTTTAAAAATATATATTTTGTATGGAACATTTTTATATTCCTTAAGCTTATTTGATTGCACACTAAAAATAATCCCAGGTATTTTTTTTTATTAAGTCAAGAATTTCCATTTGATTGTTGATTGTTTTGTTTAACGGCATCTCAACCATAGTGGTCACTTTATGAAAATGATTTTGAGTTTTTTAAAATTCAAAAAAGGTATAGCTGGCAACATTATTGTTTCAAAATGTATAGCTGGCAACATTCTTGTTTCAAACATGTATAGGTGGTAACATTATTGTTTCAAATATTTAGGTTATAGTTACATTATTGTTTCAAAAACGTAATATAATTTCAGTAGGCAACATTATTTTTCCGAAAACATTATCTGAGGCCTTGCTGTTGGATGTATTTATCGAAATAAAAGGACGCGGATGAATGAGACCCGCCATACTCAGGACGCGGATGTCGTTTGCATATATATATATATATATATATATATATATATATATATATATATATATATATATATATATATGACCACGAACTGTGTGTGTGTGTGTGTGTGTGTGTGTGTGTGTATATGTGTGTGTGTAGGGTGCGATGGGTAAATTGTCGTCATATATATATTTTTTTAATTTAGCGCATGCGCGTTGTTTAGTTCTGATTTTGTCGACTGCTGTTATTATAGTATTTTGTCAGTTGGGTCATCGTCTGTGAAAAAAAAGTGCACCATGGCGCAATTCACTCTGCCAGAAATTTGGAAACTGCATAACATACTGCTTGACATTCATTCCAGAACATTTCAGAGAGTTTTCGTGTCAATCTGAGGAAGCTACAGAGGATTCGGAAAGAGTTGGATATGTCAAACTCTTATTACTAAGGTCTTTGGTGTGATGACTTGTGATGGCGACGTTATACCTCCATTCACATTCCCACAGTTCCTTAAACTAAATACAGAGGCCTACATCCTTGAAGAGGTAGTACTGCCCTGGATCAAGAGATTGTCTGCTGGAAGAACGTATGTCAGGCAACAGGACTCTGAACCATGCCATACATGAAGGAGAACTCATTCATGGCTATCAGAAATTTTCTGCGACCACATCACCCATTACATTTGGGCACCTAACTCCCCAGACTGCATCCCTTTAAATTATTATGTGTGGGGCGCAGTTGAGCGATATATCAACAAAATTCCTTGCAATACCAAAGAGGGACTGAAGGCAAGGATTATGGAAGCATTTCCCAACTTAAACAAGGAGACCGTCCAGAAGAGTTGCAGGAGTTTCCGAAGTCGTCTGGAAGCCGCGGTTTAAGTCAATGGAGATTTTATTGACAAAATTTACTTTCGTATTTCAAGTTATTTTTGTGTAATTTTGGTGAATATATATCTGTTAAAATGAGATGTCAGTGTTATTTTTATTTTTGCGTAATTTAGACGAAAATTTATCCGCCACACCCTGTATATAGGGAGAGAGTGAGAGAGACAGGCAGACAAAGAAACGACTATAGAGAAGAACATACTGAAATTGCTCGCATTATTTATAGAAATAGAGAGAGATAGATAAATTGATCCGAGAAGGACAATAGATAGATAAATAGATAGATAGATAGATAGATAGATAGGAGGTAGAGAGAGAGAGAGAGAGAGAGAGAGAGAGAGTATAGCATCAAATACAGTGAGAGAGTATTAGAAAGAAGAAAGAGTATAACATAGATAGATAGATAGATAGATAGAGAATTTTCAGAGATAATAGCCTCAAATTATATAAACACGAGAGAGTATTTTCGCTCAAGAAAAGGTATCCACGAACCTTAAAATATATATATATATATATATATATATATATATATATATATATATAGATAGATACATAGATGAGAGAAGAGAGAGAGAGAGAGAGAGAGAGAGATTTGTTAATTAAAATAGAATTCTAACATTTATTTAAAATTATAAAATATAATATATATATATATATATATATATATATATATATATAGATAGATAGATAGATAGATAGGTAGAGTAGATAGATATGATGATATAGATAGATAGATAGATATGAAGACTAAAACAATTAGATATATAGATATATTCAACTGGATTGAGATACATAGATAGACAGATAGATATGAACAGACTCAGATAGATAGATAGATAGATAGATAGATAGATAGATAGATAGATGGTCTAATTATATACTTTGGCTATTCCGCTTGATTAATCTTAATTGTCACCGTTAAGTAAGATCCATGATTAATTAAACACCTTATCACGTGAACGCCTATTCCCACGTAAAGACTTTTAAAGGCGTATATTGGCAACATATATTTACCTTCAATGCACTGTCTTTTTTTAATGCAAGATTCTTGCATAAGCAGCCAGAGTTAATGATTCCTATGTATATATGCAGGTGCGATATATATATGCTAATAAATATATCCGGGATCGGCTATATATATTCGGATTTCATTGTGCTTGCTTTGCTTTTTGCTTCGCACTGATACCACTGAGATCAGTATGGTCTCAAAGATGGACAGGAAACTTGAAGCAACAGAATGATGGTTCTACAGAAGGATACTGAGGATAGCGTGGATTTAAAAATGTGAGCAACGACGGATTTTATCTTAAATGGAAATAAAAAAAATTTTATATAACATCAGGAAAAGATAGTTGAGGTTTCTGGGGCGCATAATGAGGAAAGACGGCTTTGAAAATCTGATACTCACGGGAAATTTAGAAGGTAAGAGGGACAGAGGAAAGCAACGAATAACATATTCAGTGAGTTTGAGTAAATGGATAATGGAACAGGGCCTAGGAGAAATATATAGTGAGAGAGACAAATTTGAAAAGATAAAGTATAGAGAAGAACATATTTTTAATTTTTCACTTAATTTATTTATAAAATAATAAAGATAGAAAAATTGATCTGAGAAGGACAATAGATAGATAGATTTCCTATTGTCATTTTTATTCATGAATAGATAGATAGATAGATAGATAGATAGAGAGAGAGAGCATATGCTCAAATAGAGTGAGAGAGAAGAAAGAGTATAAAATAGATAGATAGATAGATAGATAGATAGATAGTAATGGAGACTGAAGCATACATAGATATGAACAGGTTGAGATACATAGACAGATCGATATGAACAGACTCAGATAGATAGATAGATAGATAGATAGATAGATAGATAGATAGATAGATAGATAGATAGATAGAGGGAGGTAGTTAGGTAGTCTAATTATATACTTTGGCCTTTAATTAAATAAATAAAAAGAAAAAGCAACATCGAGCCATAAACGTCTATTGTCCTGAAAACACCATCATGAGAAGTGATATGTCCCGGAAAGGGATATATTTAATCGAAGTAGCTAAGTGGTTTTTGTTAGACATTTTGACGGTCGTCTTCGAGTATAGAATCCAGAGGTTAGCAGTGAATATTTCGGAGACAGTAGGAAATTTAAAGTTCAGGTTAGCAGTGGATATCGCAGCAAAAGTAGCAGAGCGTAGTACTTCCTTCTGTCATCTTCGCCTGACAAGTTGGCACTGGTCATTCGGGTAGGATAAACAAAAATGGCCGCCTTTATACACGACGGATACAATGTTCTGCGGCTTCTGATTGGTTAACCTTCTATTGGTAGACTATAAAGGGAGTTAAGTCATTTTGACTAACTCACTAGTTACATAACATATACACGAAAAACTGTAACAGTTTTGGCTACTATAACCAAGTAGAATATGGTAGCAGTAATCGACTGGTACGCGTCGTAGTCGCAGGTAAGAAGTATAGATCAACGGCGTAGTCCAATGGGCGTCGTTATAGACTTAGCTCTCAGACTGATGCTCTTGACTCTCCTACACGTCCGTCGGCATTTATGACGGACACCAGCCAATCATATTCCAGTGAGGGGGGAACACAGGTGTACGCATATTCCATTATATCAAGAAGGATACGTCCACACACATAAACTTGGCCTCTTCCAAAGATCTATTGACAAAAATGGCTTGTCTATGAAATGACATGGTGCGTTAGGAAGAAAGTGTTACTGAATAGAAAAACGGAAAACCCACTCCCTCAAGAGTATCACAGAAGGAGTTACAATTATTGTCAACCTTGTTAGAAGACAGAATATAAAATAAATATAAAATTACTTTTTTTATATACAATTTTTCCCCACTGCAAGATCCAGGGGTCAGTCAAGTCAGAGGGTTACTGGATGAGGCCGTTGTAAAGGTTTTAAATGAGAAATTAGTGCATATTAAGATAAGTATGATAACGGTTGGCCCTAGACTTGGAGGGGTTATTATTCTAGCAAACAGGGAAGCATCCTCTCGGGGTAAGAGTTTTAAGAAGGAATCTGCCTGAGTAGAACTTCCTTCTTACCAATATAATACGAAAACAACGAGAAAGATTTTAGTTTCTGTACGTAGCTTGGAGGGCCCTAGCTATGACGGTCTGGACTGGGTGAATAAAGCATTTTCGTAGAAATAGATTAGTGAGAGGCCTGAGACGTTTCATCTGTGTGAAAGGGATTATAGGGAGGAAAATAAGTCATCATACCGTAAAGGCTGGAAAGGGAGATTTGGGAATCTCCAGCCCCGATTTGGAGCTATATTTTTTCATTTGATCTGTGTCTTGTAAAAATAAACCATGAAGGGTGTTTAACTCCAGCATCAACAATGCAGTAAGACCGAGAAGTAATTACAGGTATACCACCCGAAGTGAAACCATGAGATCAGTTATTATTTCCGCTTTAAACGGTGGAAATAATATCAACCGGCCTATATCAATAAGTAAACCTCACGGTTTCACTTCCGTTTTTTGACCAGAAAAAAAAGGTACTAGGAGTCGAAAGCTGTAGGCCTCCTTTATAAGGGAAACCACAGTTTTATTCAGTGTGCTCAACCGTTAGGCCACGGTGAAGAAGTTGTGCTTTTTTCAAAAGGAAAAATAGACCCATACTAGCTGCCTCGATTTATGCAGTCGAGCGGTAAATCACATAGGATCAAGTAATTGACACGGGTTCGATTCCCGCCTGGAAATGGATTTTTCATTATTAGGATTTCTAGAACACGCAGGCCGATACACGTAATATATATTGTCTAATAATGTTTGAATAATAAAAATGTCGGATTAAATTAATACATACATACATGTATATATATATATATATATATATATATATATATATATATATATGAAAAAAGAGGTAATAGTGAGAGAAAAGTATGTATATTAAAAAGAAGAGAAGAGATGTGCCTCAAACGTTTTTGGTTGTAATGTGGATTTAAAAAAAAATTATGCTTTATTTTCCATATTTAAAAAAAAAAAACACATTGCAACAAAAAAGTTTGCGGCACCTCTCTTCTCTTCTTTTTATATATATATATATATATATATATATATATATATGAGATAACGATAAACACTTTTATATATGAAGAACAATATTGGGAAAAATGTATAACAAAGTGGAAAGTTTCCTTGAGACGCATTTCGTTCTTTAGGACTTCATCGGAATAAATTTGCTATGCTGGTAGAACAACATATGCGCATGAACGAGGGATGCTGGGATTTTTTTTAATTTGGCCGATTTTGTTTAGATTGTTTTTCTTTTTCTTTCCATCACATTTCTTTCCATACTGTGATAATAGATGTTCTGCCAGGAATAGTGAAATAATGAAAGAATCATGGTGCAATTTTACTGTCGATGACCTTGTCGATCAAGTCATTCTCTAGACATTTTCGTCGTAGTGAATTGTTTTCTCCTTTAATCATAGTAGGATATATCAAAATTTTGGTCAGTCTCGTTACGGTGGGCAATCAACGCATTTGATGTATTGTTTTGTAAAATGTCCCTTCTGTGTTCATATAATCTTTTATTTATATTCTTTAAGGTTTCTCCTTTGTATATATTATGATAATTATTAGAGCCAATAGAGTAAATTCATCCTTGAAATTTTAGCTTATAGTTCTGTTTAGTATTGATTATGTCTGTTATTTTCTAGATGTAGTAGTAACAAATTTTATGTTGAGTTTAGATAGATTAGTAGGCAGGACGATGCATTTTTTGATTCACTGGTTTTAAAAAAAAATAAAATTGCCAGCATCCCTCTTTCATGAGCATGTATAGTCGTACAAAAATAACAAATCTATTCCGATGAAGTCCTAAACGACAAAAAAGACACAACACAACATAAATCCTTCCAGAGCAGATGTGAACACGTCTTCTGTGGATGCTTAATTGAAACTCGCTGGTATCTTAAAATTCAGCTCGTATCTCAAAGCAAATAAATAGCCAAACTCCAGTTCGTATTAAAAAATATATACTCTTATGGAGAGACGCTCGTATTTCAAAGATTTACTCTCTCTGTATATATGAGTTAAAGATCAAATGTAGATCAAATATGGATCTGAATCCTAGAAGATGATAAAATAAATGAACAAATAGGAAACGTTTATCAGTCTAACATGTTTCAATTTTATTAAAGCTTCATCAGAGAATGAGATATGACAGTATAGGATAAAGAACAAATAGGAAATGTTTATCAATCTAACATGTTTCACTTTTATTAAAGCTTCATCAGAGAATGAGATATGATAGGATAAAGAACAAATAGGAAATGTTTATCAATCTAACATGTTTCACTTTTATTAAAGCTTCATCAGAGAATGAGATATGATATGATAGGATAAATAACAAATAGGAAATGTTTATCAATCTAACATGTTTCACTTTTATTAAAGCTTCATCAGAGAATGAGATATGATAGGATAGGATAAAGAACAAATAGGAAATGTTTATCAATCTAACATGTTTCACTTTTATTAAAGCTTCATCAGAGAATGAGATATGATAGGATAGGATAAAGAACAAATAGGAAATGTTTATCAATCTAACATGTTTCACTTTTATTAAAGCTTCATCAGAGAATGAGATATGATAGGATAGGATAAAGAACAAATAGGAAATGTTTATCAATCTAACATGTTTCACTTTTATTAAAGCTTCATCAGAGAATGAGATATGATAGGAGAGGATAAAGAAGAAAGAGGAAACGTTTATCAATCGCAGTGTGAGATAGGCAAGAAGTAAGGCATCTAGCAACATCAGCACGGCAAAGGGCATTCCTTTATAGGCAAGGAAGGGCAAAAATATTTTAAGTCAAGTGATAGCCATTGCTGTATGAGTCGTAAGATTTTTGAATCCAGCGCGGGCAACGCCGGGCCATGCTGCTAGTTCTGTTGTATATATTCTGGTTTAGGCTATAAATTCTGTTCCATTTTTTACCTCTTTGGCCAGTTCACCCTGACGATCCGTTTAGGTGAAACCTAGGTAGGTTTACCTGGCTGTTTAGGTTTATATTAGGTTTGCTCTGCTTAATGTATTGAGCACTTTACGTAGTTATTTTTACTCGTTTTGGATTTTTTCCTTTGGATTCTGGGCTTGAATTCTGGACGATTGTTTTCACCTCAATTTCATGTTCTTAGTTCTTTCCTTTTTTTATCGCTTATTTTTCCTTGTTCCATTGGTTTGTTCAATCACAAGCCGAAATACCTAAGGTTTTTCCAAACGAGTGCCACTATATATATATATATATATATATATATATATGTGAGTGTGTGTGGTGTGTTTGTGTGTATACACATATACATACATATATATGCACATATACATATTTATATATTCATATATATATATATATATACACATATACATATACACACACATATATATATATATATATATATATATATATATATATATATATATATATATATATATATATATATATATATATATATATATATATATATATATGAAATGTAACTTTCTTGTCATTACTTACATTTTATGTCAGACTGCTCGTTGAGAATGTGGATCGTTCCGCGTGGTCAAGCTAAGATTGAAAAAAGAAAAGAAAAGACGCGGATGCTGTCTTTTCTTTTTTTTTTTTTTGTATCGTCTTTGGCTGAGGAGGAAGTGACGTAAGTCATTAGTGATTAGTCAGCAGTGGCATGTATTTAAGGAGTCCATTTGATGTGTGCGTGGCGTATTTTTTTTTTTTTTTACTTCAGGATCGCCTGCCGGAATAGTACTGTTTCTGTAGGGTCTCTTAGGTGAACAAGTATGATGCTGGAAGACCTTTCTTTTGTCATGACCCCAAGTCATAACATCACTGACGAGGCGATTCTGAGAACTCGTTGGAGTGTTTTCATGACATATATATATATATATATATATATATATATATATATATATATATATATATATATATATATATACGCCAACTGTACATACTCATGTTGAAGAAATGTGTTAAAATTTACAATATATATTTGTTACCACTTATATTTTCCGAGTTAAATTATTGATTATAACTTCTTTTAGTGTATCAGGTTTTATTATGCTAATTATATGATGCATTAAGTTTTATTTATAAATAAATGCAAAAGACGTGGGCTCCAGGGACATTTAAAACAATATCCCTTATACTTGAATAAATGATTTTATAATTTAACATATAATATCCTTTATTTCCCAACATTCATTTCTCATTCAGATGATCAGTTTCATTAACTTTACTTCTATTTCAATTTTAACATTACTTGCAATGATTTTTATTGCTTCCTACGCATTTTATCTTCAGTTATGTTTACGATTCTCGTATAGATCTCCTCATCATAGAAAATATCTGGTCTATTTTATTAATATCTGGGTAGGCTGGTGGTCATTTCATTAATTTGGTGTAGGTATCTCCAAATTTACGCTTTAAAAACAGCATAGCATGATGAGAAAAGGCACCAAAATTAATAAAAATAAACTTTTATCGTCAAAATGTTTATATTATTATCAAAAGGAGAGACCAAAGTATTATTTTATTGAATTTTTAATCCTTTCCAACACGTTCGAAATTGTGGATAAAAATCTTTTGTTTTTTGTTTTGTTTTTTTTTGGCGTTAGCTGTCGATGTAATACTTACGCTTAGTTTTTAGCGTCTTTTTCCGGGTGAAAAACACATTAATTTGGAAATTCTAGCAAAATTCAAATATTTTTCGGATTTTAATAAAACTTTCATCAATTATTCACAAATGAATATTATTTTTGCAATTTTTTTTAGAAAATTTTCGCAAATTTTTTCTTACATATGTTACCCCCGCACTTAATTTCATGAAATTTCCAGAAATTAAATTTTCATCCGAAAATTTTTTATTAGTTAAAAGCAGGAGTCCTTGGAGAATGTAAATAATTTTTTCAAACTACTTCTCATTTCTCGAAAATCAGCTCCGAATCGTAAAATAAAAAGTGCAATAAAACTATTATATTATTTAATTAGAAAAAAAATCTTTTAATTGCTTTTATAAATATGATTTATTAAGGACAATGTTGTCCTAAGAA
>CAHIKZ030002995.1:0-152733 GCA_903632075.3 Acanthosepion pharaonis | reverse complement strand
ATCTGATTGGTCCAAATTATACAATTTTCAAAACGCTAGACAATGACAATCTCACACGGACATTTTGAAAGGTTGATGTTGCTTTTTAACTAATGTTAAAATATTTTAAAAATTCAATTTAAACATTTTTAAAAATCTTTTTAAAATTAAAGAAATAAGAAATAATTGTATTAAAATTCAATTTTCATTGAAAAATTTTTTGCTTTCAGAAAATATTGTCCATATTCATAAAAACAAATTAAAACAAATAAAAGCATTTGAAACTAAATAATATATTTGTTTGCTTGAGTTTTGTATGTTACAATTCACAGCTGATTTTCAGGTACGTTGGCCAAAATAAAAAAACAAAAGAAAAACATGATTTGCATTCTTCAAAGCCTTGTGCTTTTAACTATTGTAATCACTAAAGCCGATGGTCTCGAATTTCTAGAGTTTTTCATAAAATTAGTTATGGGGGTGTTAATAAATATAAAAAAAAATATTTCTGCCATGACTTTAATAAAAAAAAAATATTTATAATAATTTCGATCATCTTTGAATAGTTTCTGAAAGTTTCATTAACATCTGACAATTATTTTTATTTTTGCAAGATTTTCTAAATTAATGTATGTAAATACAAAAAAATGCGCTAAAAATTATCTATGTTATTTACTAACCCTTGTTGCGACAAAGAAAAACAAGGTTTTTTAAATCAAAATTTAGAATATTCTAAAAAGATTAGTTTATCCTCTTCATAAAAAAATAAGCATTTTGACGATAACATTTTGTTTTCATAAACTTTGGCGTTTTTTTCATCAGACTATGTTTTAGCGATTCCGTGGAGTGACTTAGGTTAAAAGACCCAGGTTGTTTATGTGTGTGTGTCTGTGTGTGTGTGTGTGTGTGTGTGTGTGTTCCTTTATATATGGGATCGGATTTCTTACATTTTTCAGCCGATAAAACAAATATCCACATTTTTTTTCGGCAGGTAGTATTTCTTATTGTCTTGCACACTTTTTTCTTTATTTACATTCAGAATGCTTTAAAAATTCCATTTACAAGACAATTGTTTATAATAAAATTCTATTCACCAATCGATAGACTCATAACGATTGTAAACAATGTTTTTGTTTGAATTTGGGTTTGACCAATTCGTAAAAAAAAAAAAACTAATTAAGACATGCATGTCCGTCAGCCTTAAACAATAATCTTTGTCAATTTAATTTTTCAGTCTTTATGATGGTCGATACTTGATCTATCTTTTACTGTTACATCCCCGGGCAACGCCGGGCACTACTGCTAGGCATTGATATAGGAAAATAATCTTGTCAGCTTAAAATGATGATCAAAGGACACAACCGTTGAGGAGAAACGCCTCTCAACGGCTGCTATGCGTGAAGCTGAAACAAGGTTGACAACACAAAAACGGCCCTTTTCAGCCCCCCCATTCAAACTGTTAACACCACATATGAGGATGTGCCTCAGTTGCACCCTATTGTTGTTAGTAATACTGACTGACTTTTAAACTTAAAAATTCTCAACTGAACGGTACAAATTCGCAGTAATGAAAGACCCGTTTGAAATGATAAACATATATATATATATATATATATATATATATATATATATATATATATATAGCATCTACTTTTAATAGTTCAGTTTATTATGCATGTCCATTATATAAGTTTTCCCCATAAAATGTTCTACAGTAAACTAAAATTGATTCGTTCTGCCATTTGGTTTTGATCCTCACAATTCGACCAATGCAAGATGAACACTGTGCAGAAATTTACATTGCAAACTACTTGTAATTCTATACTGATTCTGAGACGGAATGATATGTTCGTGAAAGGTTTATAAAAACTTCTATTGTTCTCCAACGACAATGCCAGGGATTTCGTTCTCATTTTGACATCCAATAGGGAACATCTTGAATAATAGCGTTTTATAGATATTCG
Source organism: Acanthosepion pharaonis (assembly GCA_903632075.3). Lineage (NCBI taxonomy): Eukaryota > Metazoa > Mollusca > Cephalopoda > Sepiida > Sepiidae > Acanthosepion > Acanthosepion pharaonis. Next base: position 150,793 of record CAHIKZ030002995.1, on the reverse strand, counting down.
ATATTCAATGGCGGATACACGACTCACTGCTTCTATCCAGTGAGTGAAAGCATTTTCATTCCATTTAACGAGAATATTGATTCATCTTTTTGAATGGGCATTCTTGGTTTATTTGCCCAATGAGTCAACCAATCGTAGGTACTTTAGAGAATGTTAAGGAAAGTAAAGATTGACATAAAAACGTCCATATATAAACAGAATATGCACATTTTATCTGTGCGTCATTAGGAAAATTTCTTTGTTAAATTGTTTTTCTCACAGCGAAAAAGGAAAACTGCCATATCGAAAGAGAATGAACAACTGCAAACACCGAGGTTCGAGCGTGACACTCGGGACTTATGAATATTTTTCCGTCGGATTTCTGAATAACGGTGTCAGGCTACTGACTGTAGTGATTATTGAGTGAGTTGAGTGGAACTATCCAGTCGAATTAGTGTGAATTATTGTGCGACCATGATTTGGGTTTTGATTCTGGATATACCGTACGTTAAGTTTTTAGTTGACTTTTACTTCTTTGTTCTTGTTAAGTATTTAATTGCCACTGTAATTAAATACTGTTTTATCTTAACATTGAGTTATACGTAATCATTAACGGACATCGTTGAGTCCGTTAATGATTAATTCTTGAATTATATTTAATGATTAACGGATACCGTGCGTTAGAAAAGAAAACAAAATTAATTTGATGAAAAGCAAGTTTAAACTATTTTTTTCATTTTATTTTATGATCAATTATCATACATAATTGTTGTTCGCAAAGAAAGCAGAACAAAAGAAAGGAAATGTCACAAGAGAGACTGGAAAATGAATCAAATATCATGTATATTAACTGTTTTACATCAAATCGCCGCCATATTAATTAGACTATGGAATCAATCTTCTGCAATAGTTCAGAACTTATCATATAAGTATTTATATTATAATCACCTAATGAATGATAAAAAGCAAATAGAATTAACTGAAATAAAAATGAGCAAACCTATTGTTATGGGACCTTACCCATAATAACATAATGGACGATTCCATACGCAATAAATACTGCACCTCAAGAGGAAGCAGGGAGTTGAGTTCAGTCTGAATTCTGGAGGGAGGTCCGTCAGTCAGTCAGATAGAGCGAGTCTGTGAGTCGAGTCAGAGGCCGTCCGAAACAGACCGCGTTCAGACAATTACTACTAAACCTGATATTCTTACTAATACTTTCTACTTCTCTCTATATATTCCTGTTTGTAATATATCTGTGTTATTCCATATACGTGTTCGACTTCTTCTTAATTGGTTCTACCTTGGACAATCACCGTGATACAAGGAACCGGACCATAACAGTGGCGACGGGCGATTCGAACTCATTCGGAAGAAGAAGAAAAAAAATTCGTTTGCCACAGCATAATAGTGACGAAGACCGATTCAAACTCATTCGGTGGAAGAGAAAAATAATTCGTTTGCCACAGCATAAGAAGTGGCGACGAAGATTCGAACTTTCACGTGAAGAACGAACAACAAAATAATCTCTCGTCAACATAACAAGTGACGACGAAGTAATCCTTAAAAAGAGAAATAAACTCCCTACTCGGAGAACATATTTTTTTGCTATCCGTTGTACGTAACAGTGAACGACGATTAAATTCTACAAAAAAAAAAAAAAAAGAAAAATGTTTCTTTTCTTGATATCAAATTTCACTGACGACTAAGGAAAGTTTTTTGCGAGCACAGGCTACAGAATATCAGGTTACACAAAAAATATGTTGACATGGAAGATTTTAAATCAACCATTATGGAACTTATCAAAATCCAGTTTGAACAACAACAAAGGTACGAACAAAAACAACTAGAAATACAAGAATTATTGATACGTGCAATGGCAAATAAGGAGTAAAACCCGAGTACGAATCAGTTCTCTCTCAAGACGCTATTTGGAGTAATATCGAAGATTTCAAATACGCACCCGACGAAGATAAAACTTTTGCAAATTACTTCCGAAGGTATGAAGATCTGTATGATTTTCACTGCAAAGATTCGTCAAACGCCTGTAAAGTACTTTTGTTATTAAGAAAATTAGGCACAAGCGAATATACCAAATTCGTTGTTTATATCCTTCCCAGATAAACAAGCGAGTTAACGTTCAAAGAATCTATAAAATTGCTAACGGAACTTTTCAGCCATAATACTTCACTATTTCATAAAAGATGGAAATGAATGAACCTTACAAAAAAGGATAGTGAAGATTACGTAACTTTCGCATCCATTGTTAATAAATATTGGGACGACTTCAGATTATCGGAACTCAGCGCTGACAACTTCAAATGCTTAATTTATGTCCAAGGTTTGGATTCAACCAAAGACGTAGAAATGAAACGTAGAATACTTACTAAATTGGAAAATGAACAAGATCTGACACTTCAAAAACTAGCCGAAGACTGCCAGAGATGCGTCAGCGTGAAAAAAGACTCTAAAGACATAGAACAAGCTGGCATAGCATACATACGCAAAGTACGAAGACACACATTTTCCCTCCTCACAAACAAAGCAAACACATTTTCCCTCCTCACAAACAAACCGAACTGATTTTCCCGCCTCAAGACCAGGTAAAACAAAATTTTCTCATTATGATCAACATAAAAAGGAACTACCACCCAATCCATGCTATCGTTGTGGGTCTTGGCATTGGGTTAAAGACTGTACATATCGTGCTAAAACTTGTCTATCATGTAAAAACTTTGGTCACAAAATTTCTCAAAGTTGGTATAGAAAAGAAAGCAGAATAAGAATTACGATGACCCACCAAACAGATGAGACTAATATAAGAAAATATGGATTTTGAAAAAAGTAGAGTACAGCAAATGGGCTGCACCGACGGTCTACGTTAAGAAGAAATCAGGAGAAATTCGAGTTTGTTCTGATTGTTCTACAGGTTTGAACGCAGCAATAAAGGACTACCACTATCCACTACCTAGTCCTGAAGAAGTATTCACTAAATTAAATGGCGGAAAATATTTTTCAAAAATTGATCTAAGTGAGGCCTACCAGCAAATTCCAGTCGATGAAGAAAGTTCAAAACTACTATGCATAAACACACACAAGGGATTGTACAGATACCAAAGACTACCATTTGGAATTAAAGTAGCGCCGGCTATTTTCCAGCAGACAATGGATGCGATGCTGGCAGGACTAGAATACACAATAGCATATCTGGATGACATATTGATTAATAGCGAAAGCGTTGAACAACACTGGCAACATGAAGTGTTTAAGAGAATTCAAAGTTACAGATTCAAAGTGAAAGAAAATAAGTGTGATTTTTTTTATGAAGGAAATTAAATATCTTGGCCATAATATAGACCAAGAAGGTAGACGTCCAGACCCTGAAAGGTCTACAGCAAAAAAATAAAATATTCCAGTTCCTAAGAACATAACAGAACTACAAAAATTTCTTAGATTAGTAAATTACTACCAGGAATTCATACCTCAAATGCATAAACTTCGCGCACCATTGAACGAACTGCTAAAGAAAGAAAACAGTTTGGCAGTGGACAGATCAATGCCAGGAAACGTTCGAAAAAATAATCAAGACATTAACATCGGAATTATTTTTGGTACACTACGATCCTAAACTAGAGATTATTGTAGCAAGTGATCCGAGCGCCTACGGAGTCGGAGCGTGTATATTACATAAAATGCCAGATGGGACAATAAAAACTATCGCACATGCTTCTCAAAGCCTACTACCAGCAGAGAAAAACTATTCACAAATTGAGAAGGAAGTTCTAGCAATTATCTTCGCAGTAACAAGATTCCATAGATACGTCTATGGTAGACACTTTACTCTGCAGACGGATCACAAACCGTTAATAAAAAATTTTTGTTCAAAAAAAGGTCTACCGGTGTACACGGCATATAGGCTACTTAGATGGGGAACGATTTTTCTGAACTATAATTTCAGATTGGAATATTTACCAGCGAAAAGAATCGGGCACGTGGATCGTCTGTCGAGACCTATACCAACAAAGACAGAGCCATTGGAAGATACGTTAATCGCAGCCCTTAGAAATGAAGAAGATATAAATACAATATTATGTTGTACAGTCAGAAACCTCCCAGTCACATTGCAAGAAATAAAAAAATGAAGCCAAAAATCACGAATTTATTAATGAAACAAAAGCAAAAATAGCAGAAAAAAATGAGAAAATTTCGGACAGATTTCTTCTATGCGATAATGTGCTACTTTACAACGAAAGGGTTGTAATCCCCAAAACTTTACAAAAACGGATACTAAAGGATTTCCACAGAGGGCACCCGGGTAAAAATAGTCGCTAATGCGAAGCTATGTATATTGGAAGAATATGGACCAGCATATTTCTCAAATGGTCGAAATGTGCAAGGGTTGTAATTTAGCAGCTAAAGCACTGCCAATCATACATAAGCCTTGGCCTGAAACTGATCGTCCATGGTCAAGAATACACACAGATTATGCAGGACCAGTTGTCGGGTTCTACTCTTTAATCACAGCTGATAGCTACACTAAATGGCCGGAGGTTTTTCGGTGCAAAAATCCTACTACAGAAACGACCATAGATTTTCTTCCACGAGCTATTCGCTCGGTTTGGCGTAGTGGACTGTTTAGTAACAGATAACGGAACGCAATTCACGTCAGCAGATTCCCAAGAGTTTTGCGAAATCTATCAGGTAAAACATATAAAATCCCCGGCTTACCACCCAAGATCAAATGGACAAGCGGAGAGATTCGTGGATACTCTCAAAAGAGCATTACGAAAAGCGTACAATGTGCCTACGGAGAAAGCATTACAGCAATTCCTACAGATATATAGAATAACGCCAAATAATGCATTATCACCAGCAGATCATGTTTGCTAGGAAAATCAGATCAGCGTTCGATAAATTACTACCAAGTAAAACAAAACAAGTAACACAGTCCTACACACCAAAAAGAAAATTCCTCCCAGGGGAGAAAGTTTTTTTTAAGGCATACAAAAATAATACCTCTTGCTGGGAACAAGGGATAAGTGAGAAAAGAATTGGCAATATGATGTACATAGTTCAAAGAAAAAATTCTCAGACAGAAGACACGTAAAGCAAATAAGGAAGAGGCCGTTACAGGATGCTAACGGTCCACTTCAAGAAGAGGTATTGGACGCGATTTTCGACACATTCGATATAAAAAGACCGCAAATAATGCCGGAACCAAGAAAATCGTAAAGAAAAAGAAAGTTTACCGAACCTTTGGAAATAGATCCAAAGAAAAAAAGATATAAAAAAAAACCCTGCTACGCAAAATTTTCGGAAGGTGGTGTTATGGGACCTTACCCATAATAACATAATGGACTATTCCATATGTAATAAATACTGCGCCTCAAGAGAAAGCAGGGAGTTGAGTTCAGGAGGGAGGTCCGTCAGTCAGTCAGATAGAGCGAGTCAGTGAGTCGAGTCAGAAGCAGTCCGAAACCGACAGCGTTCAGACAATTACTACTAAATCTGATTGTTCGTACTAACACTTTCTACTTCTCTCTATATATTCCTGTTTGTAATATATCTGTGTTATTCCATATACGTGTTCGAGTTTTTCTTTATTGGTTCTACTTTGGACTATCACCGTGGTACAAGGAACCGGATCATAACACACACACACATACACAAATATATATATATATATATATATATATATATATATATATATATAAGTGATAGAAATTAATTTCTATCACTTGGTTGAACCGGCTTCTAATGCTCTGGATGGAGTGGCTTGTTGATAGTAGTCGTGGCTCATGGGGTCACAGTCATATGGGTAAAAAAGAAATTCGGATAATTCCATCATGGAATATGTGATCGACCGTCGCTATATCGAGTCTGATTCGCTACCTCTTCGACAACGAGGCCCGTTGGAACAGTTGGTATGACGTTTGCCTGACAACGTAATTGTCCGACTTTCAATTCTCGGTAGTGGATGCGCATTGCTGATGAGTCTGAAATATAGGACGAAACGGTCGTTCAGTGCTTTCTGTATTCTGTTGAAGTTTTTTCTAGACTCGATGAATTACACAAGTTATTATTTAAATACACATATATATATATATATATATATATATATATATATATATATATATATATGTAAACAGTCTATATTACTAAGATGAGATATTATGAACATTATTTATATTATTCGGACTGTTGTCCTCATCTTTGTTGCTATATTTATCAAAACGTTTCTGCCATTGTACGCTCCAGCATTCTTCCGGCGTGTGACATTATTTAGGGTTGCGAGAAAGAAAGAAGAAAAGAAAAGGCAAGAATTAAATTTAGGTGATAAGAAGCCATCACGAAAAGGACACTAAGCGATGTTATTTTTTTTAACAAAGAAAAGTGGAAAGATTTTATTTTCATTAGCGAAGACAGTAAGGCACAGGATTTAGTTTGATTTATGACGAAGCACCGAATAAAAGATAGCCGTTTGCTATTCAGGTCGGTCAAGTGACCTACGAAACAGAAACTGAGAGATAAAAATTAATTGGGCCGTGAAAAACAAAAATGTCAGTTGGACCAACCGCAGAGTTACAAAGAAAGAAAGACTGACTCATGAGCTATCTACGGAGATGTCGTTTGGAAAAGGCACCTGTTTTGTGTCAAGAGCTGGCCATGATAGCAAAATTATTTTATCAGAACGAATAATTGGCTGGGGATATTCGGTTAAGATAAGAGTCTAAAGATTTGTTGTCGAGAAGAAGAAAAAGATAGGAAAGAAAAAGAAAAAGAAAAAGGAAGATAATTTTTTTCTTTGAGCAACATTTTTTAAACCGAGGGTAGCCCGGCCACACCCTCGCCGCTGAGCGCCCATTGGCTGAATGGTGGCGTGAGCGGTAGTCGAAGGTAATCATGTAAAGAAGGAGGGGAGGCCTGTTGACGCCCTCCTGAAGGGATCGGTGTGAGATGCCACTGTGAGAGAGGGTAAACCCGTTGAAACCTTCTGAGGGTATGGGTGAGATACCAATATGAGAAAGGAAGAATTTGGGAGGACGAATGTCTTCCAAAAATGGAAATTAATAATTCTTCCTGACCGAGAACAAAGAAAAACCCTTAATGCGGATTTCGAATTATCAAGGAGCCTCAAACCCCGACAGGCCAACCCCGGTTTTGGTCGGCGTCCATATAAGCAAAGTCGCAACAAGTAGAAAGCAGTTGAGTTGAGTTCGCAGTTGGGGTTGGAGACAGGCAGGCAAGCAGTTGCAATGAGCTGAGAGATCTGAGGACCCGCCTCGCAGGAAGCTGACTTAAGATTCGCGCATTCTCGACCTCAACTTCTAACCAAGAACAATTTATTTTTGAAGAACGAATTAGACTAAAACCACCAAAACAGGTTTTACGAATATCGCCTGAAGATACACCAAGAACCAGTTTCTTAAAGAAAAAACAACTTAAGATATTAAGACTCGCCTAACAAACATAAAGTGTCATGAATTCATATTAGCGGTTTGGGAGGAAAACGTAGTCCTGTATTCAGCAACCAGATATAAAATAATGTTATCCATTTTTAACACATTTGAACTTTTCGAGTTATTACTTAATTTTCTTTTACATATACTTGTGCGGTATTACCCTTGTTCGGACATGACTTGCATTACGGCCCGGCGACTGATTGATTTCGTCTACCTAAGATCAAATCACAACGTGGGTAGGTAAAACTAGAAATCAAAACAGTTACTTCGGTAACCAGACGTTGGAGGCGAGCTGGGAACGACAAGGCTGATATCGAATCTAACCAGATTCCCATCCGAATCAGCAAAAGGTTAGAACCTCACATTTGGTGCCGCTACCAATACCAATCTAGTTGGTCGTCACAGGACAGGATAGGACGGCGACGACGCGGAGACAGACGGGGTGACGTCACAATTGGTGCCGTGACCAGGATAGCACGGCGGGCGCGGCCAGGCAGACGTCACATTTGGCACAGCGACACCGGGGGACGTCACAGGTGGTTAAAATGTCGAACTGAACCCTTTATTTAGCTCACTGGGGTAGACTGTTCTAGTTTCACGTGGCATGTATAATGGATGTCATTTATCTTCTGTTAATTCAAATCTCCAAGTTCTCCAACGCCTTAACCAGGTATTGAACTGACACTCTTTTGGGTCCTGTCACTGTATATAACTAACGCCTTTATTCACTATGCCATGTGTCCTAAAGAGGCGAATTAACAGAAGATAACTGATGTCCGTAGCGTACAACGGCCGAAACGTTGTGATGAATATGACGATATATATATATATATATATATATATATATAAATATATATATATATATATATATATAATTTAAATCAAAACAGACCACTTTAAGGTTCCATGTAATAAATTATTTCACCACAGCTCTTTTAAAGGACTGCGGATCATCAGACTTTACTTCCAAATGTTGAAACAATATTTTATATATGCGGGTTTAATTTTATATAAACTCTTTTAATTTTATACAACGTGTTCTATTTACGACTAATACCTTCCACCCTCCCCTGTCTACTCTCTCGTGCCTTTCGTCTGACTGAAACACTGAAATGGATATATTCCGCATTAGATTTTAACATTTTTTTATAGCTTTCACAGTTAAATTACTAATTCCGGCATGAATTCAGTCTACTACGGGGTTGAATTGAATAAGATTGAGGAAGTTTTTTTTTTTTTTTTCATCTGATGCTGAGGTGATTTTTGATTTCATTTATTGTATTAATTTCTGGTCTGTAAAATAAATGCATTGAGCTCTGTCAGTGGATCAGGTTTAATATTTTTTATATTACGTGAACCCACTTTAAGTATATGCCAACGGATTTATTATCTTTATGAAGATGATGAAACAAAATGGAAAAACTTATTAAAATGCGTTTCACCGGAGATACGTATGCTTGTTTTGGCTTCTCCAGTTTAAATGAAAGGAAGACAAAACAGTGCGTGTGAACAAGTGTCTTAGGATCTCTGAGGATAAGGTGGGCAACATAAATGAAATTAATCATCGTGCTTATCATCTCATAAACTTCCTATAAGAATGAATATAATTGTGTCAAAGACACAAACGCTAAAGTAAAAATGACTTCTTTTTCGCCTTTCACACTTACCTTCTTCCTTCATATATAAAACATAAAATAATAATATTGTTTCTTTCTCACCGCCTGAATATTTTGCAGGTTCCTCGAAATCGCGTTGATATTTGAAACTGCCAGCAGCGGGATCAGTATAAATGTTACAAAGTACGAATTTATATATATATATTTATATATATATATACACACACACACACACACACACACACACATATATATATATATATATATATATATAAAACACATGTACACATCAAGTGCTCCAGACCAGCTGCCATCTTCAGGTGAGCGCCGTGATTCCACAAAGTTTAGGCCCATTAAGCTCAATACGTCTCCACACCGTGTGTCCGCAACAGCTATGATGTTAGTTAGATGCGACTCGATACGATATACGATACGGAATCTCTTTATGGAAGCAGCAGGGAATCCTCTACAGGCAACCTCAAACGGCACCAGGGTGCAGCCGTATCTCCTCTCACTGACTTCAGCCATCTGTTCCTCATACCGAAGCAGCTTTCTTTCATGAGCCTCTTCAATCCCTTCTTCCCATGCCACTGTCAGTTCGCCAAGTAACAGATGTTTCTTCACGCTATCAATTAACACTAGATCCGACCTCAGTCTAGACAGAACAACCTCCACTGGCAATGTAGCATCAATCAACACTTTCCACTTCCTTGAGTCCTCCGACCTGGTCTTCTGCCTTGTGTCAACTGCACCTTGCTTCAGGAAGGCAATCCTTCGCAGGTCCGTCGAGGGTACAGTAGTACTCCAGAACCAAGTTATATATTATATGTGTATGCGTGTATGTGTATGTGTGTATGTGGGAGAGAGAGAGAGAGAGAGAGAGAGAGAGAGAGAGAGAGAGAGAGAGAGGGGGGGGGAGAGAGACTACATGCAGACAGACATCAGACAGACAGGCAGATAGATATTGAACAGACGGGGAGAAATAAATAGATAATGAACAGACAGGGAGAAATTATGGAGAAACTGGGATAAATTGATAGATATTCATGTTGGTATTGTTCAATACAAGGAAATCAATTAATTTTTTTTTCGTTATGTACAATTTTCCTGGTTTCCGGGCAGTGCTTGAACATAATTATCTCGTGTTTTCTTTTTATAAGTAATTGTCAAAGAATATCTTTATGTGGGTATAATGTTGTTCATGTATAGGTATGTGTTAGGCTTCCTTCTTACATTCTAAATATCGCTTTCTCTACGTATCTATCTATCTATCTATCTATCTATCGTCCTGGGTATGACGATAAACTACATCCACGTCCAGGGTAAAACGATAAACTACGTCTAACAGCAAGGCCACTGATCAGGAGGTTTTGAGGAGCTTAATTGCTGGTGTTTCAAGGTCTACGCTGACCCTGGGTTGTAGCACCTGTTAGGGTCCTAGCTATGGGCAAATATATAACCCCGCAACTGAAGTAAAAAGCATTATAAAAGTGGAAAAATAAGTTTTAATACCAGAAATAATTTGTGAAAATTATTACCAGAAATATATTTTTGAAGAAAAAAAACTATTACCAGCGATACGTTTTTGAAAACAATATTACCAGCTATACATTTTTTATGAAAAAAATATTACCAGAAATAAATTTTGAAAAAACAAAATATTTACCAGAAAAAAAAAGTTGTTGGCGTTAAATACAGATTGAGGTGTTGATATGCCATAAAACAAACCAAACCAAACCAAACCAAATCCTACCTACCTATCTGCATCCCTTCATATCAATCTATATATCTTCATATCTAACTTCCTACCTACTCCGACCTATGTATGTATGTATGTATCTATATATCTATATATCTATATCTATATCTATATCTATATCTATATCTATCTATATATATATATATATATATATATATATATATACGTTCATATCTATCTTGCAATCTGCATTCCTATGTCAAATTCTTCGAATTTAAAATGATAAACTCAACTATTTTTTTTGCATCAACTATCAAATTCCATATCGCATAACATTTTTGCGAATGTGATTTCTAATTCCTCTAAACATATTTGATTAAATTCTTTCACGAATTTTATTTTTGAGGGGTATATCGATCTACATTTAGATAAGCAAATATAGATTTCACGAGATTACATTTATTTATATAAGTTGTACGAAGAAAGACACGCTTCTCGTAGACAAAACATATATCTAAATACGCTTGACAATTTATGTCAAATTGAATCTATTACCTCAAAATAAATTGAATTATTTTTACAACAAATATCAAATTTAATTTCAGAAATCCGTTGAAAGTAAAAATCAAGACTATTTTTAAACTCTGCCACTGGTTATATTTTAAAGTGCAATGGGTTCTTTATTTTTAGAAAATCTGCTGTGGTATTTTTCTAAAGCCACGGCCTTTCATAATGTAGCTGTTCTATGTTCTCGACAGCTTCATTTATCTTTAATATCTGAGAGCTGCTAAGATTTCTTCGATTAAATATTGAAGAGTTTTCCCGTTGAATCTCCGATTTTTTTAATGGAGAGTAGATCTTTTCCTACACCTAAGTAAGGAAAAAACCCTGTAACCTGGAATTTAAATATTAGGTAACACTTGGCTCAGGTTGGTTTTACATTGGAATTGTTATTACTTCTTGGGAATGATAAAATAAAATTTCCTGTTGAATTCTCCACTTGAAACTGTTCGAAATACTAGGCGAACTTGACATATTTGGGAAGGATATTAGAATAATCAGGAACCTATACTGGCAACAAACTGCGTGTATACGTATAGAAAACGAGATATACCAAAATAGGAAGACGTGTAATAAAAGAATGTGTCTTTTCAGCGGATTGATTTAATCTATACAGCGATGTAATTCTAAGGGAATTAGATGTCATGCCATGATTTATTATTGCCGGCCATAATCATAACAACATAAGATATGTAGTTGATAGCAGCCATGGAAAGAAAACTATAAAAGCTTCTACAAAAGATAGTGAAAGAAATTTAGAATAAAGTACTAATGATGAACTGCCATGAGACAGAAGGAATGATTGTTATCAAAAGGATGAGCACAAAATGCAAATTACAAATTGGAGATACCAAAATCAAACAAGTAAAAAGTTAAGATATTTCGGAAATGTTCTAACAGAGGACGTAAATTGTGACACTGAAATCCGAAGATGTATTCGGCTAGCCGCATTGCAAAAGATAAATAGATTATTAACAGACAGAAAAGAAAACTTCGATAGAAACAAAGAATGGAGTACTGAACCGTTACGTGATATCTATCCTTCTATATAGAAGGTAATGCTGATCAATCTCCTCATCAGTGGGGAAGAGACTTGAAGTAACAGAAATAGGGTACTGTAGAAAGGTGTAGACCAAATATATGAGCAACGACGAAGGATTTAGAGAAAATGAAAACAAAATTGAAAGTTTAAATTTCTAAGGTACATAATGAGGTAAGACGGCTTGGAAAATCTGATACTTACAGGAAAGACCTTCAATCTTATATATATATATATATATATATATATATATATATATATATATATATATATATATATATATATATATATATATATATATATATATATATATATATATATATATATGTATGTATGTATCAAGAGTGACAGAAGAAAACAACGCATAATCTTCCAAGAGTGCTTGAGTAAATCTATGGAAGAATAAGTTTTATGAAAGATAACAAAAAAGACAAAATTTATTATACGCTACAAATGACAGAAAATTACAGAGAGCCATGATCTCCCACGTCTTGAAGGGACACGGCACATAAAGAAGAAGAAGTAATTCTATTTTAATTGCAGCAATCGCTGATTCTGCACCCACTTGATTTGACACGAAATCATGGTGTAACATTTCGCGCCTTAATAGAGCAGGCTATGAAAACTGTGTAGTGAGTTCGACTCTCACTGTGCACTCCACACTGTGTAGCCTTGTGCCAGATATCGCGCGTTAGGAGAGATTCTGGACAACGATGAAGAACAGACTTGAAGCAAAATAAATGTGTTTCTTCAGAAGGATGCTGAGAATACTATGGACCGAACATGTGAACAACGATGGAATCTTTAAGAAAATAGAAACAAAAAAGAAACTGATACTTAACATCAGGAAGAGTTATTTGAAATTTCTAGGGTACAAAATGAAGAAAGCGGTCTTGGAAACAGGACAGATTGAAAAGAAAGAAGGACAGAGAAACAGCGCATAACATAATTGATGAACTTGATTGAATTAATGGCGCATCAGGGTTTATGAGAAATATCGAAAAGACAAAATTTATTAAAATGATACAAATGAGAGGAAATTGTGAAGAGCCATGAACGCCTACGTCCTGGAGGAACACAGCACAAAGAAGTTTTATTTTATACTTATTGCCATTTAACTCTAGAGAGTCAAATCCTTAACTATTTTATCGCTTCCCCGATGCCTTTTATATTATCTGTGAATTGACATTATTTCTTGGGAATAATAGCGATTTATTTTATGTTTTCTCCACACTTATATATGTATGGTAATCGTTATCTTCTTCTTTGTGCGCTGTGTAGCCTCTGAACGTAGGCACTTATGGCTCTCCACAATTTCCTGTCCTTTTAAGATCTAAATAAATTGTCCTGTTCCGCCATCCACTTTCTCAAGCTCGTCATACATGTTATGCGTTGTTTTCCTATGTCCTGTGAGTATCAGATTTTCCGAACCCTTATTCTTCACTATGTGCCCTAGAAATGTCAACCGTCTCTTCCTAATGTTAAGTAGCAGTTTCCTTTTTGTTTCCATTTTCTCTAAAACTTCGTCCTTGCTCCCATATTTGGTCAATGTTATCCTCAGCAACCTTCTGTACAGCTTCATTTCTGTTGCTAAATGTTTTTTTTTTCATCGTTGTTGTCCAGCATTCACTGCCATATAGAAGGCCAAGTATAACATAACAGTTTAGTAGACATTTCTTTTTTTTAACAAAGTTTTTTGTCACTTAATACTCTGCTTATCATTTAGAAAGCACCTTTGGCTATCCCCACGTGTCTTCAGAGTTCAGTGTCGCAATTTCCGTTCTATGTTAGGCAGTTTCCATATATTTATATGTTTGTGTTTGTTTGATTTTGTTATCCCCGATTTGTAATTTGGATGTTGGACTGTTCATTTGCTGACGAAAATATATTTAATTTTATTACAATTGATGGTTTGTCCTTTCTTCTCGCTTTTTTTTTCACTACCTCCTGTAGATATTTTTTCTATATCTGCTATCAACCTCGTGTCATATGCATATTTTATGCTTTTAATATTCTGGCCGACAATCCTGGTTGTACATCTAATTCTCTCAGAATTGCCTTGCTGTTTCTGTTGAATAAATCCTGTGAGAATACCCATCCTTGCCTTGCTACCCTTTCTATTTAAATATATCTGCATAACTCATTTTTCTATCAGTATGCATGCAGTTTGCTTCCAGTACAAGTTCTTTCATTATTTTACTCACATGTTGGAGTCGTGAATAGATGGATTCATTCCATTTCTTATTGTTTTTCACTAGTTGTTTCTCAATACTATAGGTCAGAGGCTAATCTTTTATTTAACAAAACCCCAATTTTTTTTCTTTGTTATCAGTGAACTGCTATGAATTTATCGGACACATAGCTGATTTTCCGTTGTCTTCTACACATTTTAAATTCTTTGTAGTCGTTACCTAGTAATCCAAATTTATCTTTATATTTAACCCATAGTGGAGTTTAGAATAAACAGATGCATGCATTTTTTTACATTATTGCGAAGGTAAATGCAAAGGAGAAATTTGCAAATATAACACCATTTATGAACATAGAGATATTAATTTTCGTAAGTTTTTTTTTTATAGATTAGTCACAAGTTAATAATAGGAAAATAATCATTTGACTACATACTGCAAACTATATTGATGCCAGTACACAGGCCATCTTTCTTCTCTAGTAATTTCTTTATAAATATATCTTATCAGTCAGCTGTTTACAACCACTTTTTCAAATCAATGCTTAAAAATTGCTTCGAGCGAAGTCGGCCTGAAGAACTGTTCTTCACCGAACCTGGTGACCTGAGGCTAAAGGAAGGACCATACAAAATAACAAAGCAAAAACTTAACTTGAGGACTTTCAACAACAGCAGTAATTAAAACTATACTAGTGTATGTAACGGGTTCTGTAGACTTAGATGGTAACTGGTCTACCGCAGAAAAAATGCAACCCACTGCAGGAAAAAAAACTGCCTCGTCAGTCATGTATACAAAGATAAAAGATCGCCTAAGTGTGTATCATGCATGGCACATAACTGACTGACTAAGTGTATGTAATTCGTAAAGGTATCTGGTTTGGTTTGTTTTGTTTTACGGCATATCAATCTTAAATGGGTTATTTAATGCCGACAAAATTTTTATTAATGGTAATATTTTGTTTTGTCAAAAATCGATTTCTGATAATATTTTTGTCCTCAAAAATATATAGCTGGTAAAATTACTTTAAAAAATGTATTGCTGGTAATATTTTTTTTTCCAAAAACGTATTGCTGATAATATTTTTTTTCAAAAATATATTGCTGGTAATAGTTTTTTTTCCTTCAAAAATTTATCTCTGGTAATATATTTTTACGGAGTATTTCTGGTATTAAATGCTATTTTTACACTTTCATAATGTTTTTTACCTCAATTTGGATTTCTCTCCCGAGTAAGACCCCCAATAGAGGAGAATATGACTAAAGCGCGCGCGCGCGTGTGTGTGTGTACGCTATCCGTACAGCTGCGGAAAGAAATATAAAGGAGAGACAGGCCGCCCCCTTAAGGAAAGTCTTCAAGAACACCAGAAACCTGTTACACGAGGTGAATTGGAAAAATCAGGCGTCGCTGACCAAATGTGGAGAGAAAAGGGAGATTACCGCCCTCTGTGGAATCAGGTTGAAATCATAGACAAAGAACATCATTGGAAAATTCGTAAACTTAAGGAATCAGCACATATGCTCGGCCACAAAAATCTCCTGAGCCGAAATGAATACAATATGGGAACCAGTAATAAGCAGGGCCAAAGAAAAGCAATAATAACAGCAAAGATTGTAATATGAGCACTGGTAAAAATGGCTGAAGACATTAGGTTTTGTAATAACCAGAAATTCATACATAGATATCCTCAGGGACACATGGCACAGTGGATAAGAGCGTTTGTTAGATCCAGTGACAGAACACAAAGAGCGTGAGTTTAATACCTGTTTAAGGCGGTGGAGAACTTGGAGAGGGGAATTAACAGATGACTGATTACTGACATCCATTAGACATGGCACTTGAAATTAGAACAGTCTACCCCAGTTAGCGAAATAAAGGGTTCTGTTCGACATTCCAACCACTTGAAGAAAGCCGGAACGTACAATGGCCGAAACGTTGTGATAAATATGGCGACAACGATGAGGACAATAGTCTGAATAATATGAATAGTGTACCCATTTTCATATCATAGTAAGATATGTAATATTTTTCTGATGAAATATTTTTATTCAAGTCTGTAAATACTAATCTAAAAACAAATATTTTTAAGCCTTCTAAATCATAGAAATTCTATTTTTTTTTTCTTTTTTTAAATCAGTTCGCAGCAAGCAAGGCGATAATGCAGAGGGTTTCTGGAAATGAAAGTGAATGAAAATATACTTACAAGGAACTGAAAACCCAGTTCTAAATAGGAAACAAGGAACAAACCTTTACTTCTGTTCCAAAGACCGGGAGGAGTATGGACCGTACCATAAGCGAATCTATCTACTCCTATTGGGAAAAGTAATAGATAAAAAGGAAATAAAATTTCATAGTTTAGCTGGAGACTTTAGAAGTATAGAGTTGAAATAGACTTTAGTAGTAACCGGATACCCAGTCCTAAACAGGAAACAAGGGATAAACCCCAGTGTTCCAAAGACAGAGAGGGTGTAAACCGTATGATAGGCAAACCGATCTACTCCTATTGAGGATAAATATTAGATAAATTGTAAATAATATTTAAGATTGTAGATGAAGAGGTTAAAAGTATAAACTTCAAATAGACGTTAGTCGTAAAGAGAAAGCCAGGAAACAATAGCTCTATCCTCTACTCTTTTTCACACGTCCTGGAGATAATCTTTCTACTCCTATTATTACTACCTTTGCATTGTGTTTTCCGCTCTAATTATTTTTTCCAAAAAAGCAAACGTACCAAATATTACTGAAATCCATTTAAAAGTTGTCATAACTCTAGAGACACAACACATCCAAAAACTCAGAAGCAATGACACGCGTACGCTATTCAAACACGCCCAGACAATCGTGAAGATGTACGTACGAACAGAACGCCATACTACTGGAAGCTCGTATCTTATTAACTCTTCCTGCAAAGTCTCCGTTTTTTTTTTTGTTTTTTTTTCTAAATAGTTTTTTTTCTTTTATATTTACAATCCACAGCGTTTTCTGAGCAGAAATACTATGTCAGAATGACATTATAGAACTGAAAATACACATCAAAATCTCCCATTTCGTTTTCACGTGCCTCTTCTTAGAATTCGACACTTCTGTAAACGATTATTCCTCTTACGCTATTCTGTCAGACCATTCGTCCAAGAACCCCATAATCGGATCATAAAATGAACAATGCGTTTCCATACTGAACAAATACCTACCACATTCCATTCTTGATTTTATTGTTTAGGTATGTACCGCTTAATACAACAGCAACGAATTTTAATGTTTCTCTTGCCGGAAATTAATTCAAGATATTTCTTTTTTTTATTGAAACTGCTAATTTCGGGATTTCAGATCGAAATGTTTTGGTGCTTAGCGACTCTTTACATTGGCTTCCAATTCGTATTGCATTTTTCAGAGACGGTAGCCAAGCAACAGAGCGAGCTGTGTTGAAAAGAAGCACTCCTACAGGCAAAGCCGTAGAAAAAAAGTTATTAAATAAACTAAGCTTAATTTGTATATACAGGCCGAAGTTTGCTTACAAACCCAACAGTTCTTTATTCGTCACTCACGATATCTCCTCACTTTTAACTACAACGAATGATTTTACAATATTTATTTTTATTATAGATAATCAAATAAGTTCATTATTATTGTTGTGAAGTGGGGTCTGCCAAGACACAATACTTAAATCTATTGAATCATTCTTGACAGTAGTATTCAGTA
This sequence comes from Acanthosepion pharaonis, assembly GCA_903632075.3. Taxonomy (NCBI): domain Eukaryota; kingdom Metazoa; phylum Mollusca; class Cephalopoda; order Sepiida; family Sepiidae; genus Acanthosepion; species Acanthosepion pharaonis. The sequence continues at coordinate 132,551 of CAHIKZ030002995.1, read as the reverse complement.
CTCAGCTAGACAAGTCACCGCAACAGTATTCTTCTTCTTCTTCTTCTTCTTCTTCTTCTTCTTCTTCTTCTTCTTCTTCTTCTTCGAGACAATGACTAATGACTACTTATGATAGTAAGGATAGTAACTTGGTCTCACCACACAAATTACATATTAGTTCACTATCTGTCTATATTTCTGAAATGAGGTATTGAAATTATTTACATTATTTGCATTGTTTGGACTATTGTCCTCATCTCTATTGTCCTATTCAGGACGTTTCTGCCGTCGTACAGACCTGCCTTCTTCAGTATCTGTCTATATTTCTGAGATGAGGAATTGCAATTATTTACATTACTTACATTGTTCGAACTGTTGTTCTCATCTCTATTGCCATATTCAGGACGTTTCTGTCGTTGTACAGGCCGGCATTCTTCAGTACCTGTCTATATTTCTTTCAACGGTCGAAAAGTTGTGAATATGGCAATAAAGATGAGGACAACAGTCCGAACAATGTAAATAATGTAAACAATTATTAGTTCACATTTAAACAATTGTTTTAACAACAATAATAGGAATGGTAGCTGTCAGATTCTATACACGTCATATTCAGCCAGGAGTTAGTGTTCTTCTTTTTTTTCTTCTTTTAATTCTTCTTCTATATGTGCAGTGTCCCTCAGATGTTGTAGCAGTAATAAAAACATGGATTAATGGTAGACTTATAAATATGCAAGGTAGATTTTGGATAGAAAAATGATCTAGCAAGAAACAGGGAACGCTCTATCCTAGCCGTAGACTTAGCAATTGATTCAAAATAACCATTCCACTTCATATCATGTAATGTTTCTCTTATTTATCGATGCAACAGTTGTGCTAGGAACAGTCACTAGAAAAAGACGTTATAATTTGACGGATTTCTTTTTGAATTTTCAGATGAATCCTAATTCTTAAGCCAATGATTGAATAAATTTATTAAGTTTCTTGCCTTTAGAAATCCTTATTTCATTGTTAAATGTTTGAGCTTAACACATTTAAGTGATCGACGTAGTCATCATAATATTATTGTTATTATTTTTAATAATAATAATAATAATAATAATAATAATAATGATGATGATGTAAAATGTGAGAGATCTTACTTTTTTTTCCTTCTCAAATAATGTTCTGTTGAAAATATCACAATGACATTTCTGACCTTACGTATCTTGTTAGGACCCAGAGAGAAATGAGTATACATCAGAAGTCCATTATTTACATTATTCGGACTATTGTCCTAATCTTTGGCGCTATATTTATCACAACGTTTCGGCCGCTGTACGCTCCGGCCTTCTTTAGGTGGTTGGAATGTTGAACTGAACGCTTTATTCTGTTCACTGAGGTAGACTGTTCTAATTCCACGTACCATATTTAATGGATGTCAGTTGTCTCCTGTTAATTTACCTCTGAATGTTCTCCACTGCCTTAACCGGGTATTAAACACCCACTCGTTGGTCCTGTTACTGCGTCTAACTAACGCCTTTATCCACTGTGCCATGTGTCCAGGGCACATTCGACAAAACTGATTTGTTTTTACGGCTTATCAACCCCTTGCAGGTTATTTAAATCATAAAATATAATTACATTTTGAAAATATTTTGAATATAACAATGATTTACAGTTAAAAGGTCTACTAATTAACCCATATCTGTAGGGGAGAAACGGTGGATTCGTGCGTTTCCCAACGGTATTTGCGCGTAAGTGAATATAACAAACCCGATTGGAATTGGAACACGAAGAGCCAAGTTCAAATCCCTGGCCCTTATCATTCGAACCTCCCAACAGCCAAGCTGACAGCACCAGTCATTCTCGTCGAAGTCATCGAACAGAATTTGAATATTTTGTCATTTTACTGTAAAAGTGATAAAATGCCCTTTTCAAGTTCAACACAAAATTTCCTCCGTTGGTAAACTTTTTCACTGACCCATTCGATCAACTCTAGTTTCCGAAATTAAATTCTCCCTTAATGGCATAGATTTTGAAAACGACAGAGTTTGGATATTAGCACCCAAGAAAATTAAAAAAAAACAATCTTATGAAATATTTTTTTTTTCTTTTATCCGTTGTTGGTAATTGATCTCCACATTTTCTCTTGTTTTCATATATGTTTTCGGCGAAATGTCTTTATTTTTCTTGGTAAGAAAGACGTTTTCTTTCACAGTGTCAACTTTTCCTGGTTGGCTGCCATCGAAGACGCACTCCACCTTACCCAAAGCTACAAGTGGTGTAGGGAAATAGGTGGATTAGGTTTTTTTTTTCTAAAGAAAATAAAGCGTATTGAATGAAACAATCTCCGCATAACTTTCAACTAGGCCTGCCAAATTCCATTTTTCCGTGAGACAAACGGTTATGTCACGTAACGTTTCAATTTTCCTTTCATTTTTGTCTTTTTCTTTTAATGTTTTTTTTTTCTTTTTTTTTATCTACCGGCCTTTAATTTTAATTTCCTAATTTGTGCCGTTTCCAATTTCTATCACAGTCAAATTTTCCATATTGTTGTCTTAATTGTCCTTTTTTTTTTAATGTTCACCAAATACAAGGCAAAAAAATTTTAAATGCTGGGTTAATATTCTTCTTTTGTTGCCTTGAATCGTTTACATATATTCTGCCCCTTTGTTTCTTTTACTATCTGTAACTTTTTGCCTCCTAGTGGATTTATTGCCTTAGCTAGGACAAAAAGATTAAACATATAAAATATGCTGAACAATTTTCAATACAAAAATAATTGTTTTTAATGTTTTTCACTCTACGTAAAGCAACAAATCCACTAGGAAGCAAAAAGTTGCAGAAAGTGAAAGAAACAAAGGAGAAGAATATATGTACACGATTATTTACATAAATATAAATATTTAACTAAATGGTCTGTTTTATAATAAACAGTATTAACAACATTTACCGACCTGGACGTCCAAAAATTTTTCATAGAAAATTTATGTCCACCATAGAAAATTTATGACTATGTATGCGTGTGTGTGTGTGTGTATGTACTGCCACATTTACTCCGCTTATATTAAAATAAATCACAGAATGAAACAAATCTTAGAAATACAAAAATTGTCACAATTCTCTCCCGATTAAAAAAAAAGTTACTTAATGCTGAAAATATAAAGTTAGGAATTACTGTAAAAATAGTAAAGCTAACTTTTAAACAACGAATGAAGTAAGAAGATTTATACGTCAAGCAAAGAAAAAATATTAACCTCTTTGAAGAGTGACATTTCTACTTTGGCTAATTTACATAGGAAAGAAATAGGCTCAATGAAATTTCAAATTCTACTTCCGGGAATTTATATGAAAATTTTAAAATTCATAAACCTAACACTTCGCTTCGTCATATAATTGCACTAATTACTACTACTGCACACGCACACACACACACACACACACACACACACACATATATATATATATATATATATATATATATATATATATATATATATATATATATGACAATACAAAAAACTGGTAATTGCTGACGCGTTTCGTCCAATGTGGAATTTATCAAAGCAAAATATGTTTTTTGGTTTCCATGTCGACAAATATGAAAATTTCTCCGATTTAACCAGTAGAGAAGACAAAAATGACAATAGAAAAACTGGTAATTGTCTTCACGTGTATTCATCGGAGCCTCACAATTTATTTTGTTATTCTAACATACTATTGTAAATCCGTATGTGACTTTAAGGGTCAAACAAATTGTGAGGACTTCTGTCTCTCAAGGAAAGAAACTGTTCAAACTTCTGAATGAGGAAACCATAGGTGACCTCAACCGACCACAATTCTTACGTCGTCTGCAGGGCTTAGACGGAGAAAGCACACACGACAACTTAGTGTGACATATTTTCCTCGAGCTCCTGACTCCTACTTTTCATACAATCTTAGTCTCGGTAGGGAGTGATACACCCATACGACAGAGATTGCCGATAACATAGCGAATAAAACTTCCATCAACATGATATCAAGAGCTGGCATCCAGTATTTGGATTCAGACAAATTAAAATTCTAGAAGCACAAAAGGGGTTAGTAACAAAAACTGATAAATTAACCAGAAAAATGAATAAATTGACACTACCGCTTCTCCCTTCTTTCAATGGAACGCAGTAAAGACCCTCTGTGTCAGTTACACAGGAAATATGTGGATAAAACTTATCAGTGCAAGCTACCCTGTTCGTTAAAGCCGAACCAGGGAAAAGATTAAACTGGCAACCGAAGCCGACCCGTTAGGCCGGCGTTTTTGGAAGTCTGTCCCCTATTATCTGTGTCTGGCCGCACTACTGGTCTCTCTTTTCTAGTGGATAGTTGTGCACAAAATTCGATAATACCTAGTAATAAAGAGAAAAGATTAAAGAGGCCTCATAAGCTTACCCTTCAGGTTGTCAACAAGATGCTTATCAAGACTTACGGCCATACGTGCCTCATATTTCACACATTTTTTTATTATAGAGGATGTAGAGAACGCTGCATTAGGTGTTGATTTGTTGCATAAATATGGCCTTCTTTTTGATATCAACAGATGTCTTATAAATCTTGAAACTGATATAAAATCACCAAGACCTATTCACAATACCATCCCGCTAGATCTCATCGTGGCAAACACTGAATTATGCAACATTGAATTATGCGAAGTTTAAAAAGTTCTAGTGTATCAGAAAGCCGTTCATCCATATGGAAATATTATCCCTTACATTTAAACATCATATTGCCACCAGTAAGCCCCCAGTCCACAGCCGCCCTCGGTGGCTGGCACCGGAAAAATTGAGGGCATCAAAAGGGGAATTTAGCCAAATACTAGAATTAGGAATGATACATCCGTCGAAAAGTAGATGAGCTTCGTCATTACTCTTTGTACCAAAAGATAGTGCAAATTGGCGTGCATATGGTGATTATAAGGCACTGAATGATACTACAAACTAGAACTCACCCCTATCCCATATACGTACGGTATAACAGCCATTGTGCACGGAAAAAAAACGATATTTACAAAATTAAAACTTATTAGAACATACCATCAAATCTCTGTCAATTCGGAGCATATTCTGATTGCCACAATAACAAATTTCCAGTTGTTCGTGTTCATACGTGTCCCATTTAAGAAACGCAGCACAGTCCTTCCAGAAATTTATTCATAATGCATTGAATGGGCTAAATCTGACCTATGCCTACATTGATGATGTACTTATAGCAAGTACCTCTATGGAAGAGCATATACAGCAATTACAGATCGTGTTCGAGCGATTTGATAAATTTGGAGTCTTTATAAATCTTGTGAAGTATGAATTTGGAAAATCGGACTTGATTTTCTTAGGCTATCATATCCGTTATGCTTGTATTTCCCCTTTCCCAGCTAAATGCACAATTACCTGCACCTGATAGCATGATAAAATTGCGTCAATTTTGGGGATGGTAAATTTTCCGTTGAATTTTATCAGATAGTGAAACCTTTGACGGATATTTTAGCAAATGTCATAAAATGTGACATAATTCGGCCTGAACCTGCCACGGCGGCATTTCACAACTTTAAATTAGTATGCAGTGAAATTATCTAAAATTGTTTCAGGTGATTTATTTTGTCTTTTGTTGTTTTTTTTTTTACGGATTATCAACCTCAATGGATTTATTTAATGCAGACAAAATCTTTATAGCTGGTAATATTTTTTTGTCAAATCTCTTTCTGGTAATATTTTTTTCCTTCAAAAATGTATTGGTAATATTTTGTTTTAAATGTATTGCTAGTATTTATTTTTCAAAAATGTATTGCTGGTAATACCTTTTTAAAAGTATTTCTGGTATTAAAACCTATTTTTACACTATCATAGTATTTTTACCCCAGTTTCAAGGTTGACTATTTGCCCATAGCTGCGACCTTAACAGGCGCTGCCACCCGGGTCAGGGTGGACCTGGGAACGCCAGCAAGTAAGAGGTGGTTCCACGCTCTTCAAAACCTGATCAGAAGCCTTGCTGCTGGACGTAGTTTATCGTCTTACTCAGGACGCGGATGTAGTTTATCGTCATACCCAGGACCGTGTTTCAGGTGAGGTATTATGTTTGGCGGTTGATGCCTCTTCCATTGGTGTATAGATGCTGTATTACAGCAGAAAATTGATGGAAACGAATTTCTTTTTTCTCGAGAAAAATATCACCAACAGAAGTCAGGAACAGCATATTTGTATAGGAAACCTTAGCAGCTTATTCAGCGGTTCGCTAATTTTGGACATATACTGAAAGGGCGAACTTTCCACATACTCACAGAACACACAACCTTACTTTGGGCGTTCCAGTCAACATCTGACAAATATGCACTGCGTAAAACCAGACATTTAGATTATCTGATGTACATTATATAAGGAACCGTCAAAGGAACCGAAAACATACCTGCAGTCAACATGTCCCGTGATATTAATGCTTACTTGATAGGTACATGCAGGAAATATCAATCAATGGTTGGGAAACAATCAAATGACCAACAACTTCAAAAACTTCTTCAGAACAACTCAACATCTTTTTTCGTGATTGTGTGCGACATCAGCAAAAGGCGATTACGCCCCTTCGTTTCAAGAACATTACGGCGGACATTCTTCTTCAGTCTGTATATCCTGTCTCATCCTGGTGCTAATACATCAATCAAGCTAGTCACGGACATATTTCTGTGGTCTCAAATGAAGTCTGATATTCGATTATAGTCAAACACCCGTGTACCATGTCAAAAGGCTAAATTCGAAAGACACACTCGGACGCCTCCGAACTGCTTCCCATCTCCGGGGCGGCTCGTTCATGTTAATGTGGAATTAACTGGTTCCCTGCCTTTCTGCGAGGGGCATATTTATTTGGAGTGATGTGTTGATCGTTTCTCATGAAGCTCTTCCCATGTCAGACTTTATGGCATTAAAACTAAGGATTCGCGCACGTGTTTATATGGACTTTTGTTCTTGTTTAATGTCAGAAACCCGCCGTCATATTTGTAAAAGTATTTTAAATCAAAGTGTAGGAGAACTATCAGTAGGATCAGTGCGTTCAAAACATTAATTTAAAAATAGTGCTCAATACATAAAGTAGAGCCGTAAATATTTATTTATCTTATGGAGTGTTACATTAGAACATGAACATATCCAGTACAAAATTGTACATTTTTGTTTCAACGTCAAACAATGTCAACGTAACAAAATATCATCATCATCATCATCATAGTCATCATCATCATCATCATTTGAAGAAGAAGAAGAAGAAATTGTTTGTGGGCATATGACGTTGAAACAAAAATGTACAATTTTGTATCGGATATGTGCATGTTCTAACGTAACATTGCATAATATATATATATATATATATATATATATATATATATATATATGAAGAAATATAGTTTTAAGGTGTGTTATATTATGCGATAAACTGCTCAATATCAGAGATAGAGCGGGTGTAAATATAAAAGTGAGCTTTGAAGTCAGCACTTAGAGACGACAGGCTGTTTCATGTTAGACGCATTCGTCAGACCTGACGATTTCGTCTAGCATGAAACAGCCTGTCGCCTCTAAGTGTTGACTTCATTGTTCACTTTATATATATATATATATATATATATATATATATATATATATATATATATATATGTATATATATATATAGACTAAATATATGGTTAAATATAACAGACAATAAATGTCTTTCATGTTTGATCATGAGCCGTTCTAAACTTCGTATAATTGTTTTAATTTCGGATGAAGATAAAAACAAAAATTGACCAGCATTTGGATATTTTTTATTATGCTGTTCCTTGATTTACATTAGGAGTGGTCGTGCGGCCTTTTAAACAAAAGTATTCACCATCAAAGATGATATTCTGTTATGTTGACGTAGAAGATTGCTATGCGACGATAACGGTCGCGCAATATCAGACACAGGTTCTAAATTCATAACGCGGTTCTATGACATCGTACTACGCGAGAGTCCGAAATATTAACAATGACCTGCGTCTTTTATTCTGCGGCCGTTATCGTCGCATAGCAATCTTCTATGTCAACATAACAAGATATCATCATCATCATCATAATGATCACCATCATCATCATCATCATCATCATCTGAAGAAGAAGAAGAAGAAGAAGAAGAAGAAGAAGAAATTGTTTGTCGGTATACATGTGTGTACAATAATCGATATTTTTGTAGGTATATTTTTGTAAGTAGATGTGTACGCTAGTCGGATAGAAAACCAAATATTTTGTTTTTATAATATAGATGAAGCAATTCCAATAATACTTATTTTTTGATTAGTACTGCTTTCATCCAAAAATGAAATAAGTTTTACGTAAACAGTGTAAATTTATCTTCTAATTCCGACCTTAATTTTTGTTGACAATATATTCACCGTTTTTTTGCTTATTTTCTTCTAATTTCCAGTCCACTTTATAATCCAGTTCCACAGGAAATAACAGATCTTTTCTAATTTTCAGGGTTTTTTTTTTTTTTTGTCATCTTTCATTATGAGAGTTTTGTAATCACAGTAGCTAACTGCAACCGGAAATAGCGAAAACTGATAAAGATGTCGGATGCTATGAGTGAATAATTCCCTGACAGCTAGTAACGTGCAAACTAACTCTATCTTAATTAAATATTAGCATTTTTTCTCGTAATTAATTTCTACCAAATTTATTCCAACTACAGCCTTCATTGTCGTTTATTGATACATATTTGAAATGTTTGCGTGTTTCTTTAAAATTAAGCTAATAACCACAGTCTATGGTGTAGAATTACAGATTTTCCGTTTCGTGTTGAAATATATCGGCTCGATTCACTTCTCAAAATTATTCATCCAATGTCCAAACACCTGAATACCGATTTTTTTTTATTTTATTTCAATTATTTCATCGCAAGCAAGGAAATGAAGCCACTAGGATGCAAGGGGTTATGAGAGTGAAAGAAATAAATTGGATAATAAAAGAACAGCTATCGATGGAGAAATATAACGATTGACATTGCATTTAAATTTCTTTTGGCAGAAGATGGAACCTATTATTGCAACTAGAAATTTCAACAGTGAAATTATAAGGTTTCTGCTATTAAACTAGTACTAATATAACAATCTTCCGGTTGGTTGACGGGTTGTTAGGACAGGTGTGTACTGGACATTTGCTTCCTTGGACATTTGCGTCCCTACACAAATGCGTCCCTGGATAATTGCGTACCTCTGATAATTTTTGATGTTTTAGGGGTAATAACTATAAATATTAAAAACACATAGGTAGTAATCATAATTTAAAAAAAAATAATAAAGGAAATAAAATTTAATAAATTAAACATTCCTTTTTGCTTAAAATGCAATGAGAGATTAACAGTGTCGCAATATCTCTCTACACATGGCCAGTATTTTTTGTTTCATCGGCGTTTTTCTTATGATACTGGTAAATGAAATTTTCCTGGTCCACACATATTTTTCCACGAGTGTTTTGTACTCGAAACTTAGCTATGGGTACCAAATACAAATATAATCTATAAAATCCAGAATTTATCAGATGTTTGTGGTACGCACTGCTGGAGTAAACAGAAACTGCTAGCTTTATTTTCTCTTGTTTTAAAAAAGAAAAGTTTCTCTATTTTTTTTTATTCATGGTAACTACATTTCTGTACGTTTAGAGTAATTAGAGGTATTGGTGTGCAAATTTTTGTATTAAACAACTCTTTAAAAAAATTGGTAACTACAAAAAATTATCAAAGATGCTTAATTATCTAGGGACGCATTTGTCAAGGGAGTCAGATATCCATTACGCAACTCTCCGTCCACTAAATCGACGTACCAATGAGGAAAGATCATGAGAAATCTAAAGTCAAAACATATATATATATATATATATCTGTTCACACATATACACCCACGTATATATATATATATATATATATATATATATATATATATATATATATATATATATATATATATATAAAAAAAAAGATAAAGAACGAATAGGAAATGTTTATCAATCAAACATGTTTCACTTTTATTAAAGATTCGTCAGAGATTGAGAAAAAACAGACAGAAATTTGATATTTTTAATTTTGTGTGGTTCGATTGACATTGGTCAGTCGTATATCGCGTGCATTAAAACCATAGGTAATTCTATATGTATGTAAGTTTGTAATATCCTAGCATGTCTAAGTGGGCATCGGATGGCAATGTGTATTCGTAATTGTGTATGAGAGAAACATGTTAGATTGATAAAGGCTTCCTATTTGTTCTTTACGTTATCAACTTGTCGGATTCCGGTCCATATTTCATCTGCATTTGATCTTGTACATATATACATTGCAAGGTAACTCCCATTTTAAAATACTTATAATTTATTTAATAACTGTAATTTTCACATGAAATGGATATGACAGGAAAGTATTTAGCATGAAGTTTTAGTCGAAATTTGATATGGCACCAGATTACGCTACCATTTCGAGCCTACCAGAAATCACTACCATTCGCTGGCATTTTCAAGCCGCCCAGGAATCAAGTCAATTGACTTCATTAGGAACACTTTTGGTATTGAAGACATAACGTCTTATATTCGCCCTTTAAGTTCTTCCTAAGCTATGGTTTGGTATGGTAGACTTGCTCCTTTAATTAATCCCAAAGAAAAATGTCACAGGGTATTAAGTCAGTACTCCAGGCTGACAAGACCGAGAAAAATTAACATAAGACAAAATTATTGGCCCCACTTGCCTCAATAATCAATCGTGCAACCTTTATTCATGATTATTACTTGTAATCGTTTTTGATAGATCTTTGCAAAATCACTACACACACTGATAGATAGTTTGCTCCATTCCTCTTTGGCAATAGCTTCTAGTTCCTTCAAATTCGAAGGACTTCTCTAATTTTTCTTCAGATATACCCATAAATGTTCAATGGGGTTTAGGTCAGAACTTTGTGTGGGGTACGCCAATACCACAGTTTTGCTGTTATCTAAGTTTTAAGTTGTCACACATGAAATGACGCATATTTTCGTTGGTTGTTGACCAGGTCGTCTAATGAAGTAATATCCTTAGTATATAAAAATAATCGTTAATTATTCGTGACTCCTTGTCTTTCTAGATAACATTTCTTTCAATATATTGTTACTCATAAGCCTAATGAAAATAATTGCAATGAAACAATGTCGGGTAATCTTCCTGTATGCGAACACACTGGGAAAAAGAACCATTTTTCATCAAATCATTCATCACATGCGATAAGAAAGGTATACATCGGTAGGTCAATGGTTAAATGGGAATGAATCTCCCAAGCAATACCCAAAACCTCCACTGCACCCTAAAAAATTAATGATTAGTAGATGGTGGTTTTATCAGCAACCACGAATTGTGGAGAAATTGGGTGTATGCACGAAAACTTGAAATAGAAACATTCTAGACTTTTGAATAGGTATGGCCCAATTTTGCTGCACGACAACGCAGGGCCGGGCGGTTCGCAATCAACTGTCCATAAGCTGCATAGCCTGAATTATGAAATTTTACGTCATCCTTTATATTTATCTGATATCTCTCCTATGGATTTTCACTTATTTAATCATTTTGAGTATTTCATACGCAATAAAATATTCTCCAACAAGGAAGAGGTAATCGAAACGTTTGAACTGTTTTCACATCAATGGATGATATTGTTATTTAAAAGATGGGATCAAGAATTGAGAGGTACGTTGGAGAAGAGTCATTCAATAGGGGCCTATTACAATAAAATAAATATGTTACTTAACAGTACTGCACCAATTTTTAGAGAAAAAATAGCTATAACTACGAATATATGAGTTTCAAACTTCTAAAAATGTCACAAACTATACAAAACCAAATACGGAATCAACTAGTCATGGTAAATTCAATAAAACACGTGCAAATATCTTCACGGCGACAGATAAAAGAGATATACCTCGGTGGTTGTCACATATGGTCCAGTTACCATTGAGCCTGTACAAATGGACAATAGAGGCATATTTAAGGTCTTGTGGTACGTTACCCTTATTCAAGATCAAAGAGAATAGCTGCCTTAATTTCTTTGTCAGGTGAATACTTCTGTGCTTAAATATCTCAGCAGGGTTACCATCTACGCCAGGAGACTTCCATTTCGAGATCTATTTGATGGCTTTTACAACCTCGTCTGAAGATGGAGGATAGTCTAGTTTTTCATGAAATTGCCTTTGGAGAATAGACTCTAGGGCCTCATCTGACATAGATGAAGGATGATTCAGAAGAGTGTCGAAGTGCTCAGCGCATCAGCTGAAAGTCGAAGTTATATTTGTGAGAAGTATATCGCCATCGGATGAATAAACTGGTGCACTGCAAATGGCTGTGGGGACACAACCAGTCCTGCAACCTTCATTGAACAGCTTGGTGTTGTTCTTGCTGGAAATGCTTGACCTTCTTATCCCACCACGAATCCTTCATCTAGCGCAGCTTCCTCTGGACAGTAGACTTCGTATTGAGGTACGATGATTTTCTAACAAGAGACCTTTTAACTTCGATGTAGATTTTTAAAAGTGTGTTATTATTAACAGTTAAGAATTTTTTTTAAAGTGTGTTATTATTAACAGTTAAGAATATTTTTTTAAAAGTGTGTTATTATTAACACTTAAGAATTTTTTTGTCTTGCAAAAATACCACACTAGATTTTTGAATACTCTAAGTGAGAACATTTATGAAAATAATAATGTAGTAATTCACGAATTCTATTATTGGATGTTTTTTTCCCCCATTAACGTGACAAGTACTAAATGTGTTCCAATCATTCGAACAATGTTCCAGAAGATTTCTAGATTTATTTTACTGCAGATCATAATACTTTGAAAAAATAATATATATATATATATATATATATATATATTATTATTATTATTATTATTATTATTATTATTATTATTATCATCATTTCGATTTCTGCTATGGACACACTACCTACCAAGTCTGCGGAAAGACCTAAGGCAGGTCGTGGTGTGTTGTTATGGCCACATTTCATGTTAATTTTTTTTTTTTTTTTTTTTTCTCCGATGAAGTTAGGCTAGCGTTACATAGACAAAGTTCTCCTTAGTGTGTGTGCTGTACTTAATAAGACAATTTTCTGTATGTCTCTTAAGCTGGGGTTTCCAGGGATTCTTTCAATGTGTTGTTTTGTTCCATTTTTTATAATTCCAAGTGCACCTATTACCACTGGTATTATTCTTGTTTTCAATTTCCACATTTTTTTTCTATTTCAATTTCCAGGTCTTTGTATTTTGATAGTTTTTCAAATTCCTTGGTTGCTATGTTACAATCCGCTGGACAAGCCATATCAATTAGTAGGCAAGTTTTTTTCTTTCTGGTTTTTGACAATAATGTCCGGCCTATTTGCTTCAATTTTTCTGTCTGTGTGGATGGTATAATCCCATAGAATGGTGACATCTTCTATTTCTGTAACCGGCGCTGGCCGATGTTCATACCAGTGTTTGCTTACACATTTTCCAAAGTGTTTGCACATTGTCCAGTGTAAGTATTGCCCCACTCTATCGTGACGATTTTTATATTCATTTGGGGCAAGTATAGAACATCCTGAGATTAGATGGTCTATTGTTTCTTGGTATTTGTCACAGAACCTGCATTTTGGATCCACATTATTATGTATGATATTTGCGTATGATATATTATTATTATATATATTATTATTATTATTATTATTATTATTATTATTATTATTATTATTATTATTAAATAGATAAAATCAGACAATTATTTAAGACTATCCGAACGCTTTTCTTAAACCGATTCGGTTAAGACACGCCAGGCTATATGACTGTTCTGTATAGGATACAGGTTCGATTCCTGTCGGAGTACGCATATTTTCTATGAAAATTTCTCGGACATTCAGGCCGGTAAATATTGTTAATACTGTTTATTTTAAACAGAGCATTTACTTAAATATTTCTATCTATAAAAAGAATGTATAAACATAAAAATGTCTTAAAATAATTGCCAGTCTTTGTCCATTTCATAATGTGTGACGTCATGTGTTTACATTTGGATACGCATTGAGCAGATATGAATGAATAAGAGAAAAACATGGAGAATTGTGTTTTAAGACAGTAAGATCGACCTTGCTAACCGAACATTCCTCTGTGGCTCAATCGGTTAAGGCACGTCAGACTATATGACGGTTTCTGTATAGAATACAGGTCTGATTCCTGTCCAGGACGCATATTTTCTATTAAATATATAATATGTAATTTATATATATATATATATATATATATATATATATATATATATATATATATATATAAAGGTCCTCATGTATATCCAGCTTGACAGTGGACAAAGGACGGTTGGACGGCCTTGACGCAGGTATGAAGTCAAGCTAAAAGAGTAACCTCTCAGCTGTCAATGTCCTTCCTACTAACTTCGATCTAGTTGCCCTGGATAGAAATGACGAGATATTTGTGCCAGAGTGATATCAGTAATCAGTCGTAATGACCTACTGAAAGACAAAAGACAATGGCGAAAAGCGTCAGCAAATATTCCTATTACTATGACCCGAGATCTGGCGGAACTGAAGTATTATATACGACGCATACATAAAACAGAATGAGTTTATCGGATACTCATACGTCGGAATCTACTGGAGAGACCATAATCATATGTATAAAGATTTTAAGTACATATAGAAATATCATTTAAAAAGAAATTAAATGAATATTCATAAAATTATGGAAAAAGGGAAAAACTGAGGTGTGAATAATTTGTTGTAATTTTATGCATTTCTGCAAAAGAATAAGTTGATTCGATTTAAAAAGATGTTTTCTTTTCTTTCCCGATATAAATACTTCCAAGGAGACCCTAAATAAATCATTTATTTACTTTTTGTGATTTTGGAGGTTGAATGACTGGGAAATCGTGTGTAAAATTCATCTTGACATCTTGCTCTTGAAAACCCAAAAGTGAAAGAATTGCCTGGTGTATGCTAGGCCGAATTATATTCAGAATCAATTACATCTACGGAGTCAAGTATTGAAGTAAATGCCGACGAAACTAATGTAAGTAAAATGATTGACGGCTAACTCGATATACCAACGGATATTTTTCTTTTCTTTGTTTTTTTTTTTTTTGGTTTTTCATTCTTTATTTCGTATCATGAGGGAACAAAAGTCACAGACCAAGTATCATTGCAGTAGATGTTAAATATCTTCTGTCCAGTTTATCGAACGGTAACATCCTCCACACTACCAATTCCGCATCGTTTTACCAACTCTAATAATTATAATTGTTTTGACATTTTCCCGGATGTCTAATCGGATTTAGTTTCATTTTACATTTAGAGACGCAGCAAGTACGTAACTATATGGATTGAGCAATCCAATAGCATCATCTAGAAAAACTATGCATGCATACATATATACATACTGTTGTCATCAAAAGTTTTAATAAAAATTAGATTTGGGGACTGTTGAAACATGTTGAAATAAAAGTAAAAAGCAATATTTTGGTAAATTTTCTCCGAATGTATTTTATTCAACAAAACTTAAAGAAAATAATTTAAATAAAACCAAAACAATCAGAAGATATTTCTATTTTGTGTTGAATCAAGCTGTTTTTAAAAACTTGAAACATACAGAAACTGAACAACACGTTTTATTAAGAAAGTGTTATGTTCCGACAATCCCCATCGGAACTGTTATATTCCGTGCTAAGGGAATAACTAAGTAACACCAGGTGGATACTAGAAGAAAGGTTTATTGTACATAACAAGTATAATATGAAATACGGCACAGTTATACACACAGGTCAATCTAGTAGAGAGTTCCACTAATTGGAAGGTCGGACCTCCTTGCGTATTTTCTCTCTCTCTCTCTCTCTCTCTCTCTCTCTCTCTCTGTCGTCCTCCCGTCTCTCGTAGACAGTTGACTTTATAAGTACTTACTACGTATAGTGGAGGCACGGTGGAGTAATGGATAGCGGCTTGAATTGAGGAATCGGGAGCCGAGTTCGAATTCTAATCGAATCCATTCATTCACTGACGTGTTAATATCCTTGGGAAAGGTCTGAATACTCTGATATAGTTAAATATCAGGGCAAACTACGTTCTATAGTCTTGGATGGCAACTGGTCTAGGAGAAGGACAACTCTGAATTCAAACCCGGAGTGGAGCCCCTAAGGTGGATGGACGGCACTTTGTGCTACCTTCCGGCAACTCCTGCAGCCGCGCTGGTACCAAACTGTATTGGTTTATCCTCTCCTTTGGACTCTGCTAGCAAGTCCGAGAGGGGGAACTAGATCTCGGGCAGCGCTAGTTCTCCATATATCCCGCGCAGGCTCGTAGTGCACCGCGCGACACGTCATCGTCTCTCGAGAGGGACGGATACCGACGACTACCTATAGTGTAATCATTCATGGGGGTGCCGGGTTATTCCATTACATCAGGAAGCATATTACTTACCATGTAGTATATACAATAAAATAAATAATAGCAATTCTTACAATATATGTTTTTTTTTTTTTTCATTTAGCGGTTCAGTCCGTCTCTGTGAGACCGTTCATTCTATAGAAGATGTCAATAATACAATACAGATATATTTAAATTTGGAATGTAGCATGCAACAAATGTCAACATGTATCCAGTAAAATAGGAACTATAATATTCAGTTGTTGATAATGACACAACAACGGTTGAAAACATTTGTCTTTTTCGACATAATCAGAGACGTTTGAAAATACCCGAACAAAACATGAACTTTAGATATTTTCTCATAAATTTCATGCATTTGTTTTCATTTCTCGACAGTTAGATAACTACGATAAAACGTCAGAAAACATGTATTGTCATCTGAATTTGGTGGAATTATTGAAATGAAACATTAATAAGACAGTAGCAACCGATATTAAAAAAAGATATAGAGAAAGTGAAAAAGATACAGAGAATGCTAAACAAAAAAAAAAAGAAAATAATAAGAAAAAGAGATAGAGAATGAGAAAGAATGAAATATAGGGAGAAAGAGAAATGTAGGGAAAGAAATAAAAAGTGAAAACAAAAGGAAAAAAAGGGAAACAAGAAAGAAATAAAGAGAGAAGATAAGAAGGAAAGGAATAAAGATAAACAAACTATAGTAATAATAATAATAAAAAAGAAAATGTACGATAGAAAGACAGAAGTCATTTTATGATCAAATTATCATAGAATATAGCCTTGACTAAGTTCAGAACGAAATATATTTTATGTACGCCAAAGAAAAAAAATTGAATGAATGTGGTCCATCAATTTCTCTTCCTTTGATAAAATATTTTGCATAGAAAAAAAAATGTATTTACAAATGAGATTTCGCACATTCCCACTCTAATGGAATTTTGCCGGAAGCATTCTCTGCTTTGACGGAGAATTACATAAATGCATAACTCCCCTTCTACAGGCCAATGACAAGTCTCAGGTGATTAATAATAATGTAATTAATTAATTACCTTATCCCCCTTTCTTTTTAATTAATTCAGCGTGTGAAATTCTGTTTCTTGATGAACATCTATTCCTTTTCCATATACTAAAATACATTATTATACTGGCCGTAAAGCGAAGATATATGTCTACGATTTATCAGGTCAAAAATTAGAACACGATTATATTCAACAAAAAATACTGTGCATATAATAACCGTCTGTGTATTGTTACAAATAAATTCAGTAATTATACACAAAAAGAAAAAAAATATGTAAGACAATGACGCGTCTACTCTTCAGACATATTTAGCGTCTGCAGCGTAGCAATGCAAAGAAAACTAGAAATCTAAACAGAATTTATTTTTTGGCAGACACAATCTTAAGCATATAAGATACTAACCGAAAAAAAAACGCGCTTTACTAATGGAGGAAAATTAAAAGCGAAAGAATGCTTATTCTTAGATTCAGAAAGTGAAAATTGAAATTTCTCGAAGAGATAATACAGAAAGATGCCTTGGAGAATTTAATATACACGGGATACGTTGAGAGTCTTGTATTTCAAACATAAGACAAGGTGTTGTTGGAGTATGACTTTTAATACGTGACCATGCATAAGTGGCCTCTTACATCGATCTCCCTACCAACATTAAAAAAGTGTGTGGCCAGTATTAACTAAGAAGGATTTGGCTAAAAATCTGGCTTATTAGTAGCGAAAACAGGGCACAACAATAAAACTAGAAGGAAATGGATGAAATATATATGTGAAATAAACATCAAATTAATACCTTTACATTTTTCCAAATAACGTTTCTGCTATTGTCGTGTGTGTACTGGGACGAGAAATGTTAATATATGTGTATGTGTAAAGAAGAAGAATTGACAGAAGAATGTAAAACGCTGTAGTGGTTACAGTTTTCGTCATGTCAGGCACGCAGACCTGAGTGTGTGAAAATCTCCGGTTTTATACCCTATTTGGAGATCCAAAATGATTAACGAAATTATTTTTGTTATCTTGCTTCTCTTCACCATTCATTATCACCATCAGTGGAGTGATAACATTTGTCAGGTGATAAATTCTTAAAAATTCTGTAGGTTATTGCAGAAATCCTTTTGAAAAATTTCGTTTACTAGAAAGTTGAAAATAAATAAATTTTTCCGATTGCTACAATTTCGTATGATGGACATAGGAAGTGCGTAA
The DNA here is from genome assembly GCA_903632075.3 of Acanthosepion pharaonis. NCBI lineage: Eukaryota > Metazoa > Mollusca > Cephalopoda > Sepiida > Sepiidae > Acanthosepion > Acanthosepion pharaonis. Next base: position 113,917 of record CAHIKZ030002995.1, on the reverse strand, counting down.
CCATCCAACCAAAGAATTATTTTCCCTCTGTTAAACCACAAGCATTCGACTGGAAGATGATGCACGCTGAAAACCAATCCTGTGTGAGCTAAACACTATAAATGTTAGTGTGAATTCTCATGCTCGGTATGGCTACTTGTTGCCGAGTTTAACTATTTGCTCAGACCCGTTTCTGTTTCTTCCTCGCCCACAGAGCCAACCTTTTCTATATATAAATGCCCTTTTTTATAATCGATTTAACCCCAAGCAAGTTAACAAAGGGACTAAGACACAACGCGTTACTGGGTGTAGAAGAATTAGCAGCAGAAACGTTACTGATAAGTGGGATGAGAAAAGAATAATCAAGAGGAGAGTAGATAGCGATTGAAATTGCATTCGAATTTTTGTAGTTAAAAGTTGGATAGAAAGTATATATCTGGAAGGGGGTTCCACAAGTGGTAAGTTCGAGAAAAGTAACTATTAACACAGAATTTACGGTAAAAAGTAACCAAGTGAACTTGAAATTTGTGGGATATTGACACCAGACTTGTACTGTGCTGAAATTAAAAAATTCTAGGTACCGAAGCGAAGAGCTTATCCATAAAACTACCATCAAAATATTTATAAGACTCAGATTGGCGGGACATTGACTGAATCCCAGAGGCAAGATCAGGATTGCTGATTCTTCTGTGGGTTTTATCAAGGAGCTCAAGGTAAATAACGAGGGCACTGGGCCATATGTTGCAACAACATTCTAAGCATGGACGAAGGGTAGATATGTAAAAAAAAATTGTCTCTCACGGCACAGTGAAGTAACCTTCTTAGCAGATGACTTATCAATGGTTTCAATATAATCTTTCCACAGCTGAAAACGTTAGCCCGAATAGACGTAATAGGTCACTTTCCTGGAGGTTAACACCAGCCATGATGATGGAAGGCAGACAGGGGTCTCTCAGGTGATTAATAGAGAGAGGTTTAGCTTTCGGGGTGTTAAAATTAACAAGCCATCTTTTGCACCTGTTAAAACCGGACTAGAGGTCGTTTTAGTTATCGCCTGCTAATTTGACCTCATCGAACTGATCACCTTTCTATCGAGGCAGGGGTAAATGGTTGTGTCATCAGCTTAGATACCAAGTTGCGAGCTGATACAATCTGGAAGGTCATTGATGAAAATTAAAAAACAAAATAGAAGCAGATAGATGGAACCCTGGTACGAAATGATATAGACAAGTTGCCGTTCAGGGTAACTTTCATTTCAGGATGTGATAGGAAAGACTGAATCAATACAAAAATGTTTCCGGAGATACAGTAACTTTTCAGCTTGTTCTGAAGACCTGTACGTCAAACACGTTCAAAAGCTCTCGAGATCTCTAAAACTACAGCCCTGGCTTCATCGCTGTCGTCTCGGGCATGACATACTCTTTCCGCAAATATCGACAGTACATCAATATCAGCCATGTTTATTGTCAGAAAAAAGACCATCCGATGAGAGATGCTTAACCAATTCGGTATTGATTAGGGTCTCCCAAAAAGAGGTAGAAGGCTAATAGCCTGAGAGTCGAAATGTTCACACGTGTTCTTAAAAACTGGAACGACAGATGCTGACTCCCAGCAGACAGGAAAGCAAAAGGCAATGCAGTATTTATTATGCATTTTAGAAAGAAGAGGAGCCACTTCTGAGGCACACGTCTTAATGACGATTACAGGAATACCAACGGGTCCATGGGGTTTGTGGGAATCTAAGTTAGAGTTGATTGCAGAAACCATAGAAAAGATTATAAGCATATCACCCAACAGTGGCTCAGTTCTAAGTGGATTATTAGGCAGGGCTCTTCCAGATTAGACAAGAGCAGAGTTTAAATTGATGGACGAGTGGATGAATAAAGACTTTACACTTATTTAATAAGCTATTATAGAGTTCCCAGTAATCAGGGGAGGTACATTTGTTTTGATGCAATGTGGTGCCCCATTCTCTGAGCAAAAAGAGATTTAGCTCCTTCGCAGAATCCTTTACATTTATTACGAGCAGCAACGAACAAGTTTATTGAGACGGAAGTAGTCAAGCTGGTATCGACTGAAATAGTTTTTCCTGTGGGTTATAGCAGTCGTGTGTTCTGGCGTGAAAAATGAAGATGATTAACGTTCCATCTGCTATTTCCGATAAGGAATGAAAGTATCCATGCCGGATTTGACCCAAGAAGAAACATCAATTGGAAGGTTAAAGATGGTAGTCAATGTCGCATTATCAAGAAAATCACCGCGTGAGTTCCATTCAGTATGCTGGTAATAGAAAGGGGTCTTTATGAATAATGGATTCCTGTTTAATCTATGATTAGAATAAAATATCAATAGATACCACAGAATGGTCCGAGATCCAAAGAGGGCTATGTCACGAAGGTCGGCTAGAGCGAGGAGAAGAGGTAAGACATAAATCATGTTGCTCGGGATACGAGTAGGGAAATCCATGATTTGAGTAAAAGATTGGATAACAGAAAAAATTAATGTCTGAATACCAGCAACATCAGTTCCTTTCGGATGTTTAAGCCACGAGTCATGGTGAGCACTGACCGAAGCAAAGATTTTCGCAGATGGATGGAGAGAAAGTGCCTTTTCTATACTGTTAAAGATTATGTCTTGGTAACAAATATTAGTACTGAATGACGGAAGCATATGAAGGAGTTGCCTGAGACCTCGAGAGACAATTCCCTGATCATCTGAAAATTATCCCGTATGCAAACAACAAGTTCATGCAAGTGAATGCTGGAATCTTTTCGGCAAAGGAGAAGATAGCCTGGAACAAAGAATTCATTGGTAACAGTGGAAGAATTTAAATTGATTTCACAAAGGGAAAAGATATCTGACGACCGTTCCAAGAGAAAAGATTCTTCGCTTCAAAAGTTGAAACGAGTTACAGTCTAAGAATACACCCAACAGGGGACGCATATGCATTTGAAGTCAGAGCTGTCCTTCTCCTATGTGGGTTGCCAAAAACAGCTAGAGAGTCAGGTCTACCCTACTACTGAACTTAGTTGAGGGGAGGATAGATGGATTCATACCTTTCCCAAAGATATTTTCCTTTATGTGAATATAATGATGTCGACCTGAATTCGAACTCGGCTCGTCAATTTCTTATTTTGAGTTGTTAGAACAATTACATCAAGAGCACATCCAAAATCTGACTTTTGAATAGTTAAAAGTTGATTTTGAAACAACGTAGTGTGTTCTATATAATTACCTAAACTTTTAAAATTTGTATTACCTTAAAATGATGTTCAGTCTCTATAAATTTTTTTTGGTGGTGGTGGTGGGGCTCTTTTTACACAAAACATTGTTAACATAGACTAAGCCTACACTTAACAACTTTAAAGGAAATATCTATGTATTCGAAATTATATAAACGTAATCTCGATCATCTTGACCGAGCAGGCGGTCAGCTGATAATTCGGATCGGTTGGTCACATTATTGCTGGAACCTAAAACAAATTTCATTAACTGTGATTGACGTGAAATGTTTCCAATTGATCTACGAAATGTGGGTAAGAATATGCACAAACCTTCCATATGAAATTCCGAAAATATCTGAATCAGGATTTGGTGCCGAAAATACAGCTGAGAAACAAAAAATATACCAAATAGCAGCACCGTACCATTAGTCGATCTGTACGGACATATCACGTTGAAAAACGGTTCTTCTCCGATCACCAAAGTTATGCAACGTCGAGCCTGATCAATACCTAGATGAGTGATCGCTTGGGAATACCAGTTGCTGTAAGTCTAGATGAGCGAGTGGTGTAATGGACAATGGCTTGGAATTATTAAATGGAGTGCCGAGTTTCAATTCTAGCAGATACCGATGAGAAAGATATGAATTCACACTTCCTGCCTCTGCTATGGTTTAATTAGTAAAACGTGTATAATCAAATAATTATTATCTCTAAAAATTATATTACAATCCAAAAAATATTTTTCTGGCTTTAAATAGCATGCAAAATGGTTGACAATCTATAGATCAAACAAAAGTTATGTATGTTTGCGTTAGAGAGACATAGAGACGGTGTCGGGCTGTATGATTTCCGACAATATATTCTAGCAATTCATATTGGAGGTCAATGATCGCTTACCTCTTGAAAGAAATTGCCATTTAAAACATCGATTGAAAATTTCAATAAAAATTTCAAGATTTACTCCCTGTCAAGTAATTTTGCCTGGAGAGCAATTAAGTTTAGTGTTAATATTAGCTGGAGACTCGAGATTCTAGGTAATTATCTGGTCCTCTCGTTCAGATTAAAATATGCAGTATTTTCCCAGAAGATAGGAAAAGGCTTGTTTCACTTCATTGTTCATTTTTATTAAACATTTCACTCTAAGTTGTTACTTAGATTTAGAGTATATGATGCAAGAAATCTACTAATAATGAGAAAGAACAATAAAAGATCAAAAATTAACCTTTTGAGCACTGCGTTCTTGAAAAAATGTATATTGGGAAACCGCTCTTTGTATTACTAGCTTCGGGAAATAAATCAACGGTAAACACTCTACAATCTTTCACAAGAGATTTTCATAATTCACAGTTAATAAAAAAAAATGAAATTTCTGGAACTTTATAAACACCTGTGTTTGGGATTGGCATTTGTTTTTTTTTATGTAATTGTGAATTTTGAATGTTTTTGAATCGAGCATTAACCCTTTGATCCCAGCATTCCTGAACATTTTTAACTCTTCTACCTGAGCTCCTGAGACGAAATGCAAAAATAATTGGTATGTGATATTTCACGGTAGATATAAAAATAGTTGCAAGTATTTACCCACCGTTCAACCAGTGGCTGAGCATTAAGTCATTTTTGTCTACCACTGTTCAATCAGTGGTTGGGCATTATGCCGTTTTCTCTACCACCGATAAAGCTGTGGTCAAGTCTCAAGTTTTAAGAAGACAGGAGATAACGATTGACATTATATTTAAATCTTTTAAGATCAAAGTTAGCTGAGAAATAAAGAGCCGGAAGAAAGTTCCACAAGCCAGTTGTCCGATAGAAGAAACTGTTGGCTTAATTTGGTTTGTTTTACACCATATCGACCTCAATGCGTTATTTAATGCCGAAAGATATTTTATTTCTGCGAATATTTTTTCTTCAAAAATGTATTGCTGGTAATATCTTTAATATTTATTTTACAAAGTATTTCTAGTATTAAAACATATTTTTACACTTACATAGCTTTTTAACCACAGTTTGGGGGCTGATTATTTTCCCATAGTTGGGACCCTAACAAGTGCTACCACCCCGGGTCAGGATGGACCTGGGAACACCAGCAATAAAGAGGTGGTTCCATGCACCTCAAAACCTCCTGATCAAAGACCTTGCTGCTGGACGTAGTTTATCGTCTTAGCCAGGACACGGGTGTAGTTTATCCTCATACCTAGGACGGAGAAGAAACTGTTAACATAGAACTTTTTAAATGTAAAATGATAAAACCATCCCGCCAATCTAGTACTGAGCTTAAATTCATAAAGTCTAGGTACCAAAGAGGAAACTTCATCAGAACAATTATCATGAAAATATTTTTAGAAAAGGCATAAACAACAGACATTATCATTTAATCGATTTATTTTACATACTATCACGTTTTAATTTCAAATGATTCTATCACCAGTAACTATATTGCTCTAAATGATATACTGATAAAATTTTGATTTTTAATGTATAAAATTAACCTTCGTCTAATATTACATGTCTGACGTATTTCTTTTTATCCTTGTAAATCTTATGTCCTTAACTTCTCCCGTATGGACTGAAATGGTTGTGGGAAATGCACTGAATCCGATATGCCGGGTTCTTTTTTAGATTTAATCAGGTATCTCTAAAAAAATATAGCAGGAGCACCTGACTAGATGTGGCAGCAATATTCAAAGCAATAATGAATGATAAACTTATAAATATGTAAGATAGATCACTGGCGATATAATTTGTCTAAGACGACATAGTCAACCAATATTCCTAGCTGCAGACTTGGAGCTATTGATTCATTATATTCTTTCCACTTCAGATCAGCTGAAAACGTTATTCGGAGAAGGCGCAATCTTCTGTATTGTATCGGTTGTTGTTCTGCCTTTTTCGCGGGGAGGCAAACTTCCTCCCACTCCATCTGGAATCGAGAGCGTAATTTCAGGGAACAGTAAATGAGTGACGACAGCGTCGGAAACTTGAATATTTCGCTTGTCGATGCAATAAGGAAACCCAAGCAAACGAATTTAAATCGCTTTTGATTTCATGGTCTGTTCGCAACAAGACACTTATGAATTTAGCAAAAATATGTTTTGGGTGAAGTAATTTATTATGTTTCCATTTAGGAAAGGATTTACAAATAAAGAAAGAAAGCGGGTAAACATTTTCTTTAATAAATGCTTAATTGAAATGAAACGAAACAGGAAATTTGATGAAGGCACAATAAATACTTATACACAAGTTCAAAGATGACTGCGCATTTAAAATTAAAAAAAAAAGTTATATATCTAGAGATACTTGATGAAATCCAAAGACCAATCTGCAAATATATCAGTTCTGACATGGCATCTCGGCATGATTCACTTTCACATCCCCGTTACGTAGCGTCCTCGTGCGTTTTTTTCTATAAACGTACTCATGGTAATTGCTCTGAAGGAGCTTTACACTTTGATACAGCAACTTTCCGAATTTACACGCATTACTACGTTGTCAACTAGGTCTCATCCTTTTACAAGCAACATTTATGTACTAACAGTTTTATTTTCTCGCTCTTCTCGCTTATGGAACTGTCTTCTTGCTTCCGTGCCAACTTTGATCTTCAAAAATCTAATTGAAACACCAATTTTCTGGCTTCTTAATTCTTGTTTTTTTTATTGTTCGCTGTCCTCAAAATGTGTTTCTTTCCATATTATTCTTTTTACATGGCATAACCCCTTACATCTTAGTGGCGTTATTGCCTTGCACGGGGTGAAACGATTAAAGTCAACATACAAACATTATCATTTAATCGATCTCTTTTATACACTATCGCGTTTTAATTTCAAATGAGTCTATCACCAATAACCATATTGCCCTAAATGATATACTGTCTCAGGGGAAATTTTGATTTTTAATGTATAAAATTAACCTTAGCCTAATATTAACTGCCTGTCGTGTATCTCTTTATCCTTGTAGATCTTAAGCCCTTAACTTCTCCCGTATGGACTGAAATTTAATTCTATATGAAGATTGGACCGCCATTGACAATTTAGTATGATGAAGGACCCGTCTTTGTAACTCACCGAACTGCTTGGTTGGTAGCCTTAATATATTCAAGTAATATAATTAGTAGTGCGTTATAGGTATTGAATAGGAATCTTCAGTACCTCCTGGGTGCCATTTGAATGTGATTGGATGTGTCGTTCAGATTATATAGCAGTGTAATCAAAGTGTATCTGACATATTGACGATGAAGATGAGAGCCTGAAAAATATCGAGTATGGTGAATGAATAATGCGTTAAAATTTGAAATTGTCATATTTAGATGGATCTGAGCAATTTTTTTATAGCGAACGACATGGCTTTTCGCCCCAAAATGGAAGTGAACGGAAAATCAATTCTGCTTCGTAGTAACGAATTAAAAAAGGTTAAAAAATCATAATGGTATTAATATGATTGAGGATAATGGTACACGACAGAATTCCAATGAAAAAATTCTTTACGGATATTGAAAGATAGTTTAACTGTTTTTGTTTGTACTTCGTACTGGCTGAAGGTTGCCGCTTTTTACAGTGTCAAACATAAAGCTGTCGAGTCATACGTGTTTTTTTTATTTGTTTGGTTCAGTTGAGACTATCTTTCTGCACAGACAGCGTAACAATCATGTGCGCAGAAAACAGACTCGGCTGAGCTGAAATTCCCGCCTTGTCCGTAGCATTCACTTTCGCACTGTTACCTTTAGAAAAGGGTTAATAGTGCTTCTTGCGTCATCAACGAGTTAAAAAGAAGAGTAGAAGGTGGTCACAAAATTCTTGTCAATCCTACCTCTCTTCCAAACTATAGCAAGTCGTGTCAGCCAGCTGAAGTAGAAAATGATATTATATAGCGGTGACAAGACTTTCGGACCACCCTTTATATTGGGAAACCGCTCTAAGAGAATGGCACGTATGAATTACTAACTTCAGAAAAGAAATCAACGTTAAACACCCCACAGTCTTTACAAAAACGTATCGTAATTCACAGATAATAAAAATAAATAAATCTGTGGAACACTATAAACTCCCCTGTTTTGGGATTGGCATTTGTTTTGTTTTCTTTTTATGTAATTGTGAATTTTGAATGTTTTTGAAGAGAGTATTAACCGTTTGAGTCGTGCGTTCCTGAACAATTTGAACCGTTCTGCCTCCTGAGCTCCTGAGTGAAAAATTCGCAAATAAATGGTATGTAATGTTTCTTCGATAAATGTAAATATAGTTACAAGTGTTCAGCCAATAACAGGACATTACGTCATTTTTCTCCCCCCCCCCCTTGTAAAGCGGTGGTCAGGGCTCAAAGGTTTAAAAGGCAAATAGTTTTGTGGTTTATCAAACAAGATATTTTGAAGAAAATGATTCCTGATGTGTGGATTTCAGTCTTGATTAGGAATAACTAAAAGCAATTTCACACCCACTTTATAGACAGAAGCTCACAAATGAATGAATGCTGGGATTTTTTACCTAGCCAATAAAATAGGTATTTTCGATTTGACCTGACGCAGTCTCAGCTTATCTTGTATTGGAGTTCGCTTGTCCGATCTTGCTTTTATGTGTGGACACTAATTCCGAGTAAACTTCTTGCTATATTAATGTCGCTTTGCCTTATTAGTGTTGCTTTGCTTTATTAGTGTTGTTTTGCCATATTAGTGTTGTTTTGCCTTATTATGGTTAGTTTTCTTCTTATATATTATTTTGCCTTGTTCTTTTTCTTGTTATTGCTTATTGCAAACTTGGTCAATTCTGTTACTTGACCCTGTCTATACGATCCACATAATGTTATGTTGCAAAATGGTTTTGGTCATTGAATATTCCTTTGCGTTCGCTGCTAGTATTAAAAGTGTGAATACCTGCGAGATGTATAAAAAGTCTATTTGGGGCACCTCGAGACGATGTAATGGTTAGCAAGCTTGTCTCGCTAGACGAGTAACGACTGAGTAGTGAGTTCGATCCTCACTGGGTGTCCCCTACTTTCAGCCTTGTGCCACATCTAAGCTACGCTTGGAAAATCACTATAAAACGTCTATTGAAAATCATGTCACACTGAAGCTGTGAAGTGGTTAAATGTTAATTCTGATCAGAAAAGCAGCTAATCCCAAAATGAAATATAAACTAGAAGATAGATAGACAGATAGAGAGATAGATAGATAGATAGAGAGAGAGAGAGAGAGAGAGAGAGGAAGATATTTTCCCTAGTAATGTGAAAGTGAAAAAAAAAGGTCATCTGGATTTTACCCCCCCCCCACTTCCCATCCGAATTGGAACGATGCATCAAGAATTTACTTTTCTTTAGCTATCGTAAGCCCGTCATCCGGGTAAAACAAATTGAGAATTTGCTTTACCGCTTTCTTGAGAAATTAGAAAAACACATGCCATTAATGAGAAGAGAGACAGACGGGAATTATATTTTCGTTGGCAATTGAGAAATGAAAACAGTAAATGAATCCGCAGTGTGTGTTAGGATTATGAAAATAGATTCTGTCGTGACAGAGATGTGGTCTCGTTTGTGTTTTCAGTGAGACAGTGATCTTTGTGGAGAATTTAGGTAAAGAAACATATTTTCGTTGTGGGAAATAAATTGGGAAATAATTTTACCTCTCTCTAAAAAGTTTAAATAAGAACGCAGTTGTCTGGTTTGTGTTCTCACAGGACAGATGTAATTCTAAGGAAGCGGAAAGGCGTTAGAAAATGGAAATTAATGATGAAACTAAACTACGCGCTTTCGCCTACACACTTTAAAAACTAGATTTGTCACAAAAACAATCATACCAGTCCTTCGAGGTGTGCAGTATTAGAATACCGAGAAGGAAGAGAAAGTGACACAATTTAAAGCCTCCCCTGTGGAGTAGTGTTACGAGATGTGAAGTGAAACAGGGAGAGGAATAATCCCTGTGATTACTCTCAAAGAGGGTGGATAATTCTTCAAATGCCGAAAATTGATCAAGAAAGCAGAAATATGGAAGAAGAAATCCTTATGGAATTAATGTGAAAATTGAGGAATCACCGAATGCCCAGAATGATTTGTCCTCATACAAGTTTTGGTCCGTAGTACATATAGGCAAATGACTTTGCGAACTCGGAGACTTGTGCTGAGAACCCGCATCGAATACCTCTAGAATCCACGTCAGCAGATTTCCTGATTCTAATGAACTTTGAACCCAGCTCCCCCAGAATTTTAGACAAGGCCTAGTGTCACAATAGAGACTAATTCGGTATAGGTTATTTTTTGTTGTACCAAGACTATATAAACCAATTCAATATTAACTCCATGAATCTTTCGTTTTATTTTATTTTATTTTATTTTTTTGTCAAGATAGTTTTCATCCTTAATATCATATCACGTTGAAAAACGGCTACTTGTCAGATACTTGAAGTTCCGCAACGACGAACCTGCTCAGTACCGAGATGGCTGACCTTTTTTGAATACCAGGTGATGCAAGCTTAATTATGCGGCCAGTGTAATGATGTGGATATGGAAGTAGCTCGGGATTGTTGATCGGAAAGTCAAGTTTGAATTCGACTTGGGTTCGTTATATTCAATTTGGCGCAAATATTCCTGTGAAAGGTACGAATATGATGAGTCAATTATTAAGACATGTATAGCTTCGTCATTATTAATTCCAGAAACTCTTACTTTCTAAAAATATTTTCTGGCTTTAAATAACCTGCAAAACTGTTGATAAGCCGTAGAAAACGTAACATTCAATTTGTATGTTTGCGTTTGAGACAAGTGGCTACTGTATGATTTCCGTCTCTATTATCAAGACAGATTCATTTTTTATTATTAAAGTTTACGCATTATAAGGCTCAAGAGGAACTCATGATAGAGAGTGAGACAAGAAGGATACATATCTATTGAACTTGAGCGGTTAAAACGTACATGTTCAGTGTGACGTCCACTCTGGAGATATTTCACAAAGTATCAAGTTCTTGGGAGAAAACGGTTATGTGATGCTAACTTCAACCTTACAAATGGAATACAATCGAAATGTGGGTGATTCAATTCTCTGTATATAGCATATGAACTGATGAAACTAACGTGTTGGCCTTCAAATATTTTTAGTATATTTTTCCACGGTAGGATCGTTTCGGTGATTGGAGGAATTTTTAAATGGAACTAGTATCCTGCTTTGAAGATTTTAAAGTATCTTTTTCAAGAGCATATTCTGATGAATCTGGTTGAAGTTACTTAAAAATGGATGTGCATGGCGCTTATTTCGGGGTTCCTCTCGAGGAAGAATCTCTAAGATTTGGCATAGGCTTATGTTTTCGAAATGCTTCCCCACCTGTTGTGTTCTCTTAGGTTGTCTTGAAAATAATGTCCTATTTTAGAATAAAACATTAGTTTGGGTTCGAATATATTTTTTATGATAATTGTGCAGAAATATATTACACATTCATAAAATGCCGTCTTTCTTAATTTGTTATCAATTTCTTTCAGAATTTATTTTAAACATTATAAGTCCTTAATATTAAACATAAAAATGAATAAATATGTTTATTTTATTTTATTTTATGACAAGAGCTCAAATTGGTTCAAAATGCTTCCTAAATTGCTGTCAACATTAACAGAGAATAGTGTGAAGCATCCACATCTGATCGGACAATTCACCGCTGGTTTATAATGTCGCAGTGGTAATACAATTCTTGAAGAACTCTTTGGTAGAGGATGCTCGTCTGCAATTGAAAATCAACATCTGAAAAGACTAGTCTAAAAATACCCACGTGAATATGTAAAAGAAATATATAAGACATTGGGTGCCAGAATTTCAATCTCACTGTAAAGAAAATGTAAAGAAAACGCAATAAACATGAACTCAGTGCATGTATCTTCGATTCTGCATCTGCTTATTTCGATTAATCCTTTTCTTGATCGAATGCTGACTTGTGATGAGAAATGATTCCTTTATGATAATCGTAAACGATCGGTTCGAGAGCTTCATCCTGATGAAGTACAAAATCAATTTACAAATTCGAAATTGTACGAAATGCCTGGGGCTCTACCATTGGCTTTACTTATTACCCAATTTTCTTTTTTATTTAACCGGATCATCACTCCCGAAAATTGCTGCCAGAAAAGGAATGAAATAAAAATCCAGTTAAACAAAATCTGACGGACATTGATTAATCGATAAGATCTAGTATCTGTCTATATTTCTGAGATGAGGTATTATGTACAATATTTACATTATTCGGGCTATTATCCTCATCTTTGTCGCCATATTTATTACAACGTTTCGACCGTTGTACGCTTCGGACTTCTTCAGGTGGTTGGAAATCCCCTCTGAAAGTTCTCCAATGCCTTAACCGGGTATTTAACTCACACTCTTTGGCTTCTGTCACTGGATCTAACTAACGCCTTTATCCACTGTGTCATGTATCCTTCAGGAATTAACAGTTAATTTACCTCTGAAAGTTCTCCACTGCCTTAACAGAGTATTGAACTCACACTCTTTGGGTCTTGTCACTGGATCTAACCAACGCCTTTATTCACTGTGTCATTTGTCCTTGAGGACATCTGTATATGAATTTCTGTTTTTATCATTGTACCAGCAATGGCGAATATATACATGTAATACTTTGAAGAAATTGCATTAGAATCTATATCTCTAAAGCCTCCTATATGGTTAAGGTACGTAGATGACACCTGGACCTTGTGAACTCAATGAGACCTTCGATACAGTTCACAATGGAGAAAGAGAGTAACAACACACTCCCATTCCCGGATGTTCTAATATCTTGAAAAGAGCATGGTTTCAAGACATCCGTATACCGTAAACCGACATTCACCGGACTGTACGACAATTTCAACTCCCACCATCCATACGGCGTAAAGAAAGGGATCGTCCGTTGCTTACAACACCAAGCAAAAGTTATAAGTGGCAACCCAGAGACATTAGATAAAGAATTGGTCAGTATAAGTGGTGCCCTACAACGTAACAACTACCCTGTGTACATGGCAGCAGCCCCCAAAAACTGCCTTAACCGGGTATAGAAGAGACACTCTTTGGGTCCTGTCACTGGATCTAACTAACGCCTGTATCCATTGTGCCATGTGTTCTTGAAAACATCTGTGTATGAATTTCTGGGTATTATAAACCTAATGTATTCAGCTTCATTTTTTTACCAGTGCTCATATTGCAATTTTTGTTGTTATTATCGCTTTTCTCTGGCACTCCTTATTACTGGTTCCCATATTGTATTTATTTCTATGCTTGGTCGGCTCAGGAGATTTTTGTGGCCTAGCATATGTTATGATTCCAACCATCTGAAGAAGGCCGGAGCTTACAAATATGCCGACAAAAATGAGGACAATAATTCGAATAATTTAAATATTGAAACTTTTGATCAAAAGTACTTAACACCACTATTTATATACCTCACATATATCAACTTTAATTTTATAAACGATAATAGTTAGGGTTTTAAAAGATTTTAAAATATCGTATGATTTCAACTTAAAAACTGCAAGTAAAAAAATATTTTGTTCATAAAAATGTTTGGAGAGGTGTTCACGCAATACAATATAGAATTTGACCAGGACGAACTAATAGGTTGAAGTGTGTATCGATTTAACACTTGTCAAATATTATCGCTGATAATTTAACAATCTCAAATCGTACTAAAAGACCTTGTATAGATTATTACAGAATAAACTTCCCTAGAAAAGATGAAGTAAATGCGTTTGAAAAATAAAAATAAAAATAAAAACTGTTAATGTGAGCCCAGGTTTCAGTGCATTAAATTTCTAAATATGAACGTATAATGACAGTTGATGCTTCTACGTTTATTATTGGCACCAAGTTATCGTATGTTATGCTGATGGGAAGTGAGAAAAGCAATCTGCTTTCCATCTAGAAAATTATCTGAGGTTGAACGAAATTGCTCCCAAATTGAACGTGATTGGCTAGTAGTGATTTATAGAGTTACCAATTACCATAAGTGCATTTATGTTCACACGTTTGTAATCAACACTAAACATTATTTTTGGAAGAAGAATGTGTTGCATCACACAGAGCAAGTTTCAGAAAGCAGAACTGGGTACAGTTAATGTACGATTATCATTACAAACTCATGTACAAGTAAGGCTTAACATTTCTGCCTAAAGATGGAATCAGACATTTACTCATGGATAACAAATTATACACGGCATGCACTGAATGTGTCCTTTCCCAGTCACCTTAAAAAAAATTTTTCGTCTAAAGATTAAGCGTTAGGCCAGATACGTAAGCTCACCAAAACCTATATTTCGAATGTCAGTTTATCTTAACACTTTGCCTGGACTACGCATAATATAAGATGCACAGGACATGTGATTTCCACATCCGTTCATAACATCTTGTACACACAAGCCATAATTTTAAAAGAGTAGTAAAATTAAGAACGCTTAAAAAAGAGTTTACTATTGAGAAGGACGTCTGGGGAAAGGTCTAATCTAATATTTTTTTGCATCATAGATGACCACAGGACACTTGCCTGTATTCAGGTTTATAACTACTGCAATATATTGATATATATTCACATAATAAAAAACTCAAACTGATTAATTTTTAAATTTTGGATTTATATACGATTGTGTATATCAGTGTTTTTATAGAAGTGGGAGGAAAAATTGTCATCGGGACGCCACTGACACTTACACAAATATACATACACGCACGTACATTAATTGACGAACCCACACACACACACACACACACACACACACACACATACGCGCGCGCGCGGGAGATTAAACAAAAATAAACATATGTGAACAGTGTGGGACTGGGCATATATGCGCATATATGTGTTGTTGCACATTCACTGTTGAATTGTGTAGCGAATATTTTTTGTTTGCTCTGATATATTTGTTTGTTGTTAGATATTTCTTATTATATATGTATAATGTATTATTTTAATACATATGATTTAATGCTGTGAAAAAAAAAACGGATAATACAATTTGCAAATAAAAATATATTTAAACAAACTGGTAGCAGCGAAAAATTGCAGTAAAAAAAGAAATGACTAAAAACATCCGTGTTGTTTGAATAAAAATCCCTCAACACCGTAATGCCGAATCAAAAGTAAAAAAAAATAAAAATCGAGTAAATTAAGAAAAACTTAAAATGGCTCACTAGATTATATATATATATATATATATATATATATATATATATAGTTGTATATTTAGGCAGCAATCCTTAAGGAACTGTATTCCTGATCAAACTGGACTCATAAATCGGCTACACAACTACATGTTTATTCAGACGGCTTACTTTACACCTATCTGATCACAGTTCCATTAGAACCCATTTAAATACACACACAAACTTACCAGACTCCATTAGAAAAATACTAGTACAAAACACAAATATATTAAGTGCATCCACCTGTAAAAGCCGATTAAAAATAGTAGAAGCTTTAATAATAAAAAAGAAAAAAACAACTCTTAACAATATTAACTATGGACAAGGCCACAATGTGTTAACCGTATTCGGAAATTAAAACATCCCTACTACACACTAACAAAGTTCGCAGGATTTTTCAAACTGTTTATGATGTATATTTGTAGAAGGGGACTGGTTAGGTGGGGAAAGAAAGAGAGAGAGAACATCAGAGGTACCAGAGAGCGAGGAAAAAATGACAGAAGATAGCATAGTTACAGTAAGTAATATGGAGGTAGGAGTGGGAGAAAGAAAATGATCATTAACTAATGGTATATTAATTCCAATTATACGAAAATGTTGCTCTGTTTAATGAAAATAATCATTGCGCGCTATTTGTGAGTCAGTTTTATCATTTAATATTTAAAATTTTATATTGTGTTAATAGGACTCGCTTGGATTATACAAACGGATTACTACATATAAATATATAAATATTATATATATATATATATATATATATATATATATATATATATATATATATATATTATTTGAATAATGTAGACATAATATGTATATTTATTTATATTTTAAGCGATTATATAAAAAAAACAGCCAGCACCAAATTAAATTATTTATGAATATAAAAACAATATTTTAAAATGTTTTAACAGCAAGATTTTGAAATATATAAATTGTAATTATTGTAGAAAAAACTACAATTATATCATAATTTTTAAAACGTAAATACAGTTTTTAATAAAGCTTTGTACACTATAAATTAAGTTACCTCCCCTAGATAGCGGTAAAAATTTTAAATTAACAAGGAGCTTTCATAGGCAGAGGGCAAAATCATAACCGAGAAAATACAATATAACATAATATTTCAAAACACGTAATTACAATTTTTAATAAGTTACCTCTCGTACATAACGGTGACTCTTTGAATTAACTGAGCGTATTTATGTACTTTAGTTGTACTCCATTGTTTGACTTAGCATTCACCCCTGAAGTTGATCTTGGATGATATAGAAGGTAATTCGTAAAATAAAATGGACAAGAACAGTTACATTGCTTATTTCTACATTCTGTAAGTATTAGTGGCAGCAGATTCTTAGATAGAATACTAGAATTATTCCTGATTGAAATTATTACAGTGGTGGATATAAAAAGTGACAAAATAATTCTTGTTGATAGCTTTTCTGTTAACCTTAAACTGAAGTTCGTTATTATTTCTGTGCAGCATGATATCTAAGGAAGTGTATGGTAGTGTTATGCACAGATTGAAAGGTAAAGTCTATTGTGGATTTGACGTTATTTATTTTGTTGGAAACATCGGGTAAGTTTATGTCTTTTGGATGTATTTGTAGAGAATCGTCTATTTAGCCGAATTTTGTCGGAAAATAATTTTAAAATTATACCTTTTCACAAACTCCAAAAATAGACATGCTAAAATGCTATTTAAAGGAGACTTTGTCAATAAATCAAATTTAAGTCTATAAAAATTTAATCCAAGGTGAAAAAAACATTGATTAGTGATTGACTAGCACATCTTTATGATTTCATGTACAAGATTTGTAATTTTTTAATTAGTTTGAATTAATTGCATTTTCAGTAAATTTAGACATTTCTTTACAGGAACATTTGTTTATAATTATTTTATACCTAAACTAGTCATATATTTTGATATCTATGTTTATCAAATTTATTTAAAAGATCACCAAAGATTGGTATATCCAAAGAGCTAATTGTACGAATAATAGAATTGTGTCACTTTTTGTTTTACATAGTGTGCCTGATATTCAGCTAATCTGATGAATATTTATGAGTGTTTAAAAGATATTGAAAAAACAATAACAGTTTTTCTATCCTCTACTCTATCTCAAATGTTTAAATATATATATATATATATATATATATATATATATATATATATATATATATATATATATATATTATATTAAATGTTTATATTTTTTTATATGTTTATATTTGATTTGTAACCTGTAGTCGATATTAATTTTGTCAAATTTTCTTAATTACACAGCCCTTTTTAGTAAATGCCCTTCAGTTTTAGTTTCCCCCCCCCATCTCTCTCCCCTCACCCTTTTTTCTTTTCTTTTCCTCCCCCTCCCTCTTCTTCTGATCTTTAAGATTAGATCGTATATATTGCGTGTGTATGTCACCACAAAATGTATCCTTTCCGGTTGCATCTTTAATGTATTAGACATCCAACAACATTCATATTTCTCTCACTTAAACTGTCTTCAACTCACCTCTCTAAAACTTCTCTCTGTTAAGGTTTAATCTCCCACCTTCTCTCGTCTGTTACCCACCTCTTTAGCTCTAACATTCGTCCCAAACTCTCATACTTACACTCTCTCTAAATTCTATTTTTATTTCCGGAGTTGTTTTTTCTGTTTTCTTTTTGAATTTGTAGGTCTGATGAATTGGATCGTATTTACGATTCCAATGGAATAAATTATGACCATGGAATATTAGTGTTTAAGTCTTTTTATTATATCCTTACTCTGTCCTGGACATTGAGTTCTACCTGGATTCTATCCTCTTGGAATTCTTTATTCAAAAAATATATATGTATATGTATGTGTATGCATCTATGTATATATATTTATATATTTTGCATATGTATGTGTATATTTACCACTAATATTATCTATCTATCTATCTATCTATCTATCTCTATCTCTCTCTCTCTCTCTCTCTCTCTATATATATATATATATATATATATATATATATATATATATATATATATATATATATATATATATAATTCTCAAAATGTGTGTGTTTATGTATTTGTGGGTGCCTGTGTGATAGGATGATCCGATTTCGCTGAATTTTTTTTGTTTGAAAGATAATTCATCACTGCTGGTTTTGAGTCCAAATTGCTGGCGACAATGGCTCTCCACTACTTCCTGTCTATTATGACGCTCAGCAACGTTTTACTATCTGTTCGTGGATATATATCTTTCATAAAAACATTTTAAAAAAATAGTTTAAATTATTACAATATTATTATTTTTTTTTATGATATTTTTGTCCTGAAACTCAGACTTATCGCGTAATATCAATTCTGTAAGAGCGAGGAAGAATAGTCATTAGCTTATATATTTATTTAATATTCCTCTGATTCTTTTTTGTCTGTATTGTGAACATTTGCTACTTACTTAGTATTATCAGTTTACTGTGTGCCTGTAGCTGAAGAACATCTACATTACAGTTCATTAGTCAAAGAAAATGAGATCTCGCGAATAAAATTTCAGGAGGGAAAATTGGTAGACACAAAATAGCGACTAGTAACATGGAAACCGGAATAAGAAAGGTCAACTCACTTGACTTGCATAAAACATGTCATATAGAATTTACAGAAGAAAAACAATTCACGAACCATTTCTAGACAATCATCACAAAGAGAATGATCTAATCAGGGTAGAGATCAATGCATAATTCAATTCGATGAATTTTATCATTTCGACATCAGCCTCACTCTAATATAAATACGCAAACTTTATAACAAGATCTCACGACAGGCGATGTCAACATGGAAATTCTCTATCTTCAAATACAGTCGGGTTTGTGACACTCTTACACGTGAATACACTTACGAAATGTATAAATCGATTTCATCCTCCAAAGATGGGTTAAATATTGGGACTTGTATCTGCAAAAAATTATTGTTGTTCTCAAACAACTGATCAGGCAAAATTTACTCTCCCCGTAAACGTATTATTTTTACAATCCAAAACAAGATTTGAATTCAAATAACTAACAAAGTGTTGATAAACCGTAAAAATAAATGAATGAAACAATCAAAGCTATCTGCAATCTCGATTACACTTATACGTGAGAAGCATTATCAACAAAACGTTCGTATCTTTTTTAAACTAAAACTACTTGGTTGACTGATTGGTTGATTTTATTTAGAGGCATATCAACTTCTATGGATTATTTAATGCCGAATTCTAAATATGTTTATTGGTTTGGTTGGATGGTTTTGCTTAGCGGCATATCAAACTCTATAGATTATTTAATGCCGAATTCTAAATATTTTGATTGGTTTGGTTGGATGGTTTTGCTTAGCGACATATCAACCTCTATGGATTATTTAATGTCGAAATCAAAATATTTTTAACATTGTTTTATGGCTCCAACTACAATAAAATGTATTGTTCGCCATTTTGCTATGAAATTTACGGCTCGTAATAATGCTTTAAAAATGTATTGTTGGTATTTCTCCATTAAATATGTAAGTATGTAATGCATTCATAGTGTGTGGAGGTTCACTATTTGCCCTTTGTTGGGGACCTCACATATGGTACCACCCATTAAATCTAATTGGTAAATATATATAAATTAAAGATATTTAAATATACACCCTTGTGCAAATTAATTGTAGCAAAACGAATAATTCCGTTATTATTTACTTTTTATCTCTATTTTTTCAGTGAAACATGACCCAGTGCACATGTTAGTACTTCGTATGTCCATTCCGCGAAGTCTTTTCTTGGAGACTGAACACAGATTCTCGATTGAATTTAAATCACGAGTTTTTCCAGACCAGCCTATAGTACTTTGATCTTCTCACTGGTAAGGCTTGCCATTGTGTCCGTGCAGTGTTACAATTTTCGCATGCTTCCTGGGAGTAACATTCCTACGGACGATAATGGATATGTCTCCATTCACATAAGTACAGTAGTGAATAATGTATGTTGGTCTGTAGTTGGAGATTTATTGTGAAATTCACTTGACTCACTTCTAGAAGTTGACTACATCTTCTACGTGCTGCAAGGGAATCTTATGTGTCGTTTCTCTCCTAAGTATTATCGTTCATTACCAACCTTCGTGTGATTATTCTATTCAGTAACCTTTCCTAGGCTACAACATAGAAAATGCCCGTAGGACAACTAATCGTCAGTCGAGACAATAATGTCTGGGTGTGATGAAAATCTGATGCATTCATGGATGACGCAATATTTTACATGACCAAAAAGTTTCATCATACACCCCGAAAATAGATTCATATTACTGCACACTACTGCAAATAAACTAATCTGAGGAAAAAATAGAAATCGATTACAACCTGTCACTCTCGTGGGTCTAATTAATTTGCACAACTGTGTACATATAAAAGGTGAGTTGGAACTAAATATATATTAAATATGGATCGGAAACCGGTCGAATGATAAGATAATTTACAAATAGGAAACGGTTATCAATCTAATTTGTTTCCGTTTTATTAAATCTTTATCAGAGAATGAAATATGTAGAAAAAGAAGAAAGCAATTTTGATGTATTCTTTTTCCTTTAGTCTAGATTTTCATTTTAAACAACTTCATAATAAGTATAAGTTTACATATTTTACCCCAACTCATTTTGTCTGAACATGAAAGCTACTTCCAAATGACAACACCATTCTACCCATCAACACAAAAAAACTCTTATTATGTGTTTACTCCCTGAGAAACCGAAGAAATTTCCCACTCAACTGCATTGCTGAAAAATCTATTCCCAAAAACACTTATGCAAAAATGAAAATCAAACAACACAGAAGTAAAACTAACAGCATTTTATTCTTTACTTCTCGAGTGGTCCGCTTATATAACTTTGCCTCATCCGATTGTCTCACGTGTACATATCCTAAGCTCAGTACTGTCGATCATCTGTTTACTTATCGATTGCTGCCACTGGTATATTTGAAGTGCTTTTCAGCCCATGTGTTTACACTCCAGATTAAACCTCTAGACACCTAGCTGCTGTCCTGTTATGATGTTAAACAAAGTGCAAAGCCTATTTTGTTATCTAATAGGTAGAGCTCAGTACAGATCAATTCCTCTTTGAACAAAGATTTTCTTATTGATATCGAATTTCAGAAGGCAAGTATTTTAAATCCTTAAAACACGTAATGTGAATCTCATCTGCAATAAACGTATTGATACTTCTCAGGATTACAAACGTTTATAATAATATAAGTTTTAGCATATGAAATGGATCGATGTTTAGGTGAACGTTTCGTTATACAAATCTTATAGATGTACCAATGTAATATAATAATACACCTTCCGTAGAACATTTCTCCCATTATTTAAAATATAAGGAAGATGACTTTGGTTCCAGGTGAGCATTTGCTTTATTCGAGGTTAGAGGGAGAAAAGACAATGAGGGATGTTATATGGTTTGAGGATTCAAATTCAGGAAGAGGGAGAAGCTTGCGTCTGACATCATTCAATGAAATAAAGACGAAAATATTGTCGACTTACCAACATTATATTTTTATTAGCTTTTTGCATGCCCGATCGTTTTGATACGGTATAAATAAAATTCCTCATCAAGGAATTTCGTCGGTCATGAAATAAAATTATAACGATATATAGATGAAATAGATATCTGAATTTCGAATCGGTAGATTTGTTAATACACGAACTTTTACAGATCGTGTTCTTAAAATATGCACAGAAGAATTACTGAATGGTATTGCATATATATATATATATATATATATATACACTGATGAGATGTGATATAGCAAAACTTTCTGTCTGTGGATAACTATATATATGTTCCTGAAAGATATATCTCTGGGGAGAAACTGTGAGACTCTTTGGAATCTCTGACTGACGCCAATTCAGCCGGGTTTAAATCCTAGCTTGAGGCAACCGGACGTCTAGCCATACTGATGAGCTGTGATACAACGAAACACACACACACACACACACACACACACATATATATATATATATATATATATATATATATATATGTTTGCTGATTTTTTTTTTAAATTGTTTCGAAAAAATTTGTTTACTTCAACAAATCAGAATGTCATATTTGCCTACATCCTTGATACCTTCGTCATGTCTAAGCTTCATTGGCATGAATAAATAATCAACTCACTTCCACCCTCAGACCTTATTTTTCTATTTTCGCTTGGAACTGATTTTAATTGGTTAATATAGACATACCCACAAGTATATTTTAATTCTGACCTTATGTGACCATGTAATTTCCAAATTGTTTTCAAATTTCCATAATAAATCATTTTTATCACAAGTTATCTACCATAACCTGAAGAAGAACTTTTATAGTTCTGAAACATTAATTTTTTGTGTATCGATGTAAAATTGTTTTATTTTAATCTGGTATAATAAAATTATTATAATAATATATATATAATAAAAGGTAACAAACAAGATTTAAGAAAAGATATTCATCGGTATCGTTCACAATAGCAAACATCTATATCTTCGATGATGAATATCTTTGTTTAAATATACATGTAATCCCTCTGAAGTTGGCACCTGTGAGCTTAAATCAAGGAGCAGCATAGAAAAATATATATATACAAATGTTGTACATTTTTTTGTCTTTAATTTCTCCAGAAATGGATGCAACTTTACAGAGTTTAGAACGGCGTATATTCATACACAATAGAAATTCGTTGTTTTTTTTATATTTTACAATATAAATATATATATATATATATATATATATATATATATATGTAATTTTAGTGCTGACTGGTTCAGTGTTGTGGCCCGGTCGCATTCTCTATTTCATCTCAAGGTGCTGGGGTAATTTATATCGGGTCCCGCAAACCTTACTTTTGTAAACAGCGTGAATCTTTGTTGAGGCTCGCTGTTATTTGTCTCTA
Source organism: Acanthosepion pharaonis (assembly GCA_903632075.3). Taxonomy (NCBI): domain Eukaryota; kingdom Metazoa; phylum Mollusca; class Cephalopoda; order Sepiida; family Sepiidae; genus Acanthosepion; species Acanthosepion pharaonis. The sequence continues at coordinate 90,660 of CAHIKZ030002995.1, read as the reverse complement.
GCTTTTTAGGTTCATTTTTTTCCTCTTCATTAATTATACATTTCCCTGCTATTTTCATCTAAGCTAAATCAACTGTAGAGCCCCCCAAGAGCAGGAGCGAAACCGTTTTGCTTCGCTTTTAAAAATGTCATGTAATATTAAGCTACATACTTTCATTTCTTTTATATATATATATATATATATATATATATATATATATATATATATATATATATATATATATATATATATATATATATATATATATATATATATATATGGTGTGAGAAGAAGTTTGAAAATGTATAAAAATGTTCTTGTGACACGTTCGTGCTTTTTAGACATCATTAGACTAAGTTTTTGTTTACGTTGATTTGACGATACATGAACACGAACGAATGAGAGACGCAGGGAGTTTTAAATTTTAAATTGATCTAAATGAGATAAGCTAGATTATATGCCCAAAACACATACCCAATTCATATTTTACAATATAAAATTTCGAGCATCACACTTTCGTTCGTGCTCATATGTGTAACCATAAACTTAATGCAATGAAATCCTAAAGGACAAAACCATTCTTTCCCGCCAGTCCGTTAACATTAGTTGAAAAATAATGAATGATTCTAGCAATCATTTTAAAACTACAGATCAATACAGAAAAAATAAAGATCTTTTTTGAAAGTCTTTCTCTATTATCGATCAGTACATTTTGCGAATGAAATCTTCAAATTTCTCACTTCTTAATTGCGCGGCTTAAAACTAGAATGAGTAGGAGGGATTGAGATAGATTGAAATAGAAATGAGAAGAAACAAAAAAAAGACAATTTTAAAGGAGGGATGCTTAGAACCTTGTCAATTATAAGAGAGGCAATAAAAAAAACTTTAGAAGGAAAAGTAATCACATTAAATATGTTTATTTTTTATCAGAATCAAGCCAGTGTATAGGCAAAAAACTCATGTTTTTCTCCTAAGTGTTCCATATATTACTATTTAAGAAATGACAGAAACGATTTCACTATTGCTTTTCCATCTATTTGTATTATGCAACGAAGACACGATAATGTTTATTTCATGCAATTATTACTTTATTGCAAGTTATGTGAGGTCACAAGGGAGGAAACATATATTAAATGAACCTGGACATCTTCAACCACAACAATATCATAAGATTTATCACATATTCTACAATACATCACAATTATATACGGATATCTCTCTCTCTCTCTCTCTCTCTCTCGATATATATATATATATATATATATATATATATATATATAATTTGTTATTTTGTAAGACATTTTTTATGTTTATACGTCCTTTTATAGAAACAAATATTTAAGTAAATGATCTGTATATATATATATATATATATATATAATTTGCTATTTTGTAAGACATTTTTTTCATGTTTATACGTTCTTTTTATAGATACAAATATATAAGTAAATGATCTGTTTATAATAAACAGTATTAACAACATTTACCGGCATAAATATCCTAGAAATTTTCATAAAAAATTATGCGTCCTCCGACAGCAGTCGAACCTGTATCCTATACGGAACCGTCGTGTAGCCTGACGTGCCTTAACTGATCGGGCCACAGCGGATATTGATTAATTTTGCTGTTTTTAAACACAATTCTCTATGATTTTCTCTCATACTTTCATACCTGTTAAATGCGTATTAAAATGTAAACAAATGACGCCACATATAAAAATCTCTTAAAAAATAATTGTCGGACTTTGTCCATTTCATAATGTGCGACAAAATTTGTTATATTGTTGAGGGAAGAATGCTCATTGTGAAATATTTGATCAACCAAGCTATGTCACAATTACCTATGAATATATCTATCTATCTCTATCTGTCTGTCTGTCTATCTGTCTGTCTGTCTGTCTCTCTCTCTCTCTCTCTCTCTCTCTCTCTATATATATATATATATATATATATATATATATATATATATATATATATATATATATATATATATATATATATATATATATATATATATAAACACACGCACATACACTTGGGGAATCCATTTCTTCTTCCCCAGATATGGGTAAATAGCAGGGGAGACTTGGTCGTATGGTTTTGGGTGACGGACGGTCTAGGATGACAACCACTCTGAATTCAAAACCTAAGTGTCTCGTTTGCTGAGCCTGTGGCATTCTGTATCCCCGTTCTCTGTAAAAGTGTGATTGCCTTCACCGCTACAAACAAATGATATATGCAAATGTTGTGGCTAAGAGAAGGACCCTCTTTAAAACCTACGACCTAGGTACTTCACTTGCTAGGCAATGACACATCGAATCCCGGTGCGGCCAGTTCAGTACACACTGCACTTCCCTTAAAAACTCCATTGCGCAGGCCTGAGCGTGACATTCGCGTCCATCAACCATTTCCAAGTCCTGTAGCGACGAGAATGGGAAAACGGCAGATGGAAGATGGCATTAGAAGTCGCAGTCCCAATCCTGTATGCAGGCGAGTCAGGATATTGATCGTCTGGTGTTGACCTGGGGGCGACAACATCATTCGACAGCATCTTGATTGACCAAGCAGCCATCTCTAGGGACAACACTGCGTGCTCCATATATAGAGAGGCTTAGAAATGGTGGTCTAAACAAAGATCGTCTCCAACATTAACGGTTTTATTTAACTTATATAGCGATGCGATTCTGAGAGAATTAGAAGTCCTAGCAGGATTCCCTATTGACGACCACAATCTTAACAATATATGTTTGAATAATGATCAGCTGCCCCTAGACAATATATATATATATATATATATATATATATATATATATATATATATATACAAGATCTAAAAGGTCAGACAATCTAACAATGATCTCATCCCACAATGCTCACTCATGCTCCATTTGCGGCCTACTTTGTAATTCACTAGCAGGCTTTAAGCACCACTTAAGATTGTCGCACAAAATTTCATAACTGAATCAATTGGTTAATTCGTCAGATCCTCATACGTCGAAACCGACGAGAGAGTCCATTATATATATATATATATATATATATATATATATATATATATATATATATATAAAACGGATGGATAAATAAAGGTAAGTATATGAGCGAGCGAACGTATACAAATGCATATGAATACACGAATGTGTAAGAAAAAAATTGTTAAGTAACAGCTATTTAATATATATATTAAAATAATATATATATATATATATATATATATATATATATATATATATATATATATATATATATTACATCTTACAAGTCCAAGTTTAAATATTTTTTACTCCAATAATGTTCCACCCTAACAATAATCTCTAATTCATATATATATTTTTTATTCTTATCTAAGATTTCGACTTACATTATTCATTATCAAAGATGATGATGTGTTTTTGTTTACATGGAAGATTTCAATGCAACGACAAACAAACGTTTCCCTCACCGATTTAGAAGAGAATTGAGGCAACAAAAATGTGTTTCTACCGAATGAGACGGACAATACCATGAACTAGAAATGTGACCAACGATGAACTTTGAGAGAAAATGAAAACAAAATAGGAGATTTCTAAATTGAAATTTCTAGGGCCCATAATGAGGAAAAAAGGATTGGAAAATTTGATACTCACAGGACTGATTGAAGTCTCATTGAATAGAGGAAAATATCTATACCTACCTAGCGAGACTTAGATAATGTATGATGTATCAATATTTAGGAGAGATAACAAAAATTCAAAATTTATTAAGAGCTACAAGGGATATGAAGCTCTGCAGAGCTACAGTTGTTCACGTACTGATTAGACAAGGAATCTAATCAGTCACCACAAGGTTTCGAACCTGGTTATGTGATTCCGTTTTGGTGATGGTACATTTTACACCATATTTTAATCTTATCTGTTTTTCTTCAAATATCGTTTATCGACATAATCTCTTTAATTTTCTGCACATCTAATTCATCCGTGTCGCTTTATCATATTGTCTAAATCAGTAGCCGGCAACCAGTTGGAGTGAGCGGGCCAGAAAACTATGCATTGTCTTTGAGGAGGGCCGTGATATCAAAAGTACTATAACAAACTGTCTCAGCCTCAGACCGCTCCATCCAGAAGCATCCTTTGGTCTAGAGGTTTAAAGAAACAACTAAGTTAATGTTGTATTATTTAAACAATGTTCCTTATTTTTCTGCAGCAAAATCATAATCAATAAAAAAATTCCTTACAACAAACGTAATACAGTTAGAAATGGCAAATTATTTAATGAGACACCTGTTAGGGCCGATTATTCGATAACTTCTCCACGGCAGGTGAAATATTGGGCGATGACAGGAGCAAAAGCTCATCCAAATAGTCATCACCCATGCTTGTTCTTAAATGGCATTTACTATATTTTATTTTCGAAAAAAGTTATTCACAATCATATGTTCTTCCAAATAATGATGCCATCATTTTCGCAGTATTCAGCAGGCTTTTATATTTTGCACTTGGCAAAACATATTTCTTTTAGAAGTCAGCAGGGGATAATGAATTAATTAATTTTTTTTTTAATATCTTCGCATGAAAATTCTGATAGCTCCAGCAAGATTTTTTCTGGCGCCTTCACTACAAATTAATTAGATAATTACTGTTCAGTTATTAAGCTGGCGAACCGGATAAAAATCCATCGCGGGCCGTATGTTGTCCTGGGTCTGGGTGTTGCCAACCACTGATCTCTAAATCTAAATACTGATTTCTCTAAGCGTAGCTTAGATGTGATACAAAGCCGAAAATATGGGGCACCTAGTGAGGATCGAACTCATTTTTCAGTCGTAACTGATCTAGCGAGACAAGTTTTCTAACCATTACACCACACCGAAGTGTCCATACCACTAGTCTAAATAATATACAGTAGTTTTTGCTTTTTTTTCTATTATATATATATTTTTTTTCTGTTATATATAAAGGATGAATGAATAGTAACGCCCTATTTTATGTATGCATGGCCAGGCTGAAGTCCTGACTGAACACTATGAGATTTTTTTTTTCTTTAGGGTTGGTTAAATGAGCAAGTCTACTATATGAAAGGAAGATTATGGAAGAACTTGAAGGGCGAATATAAGAAGTTATGTCTTCCATACAACAAGAGTTCCTGATGAAAACATATAATGCGATTCCTAGGCAACTCGGGAAGCCGGTAGATAAATCTAGTTCCCATATCGAATTTTAAATAAAACCTTATGCACTATACGTCTATTCTATTCCAACAGCTTTTTCTCTTGCACTTCCCGACAGTGGAACTCCCTTCTTCTTACTTGCTTCCCTGATTGTTATATTCTTCAAATATTCAAACGTAATGCCCATCGACATCTTCTGATGTATTGATCTTGATCCCCATCCTTCTCTATATCATTTCCTCAAACATCCCCCTCTTTACTATGTAAATCCTTGTGTGCTAATGGCACCCCCGCCTTGGTTACAAAAAATGTAATTTAAATTTGTTTCAGTGCAATAACCTTTCTTGCCAGAGTATATCTTGTATATTTATATGTCTACCATTCATCTATGCATTGCTGTCACATTCACTTGTGCATAGCATATTGCTGTCTTGTGCTTCTACTATGAACGTAGAGGTTCCTGACAAAATCGAAAGAAGCAATTTTATCTTTCCTGACCTGGCACCTCAACTTTAATCACTTTTTCATTGCCGCAAAATGATTTACTCCTCTATACCCTATAAATATTTCATGGTACCTGTTCTGATATGCTTTAGTTTTGATAACTCGACTTTAGGAACTGTCAGTTAGGTCCCATTTTGCAGCTAAAGTTGCTAGATGCAACCATAAAGTCGATTAACAATTTATTCTCTCGTATTTCACGCCGTTTTCTATTTAATTTTGTTCATCAGTCAGTCAGTTTATGCCATGCTCCGGCGATCAAGTATCTTTCGATACAAGACTGACGAGGTAGATTTTTTTTCCAGCAGTTGTTTGCCATTTCTTTCTGTGGTATACCATTTTGCAATCCAAGGCTATAGAACCTGGTCTGTCCTGCAATTTATCCATAGCTGAGGCGAGAAGAATAGCATTCTTACATTTCCCAAGTAAGTGAATGTAACGGATTAGACTGGATTTCGAACTCGGCTCTCCGATTCCTCAATACGAGTCGCTATACATTACTGCACCTTTCATCATCAGAAATTCGTATTAATGTCAATCGTCCTCTTCTGCTTAATCGAATCTCCTTAATAATAATTCATCTCATATTCATTCACCTTGCGTCTTAGGGTCTTTATCGCCTTTCTTGGGGCGAAACGATAAAAATAACTCCAATTCTTGGCGTCATAGACACAGAAATTGTAGATGACAATCACACGAAGCCAATTTGAAGGACTTTCATCGACAAAATTAAAGTAAATATATACTGTGCCCCCCCCCTGCAAGAATAACCTAAGTTTTGTTAATAAAAGCGAGTGAGTAGTGTCGCAACATATTCTTATTTACCAGAATGGTGTACCTCGAAATGTATGGTAAAGCCTGATTTACATGATACATAAGAGAGGATATAATTATTCTTGGCTATTCATGCTCCTCTTCTTCCCAATTTTCAATAAGCCAAATTTTAAAAGAAATATTACATGAAGAATAATAGAATTCAGAATTTTATTCAATCTTTTGCAGCAATGAAAAGAAATATTTAATTTCTTATTGCAGGAAAAAGCCATAAGAGTCAGCATTATGCTTAAAGCCGATGGGAAAATATTTTTTTACGACACAAAACTATTTTGCAAAGCACCAACAAACTATATCTCCAGAGAGCTCAAAAAACCTCGCACAATTTTCTTCATGAACGAAACGAAATCATGATTTGCTTTTATTTTAAATGTCCCATATCATTTTGGAAAGAGAAATATCTTTACTAAGATAATAGAAAACGAAGCATGTTGTGTGTAGATAGACTTCAGCATTTCGAACCTATAGAAATACCATGGGAAAAAAAAAACTTTCTCGGGATTTAGGGAATATTTCCTATGAATATTTTATTAGAAAAAACTTGGAAAGTTGGCTTTGTGTAAAGTCATTGCCCAAAAAACGAATTTTGAATTGAAACAATGCAAGATGAAAGATATCTTCTGGAAAAATACACATGATTCAATTCACACACCTCATTACTCTTAAAAGCGTGGCGCATGAGATTAGATCCCGAAATCAATTCTATGAATGGCAAAGCTGTTAATTTCAATTATCACTTATCTCCCACTAGGCAACATTCCCCATTTGCTCAGCAAAGGAGGGAAATATATTTTCCAGTGAAAAAATAAGAGATTTCAGTTGATTTTAAGTTATATCAATATTGAGGTTAGTGCATGAAGAATAATAATCTATTTGGTGACAGATAACACGAGAGGAATGTTTGTTGCGTTGCTAGTGGGACCAGACATCAGATTTTAGACAGGGTTCAGTTTCTTCCAGTCAAACACTTCTGTCTTAAAAATTACCCTTCGGCCAGTTCGAGTGAAGATCAAAACAATTCCTAACAGTAAAGCAGATTTTATTCTTGGGTTGTAACCTACTGCTACAAGCGAGCTAAGTAGAGATGATTCGGAGGTGACTTGGGATTTGCACAGTTCTGTGGCTCACTCTTTGTCCGTTCTGCGGAATCCACTTCGTCACTACTCTGTACTTTTACGTATGTTCAGTTTTATAGATAACAGTTTTCTTTGTCTTATCATCTTCGTCATTAAAGTGATTTATCTTACTTCCGTGACTTTCTCTCTGTCTGAGCTTCTTGCTCTGTACTTTGAAGTTGTCTTTCCGTTACTAATAACCACCGGTCGAAAGGAAATGTACCATATCCAGTTTTGCGACAGGTCCTGCCGTTTTCCAGAACTCAGATGACTCATATTGCTACCGGTGAATTAGCAGTAGAAATTACCAGCACTTGACAGGAAGTTCAGCTGACGATTTAATGTTTAGCGAAATATTAAAAAGGTCTTAATAACTATGAATTTTGAGTGCCATGAATAAAGCCAGATTAGAACAGTTAATTTAAATATTGCCATCACTCGTACTAACACTGAAAAGCATTAAATATTATTATTAACTTTTTATTTTGGATTTTCTGCAAGCAATTCATTAGGCCATTTGTCCGTGAAAAACATTCTGCAAATATAGAGTCCTATTGCTTTATTCAATGCCAGTATTTTCTTCAGGACTGATTGTTCCTCATTTTCAAGATTCTTCACATTCTCGTAAATTTTGAATTATAATCATTTTAGATAGATAACCGTATAGCTGTAATCATTAAAACAATTTATGAAGGGTCATTTATTTATTAAGTGCAATCCAACGGAAAAAAGGCCTTATTTTAAACGATCAGAAAACTTCAATATTGTTTATTACCAAATTATTCCCTTGGTTATAACTCTTCTTAATGATAAAATTTCTTTTCCCAGTGCCAATTACATCTCCTCTGAGAATCGCTGCTGTAGTAGAAGCAGGTCAGATACCTTTAAACATTATCCTACCATTGATAGCCGGCCTTTCGCGAGGCAAGTCCAATTCTATTCCACATTTGAGTTACAAAATCCTTTCTTTAACTCATATCATCCTGTCGTTAGCATAAGCTGCAGCCTTCTTTTTTACCTTATAACTAAACTATAATTACGAAATACAGGTTTATAAAGTGAAAATCACGCTTACATATGAGGGTGGGCTGAAACATCCATAGGATGTCTATGAAGGAATTGCGCTAGAGCTGTGAAATCTTGCCTGCATGAATATCAATACTTAAACAGTTCTACAATGAAAAATTTCTGAAGAAAATTCTGAGTGGAACTTCTTCCTTATCAACAGAATATGATGGGATTGCGGATGAATCGACTCTGTGTCCGTGGTATGACGGGTCCTAATTTTAAAGATATCGTTTAGTGGTCTTAAGAAATGTAGCTCGTGCGAAAATATGGCAATAATATAGCGATAGAGTAGCGAGACGTTAGCAACGTTTCATCCGTGGAAAACGGGCCCGCAGACTTGAGAATAATTCATCACTCCCAAAGCCGCGGAAACATTTGAGGAATGGTCAGTTCCAACTCGGATATAGCATTGTTTTTGGTCTGTTTGGGCTCTTTTAAAGATAGTATTTGGTAGCAGCAATCAAGAACTTCCTGTTGCAGTGCAAGGAAGTGGCCATGCTTCCAGTAACTTTTGCGGTGAGTTCTACATAAAACTTCCACTTGAGGTTTGGTGTGAAATTGGTTCCTAGTAATAATCAAGCAAGAAGTCTAATTGAGATGATTACAGTTCATCATCACCAATTTAACACTGTACGTTGGTTTGCCTTAGCGATTTACTTTGACACAGGGGCATAGTCTCAGGGGGTCTAGTGAATGTAGAAACTACGCTACTGCCAAATCAACCTAAGCGGACAAATTATTAAATAATTCATTATGTTTCTACAATGTAATATTTTAAAAGCACTAGGATGTGAGTAATTTTATCAAAGATCCCACTTTCAAGATCCCCTATGAGGCTAAAACTCACTATTTAGTCGTAATGCTTTGAAAGAGTGACTGCTGAATAGTACCGTTAAAGCGAGCTTTCACTCTGTGTGGAGATCGGGAATACGCGAGGGGATTGGTGTGCGAGGGTGACTGATTTATTAAGATTACGGGTCGATGAACGTCTTATCAGTCTTTGGAATTGGTTTAGATGTTTTTTTTTATGTCTGGACAAACAGTAATATTTTATGACTGATTTGTTTAGCATCCATAGAAGGAAGTTTAAAATTAGACAGATTTTGCAATGTACATATATTTACGGTCAATTTATTTCTGGAGGACCATATTTCTGCTCTTCCTCGGTTGATTTAGTTTTCGTCTTAAATATTAATGGTTGGGAAGAGATTTTATTTTGTTAAAATCAGAAGTTTATTCAGAAAATAAGTTCTCTATTTATAATTTCGTCTTTTGTAGTTGTGGCTGTTAAATAACTGAGTGTTTAGGTGAGAATGTCAATAATATAACCCATTATTTATATTGATTTTGTAATAAGGTGAGACAAAGGAGTCGGTCATGGCCGCCATTTGCAATTCTGTCATCGCATTTCGGTTCGTTTCTAACTTAAATTACTACTTTATATCAACTACAGATTTACTAAGCATATGTTAGATATGGCACAGCCAATACTAGCGAGAATAGAAGACATTACTTAGAATCAGGAAGAGGCAGCTGATGTTTCTGGGACAATTAATGAAGAAAGAAGGCCTTGACAATCTGATACTCACACGTCAAATAGAGAAAAAGTCACACAAGGGAAAACAACGCATGACATACCTGGCGGACTTAGGCGGATGAGAGAACGTGGCCTGGGGGAGGAGACAGAGCTGCAAGGGAGAGAGGGAGGTGGAGAGCCATGATCGCCTACGTTCTGAAAGGACATAGCACATAAAAAGAAAGAATCCAGACATAGTCGTTCTAGCGAGACAAGTTTGCTAACCATTACACCAGGCCAATGTGCCGAAATAGTCTATTATTTATGTTTGTAAGAAATTATTTTAACTAACGTTGACGGTACGACTATCTGTTCTCTAAAAACTTATACCTAAGTTAAATAGGTATACTGTATTTGGTTGAGTAAGATTTTTTTCGCCTTTTTTTATCAAATTTATTCTTCAAAAATATAATTATGCTAATCTATTTGTTAATTAGCCTGTCAACATTATTTGCAATGATTTGTTGGCATATATCATGCAGATTTTCGATAACTTTTGAATATATTTTCTGCAGGTTTTGATGCTAAAAGTTTTTCGAAGACCTGGTTTTCATCTGAGAATATCCTCTCCTCAAAGCGTTCTGCAGAGAACAAAATCGGTTTCCACAGAGTCAGGGGAGTGTGGCACATGAAAGTAGAACTGACCGATAGAATTCCAATTTTGTTTTCCTCTTATTCTTGGTGCATGCGAACCAATGTTGCCTTGGAAGACAAAAAAAAAAAAACAGTTTTTCTTGTTGATGAGTTTTCCGAACAACGTTTATGGACATATTGCAGCTTCTAAACGGACAATTCCATTTTTATTTTTCAATGCGTTTTGCGAAATGTAAATGAATAATAACCCCGACGATTCCACCACAAGCGCAAGATTAGCTTCCGGGGAGCTCTGTATTTTGACTCGGTTACGGGGATTAATCAATCCCCTGTTATTCATTGTCATGTTAGAGGACTTTAGATTTATTATTAACTGCCAATAATTACTAGTAGTTTAAATGACACTTTTCATTACAATTTGTTCCTTCAAATGGAAATTATTTACAATTAAAAAATTTAAATGATATTATTAATTAGAGAAGTGGATAGTAAAACGGTCAAGAAGAAACTGGAAAAAAAATAATATAAAAGTAGATGTTCAAGCAACAAGAAAACAATGTTTTCAAAAGAAGGTAGAGTTGTACCCTAGACAATACAACTCTAAATAATACTTTTCAAATTCTTCATATTTCTATAGAATAAAATATCACATCACAAATATCAAAAAAATTTGTTAATTCAATTTTATAAAAATCAATAACATAACCGAATTTTCTATATAAATTACCTGTGAATTGATTAAACTACAGATACCAAAACAAATAAACTCATAAGTCGTTTTTTCTTAAAATATAAAATGTCTCCGTTTAATTTAAAATTCGTAATCTGGGGATTTTATTCATATATTGTTATCAGTTACGTAATCCAGGTAACGAATATCAACATGTTTTTCTTAATATTTATTTTTCCATTTTAGTAAAGCATGTCGGATGCATGTATTTTTTAGCTTTCCTATGTAAGATCAATTTGCAATGAATTTACATATAAAACAGGAAACCATTGCTCATTACAAAATGAAAAATCATTATTATCTGTAATCTGTAATGTTTAATCCATAATAATATAAACAATGGGGATTTCCTATCGACATGGCCATTGTATCAGGTCATTCCATAAGTTCTGTCCGAAGTTTGAATAAAGAAAACAAATGACCAAAAGTTGCATTTAATTACAGATTCAATCAATAATGTATTTTCCCTGATTATCTATGACTTCCTTCCATCTATTAACAAGCTTACTAATTCCATTACTCTAAAACTCTTTTGGCTTTGATTCGAAGAACTCACAAATGTCAGTTTTAACCTCTTCCTGAGTTACAAAAGCTGTTTCTTCCAAATGATTCTTTAAGCTAAGAAACAAATGGTAGTCTGAAGGAGCAAGATCGGGAGAATAAGGTGGATGAGGAATTTTCTCCCAACCAAGTTCTTCGATCTTTTCTGGCGTGATTCTTGCTGTGTGTGATCGTGCATTGTCCTGATGAAACATCACATCTTTTCGATTCACTAGTGTAGGTCTTTTTTTTCCTCAAAGCTTGGTTCAAACGCTCTAATTGCTGACAGTATATTTGAGCATTAATTGTTGCATTAGATGGTAAGAATTCAAAGTGGATTATTCATTGGCGATCTCACCAGATTGAAAGAAGAACCTTTTGCCCATGAAGTTCCCTTCTTGGCTGTGGCTGGGGTCCTTCCCCTTTACCAAGCCACTGTCTACGACGCTTAACATTTCGATAAAAGATCCATTTTTCGTCGCCAATCACAAGTATATACAAAAAAGGTGAAACAAGTTGGCGAGAATGGAGAGAAGAGCAGATGTCAAATCAGGATTTGAGGTTGTTTTCAGACAATTCATGAGGCACCCATTTTCCAAGTTTAGGAACTTATCCAAGCTGTTAAAGATGACGATGAACAGTTGTATGGTTTGAACTGAGAACCACTGCCAATTCCTCAACTGATAAAGCAGGATTTTCTTCAAGGACTGCTTCAAGAAGCCTTTCATCAAACTCAACTGGACGTCCGGTTCGATCTTCATCTTCAAGGGTGAAATTTGCAAACCATCTTCTGCAAGTTCTTTCATTCACACATTCCTCTCCATAAACTGAGTGAATGTTTCTAGCCGCTTCGGCTGCTGATTTTCCTTTCTTGAACTCATAAAGCATTATGTGCCTCAAATGATTCTTGGATACTTCCATGTTAGCAAGGTTTTAATCAAGCAAAATTTAATTTTATTGTTCTCTGAAATAAAATGTGATCAGTTTAAATGCATCATCATAATAATAATAATGTTCAGCTCCATTAGACATTATACAATAATCTTTAAATTTCGTTCATTTTAACAAAAAGTTAAAATTCGGACAGAACTTATGGGATGACCTGATAGAATTTCAGTCAAAAACTATGCATATTCAACACCTTAAAAAAGAAGTTGCTTCATTATGAAAACCATCGCGACTGTGAAGTTCTATCATCACAGCCGCGATGGTTTTTCATAAATTAGACTTTCAGTAGGGATTCAATTCCCTACTGAAATTCTAATTTCTGAAAAGCTAAAAAATAAGTAATGTGATATTTTGCTTTTTTTTTTGTCTATTCTGTTAATTCGCCCCCAAATAAAAAAAATGATTTATATTCATTAAAATTCACACCAAATTTTCCTATTGTCAGAATCTTCCATTGCAAAGGGTTGAACTTTGCGATCGCTCAGACAGAATAAAAAAAGAACGCACTTGAGCAAAATTAAAAATGTAAAATATCACCAATTTTTCCATCACACATTGTGTGCATTTACACACACACACATATATATATGTTTATGTATATATATGTATATATATGTGTATATATATATTATATATATGTATATATATATGTATATATATATATGTATATATGCATGTATATATATGTATATATATATGCATATAGATGTACGTATATATATATGTTTCTATGTAAAATATATTTGTGTATATATATGTATGTATATATCTGTATGTATATGTATATATATATATATATATATATATATATATATATATATATATATATATATACCCGCGCCTACCGGTGATCATTTGACGACATGCATCGCTGTGCCACAAGGTCCCCAATAGTCCTTTAGCAAGTTTCTAATTTTGAAGTTTTCGAGTCTTCCTTCTCCTAGACCAGTTGCCTTCAAATGCTATACAACCCTTTCTGCCTGATGAATTCGATGTTCCATACCTTTTCCCAAGGGTACTAGAACGTAAGTAAATGTAATGCATCCGACTCTTAATCTAATTCGGGTCTCCGATTTCTTAATCCGAATCGCTATCCATTACTCTACCGTGCCTATAATATACATTGCTTTAATATTTTCATCCGATAAATAGTTTCAGACTAAATTCAAAAGTAAACATAGGGGCTAACAAAAATTGAAAGGTAAACATATCGGTGTTCTATTGCTAATTGAAATCATTGCAGTTTGTTTATGCAGCGACTTTGTCCATATATTCTTTATCACTAATCTCGTTCTAACGAAACAATAATTATTTAATTTACCTAATCCTGTCACAAGTCGACATAGCACTGAAAAGTAATAAACATCACAGTCACTACAATAGTAATTGTTTCCGAGATGAGTTTATCTTTCTAACAATTACGACGCGCTCAAAAAATAATAATAATAGAAATTCCTATATTTATTACTTTACGTCATAAAGTTATTAAGCAAATGAATAGAATAAACTAGTTTCATAAATATTATTTCTCACTTGGATTGTTTCTTTTACATCTGTCTGTAGACATTGAAGCTTTGTCGTAGATATATTGACAAAAATCGATTGAGTGGAATATATATGAGAAAGATGTTTGTAATAGTCGAAAGAATCCTGTCCCGTGTTACAAAACAGATGGAATATAAGCAAATTGCCTGCAGCTAGAAGACATTACAGGTGTTCTCTTCAACGGACAGCATTCTCAGTCCAATGAACAGTTGCGACGTTCTAAAAACAAATAAAAAATAAACATCGCCATCATTATCATTATTATTATTGCTAATATTTTGGCTATTGAAGAAAATTGCAAATTTATAAACACATGCTACACTCAGAGGTCGTATTTATACACACGAAATAAATTCCCGCTTCTTTGTCAAATTAATCAGACATACATATATATATATAAATAATATATATAAATATATATATAAAATTCTGTGACTTCTGTTAGTCCGTCCATCTATTATATCGATTAAAATAGCCAATGTAGACAAATTTTAAAAACTATAAAATTAAATTAAATTAAAAATAATTATTAAACCACGAAGTATGGTTTTTGTCAAAGTATTTTACAAGTAAATCAGCTTATTCCAATTTTATTGATTGGTTTGCGAAATGAAAGGAAACTTTTATAAATCTGATAACTTCAACAATACTAAATACTGTGATGATTTCAACACGCGTCAGAGGGTTACAAAAATATACTAGTATATAAAATGCTGTGATGTATGTTTGTCCATCCATCACATAATGTAAAATAGTCATAGATTGACCGATCGAAAGCAAATTTTCGGTAAATGTGTAAATAGGTAAGTGAGTACAAAAGGGTTGGTTTTACTAGGGTGACTGTGAGGATTTTAACACTCGTCAAATTATAGCAAAAGCCTTCTAGTTAATAAAACTTCACTCACATGCTTTTTTTAAGCGTTTCACCTCTAGCAAGGCGGGGAGCCACTAGCAAGCAAGGGTTTACAGAGAATTGAAGCGAGAGCAAAGAGGAGTGATAGAGGAAACGATGAAGAGAAGGTTAGGGGATAGATTAAGGCATCTGGAGACGTTGATTGACATTACATTTGAATAGTTGGAGATTAGAGCTATCAGGGAAACAGGAAAAGGGGAGGGAGTTCCACAGGCGAAAGGTACGAGACATGCAGCTATTGGAGTAGAAGAGACGGATAAATTTAACAGTTTCGACAGTGAAAGGGTGAGAGCGAGATGCCATCCTAGTTGAACGCTTAAATTCATGAAGTCTGGGAACCAGCGAAAGCAGCTTATCGGAGCAGTTACCGTGAAAGCCTTTGTACAAAAACAGGGGGAAGCGACAGCACGTCTCTGTGAGAGCGAGTGCAGACGAGATACCTTACCAGGACCAATTACATTGGATATCCGTCTCTGGATTTTATCAAGGACTTTGAGAAGCAGAAGGGTCTCCAGACCATATATGGCAGCAATACTCCATGCAAGGGCGAATGGTTGATTTGTAGATTTGAAGATCGACTCCAACGAGAAAAATTTCTGGCGCGGCATAGGGAACCATCTTTCCATCCAGTGGACGAACCTATTGACTCAACTATTTGTTCCATCTCAGGTAAGCAGACAATGCGAGGCCGATCTGTCGCAAAGAGGTGCTCTCATGGTGTTAAGCGTCAGATAGTCTAATGGGAGGCAGGGATGTTTCTCTGTGCTCTGTAATAGAGAGCAGTTTCGTTTTTGAGGCATATATAAAATATATTACATCAGTTTGAAGAACCCCTGACTGCATCTGGACTGAGACAATTATTTTGAACATATCCTCAGGTCAGCGTTCGAGCAATGACAAAAAGACGATATCGAACACTGATTTTCTAAGCAAAACATAATGACTTAATAAATGGTTTTTCTTTGATTTTAGCTTTTGCCCTACTGACCAGAAATGCAGTAAAAATACCAGAGATTGCATTTTATATTTATTGACATTTAAAATGCAGTGTCATTTTCATTCACGTATTTTTTTTTAATACAATTTTCTTTTTCGATGTTAGAGATCAACAATCTGAAAACTGGCTTCGCTTTTTTACCAAGATTTTACAATAATGTTCACTCTGTACAAGGCCCAAGAGCCATTTGACATATAGTAACATACCTATAGTAAAAGGAACACTTTATGGCAATATCGTTTTAATCGGAAAGGACAAATTGCCAGCTGAGCTCAAAAGTGGCGTAAATTTACTGTTAACGGAATTGCTTAATTTTAATACCTACAAAACAAAACTGTATTTTATTAATCATCTGAAAGACCTGTAACGAGGTGGGATATTGAGTTTGTTAATGTGAGGTACCCCATTGTTATATGTATTTGTAGTTAACAGAGGAATCCTTTTATCTTATAATTTTACAGAAAATGAAATAAATAAATCGCACGAAAATAACAAACAATAAGACCTCGAGACACAAGTTGAAATTAATGACAAGAATGTGTATTTTTTCTTTTCGTGAATGTTATTTACAATATTGATTTTACGTGTGTTAAATGTTCTGAGGGTATTGTCTCTTTTGTTTATTTAAAAGTTTGTGGTCATTTGTTTTTGTTTGTTCCGAGTATTTCGTTGTTAAGGGAAGTTTTTGAAACCGTTAAGTGTGGATTCTCACGGAGCGAAGAACAACGTGTTTTTCTTGTTACTATGACTTCTGTCACTGCTACTCTACTCGCTTGCGGCGGAAGTGTCGTTTATATAATGATGGAATTTCGGATTTTAAATGATAAAATATCGTCATCATCATATCATCACTGGTGGCCAGGCTGTTTTAGATAATGATTTCTTTTTTATCTTTATTTACAGGATAATAAAATATACTTATCATTATTCATCACTGGTGGAAAGTTTGTTTTTTAGAATGATGACATATTATCATCATTCGGGATCATAACATGCCTCCAGGGTAGTGATTCGTTGCGCTAAAGTTACCCTCTGACCTGAAGGGGAAAAATTATATTGAATCAATTGTTAGGTCAGCTGGTAATAAATTGATTCATTGTGTCGTACTAGACAATTATTATCTCCAGAATCTATCTCACATATTTATATGTCTAACGTTCGTGCATGCTTTGAATATTGCTGCCACATGTGCACTGCTGCTCCTGCAATATATGCAGAGATTCTTGTTAAAATCCAAAGAAGAAAGCCTACTGTTATTCCGGCTTCTTTTATTTTCCCACCGCCATAACATAGCTTCCCTTTTCCTTTTCTATAAATACGCCTATGCATATCGTTCTAATGAACTTTGTCCCGTGGTTGCTACAATTTATGAATTTAAGCACAGTTCTAGATTTATACAAGTGCAGAAGGACATGTACCTTTGTTTTGTAAACAACGCAAACTCATTCGACAAAATACGCCACAAAAATCTGTTAGAACTGCTCAGCAAGCCTGACATATTCGGAAAAGACATTAGAAGAATTAAGAATCTATACTGGCAGCAAACCGCCTGCATACGGATAGAAAAAGAGTTCATCAGATATAAAAAATAGAAAGGGGTGTAAGACAAGGATGTGTCGTCTCACCGGATGTATTCAACCTGTACAGAGAGGCAATACTGAAGAAGAATTGCCAGGAGAATATTTATAAAAAAAGGTACGTTATAGCGTTGAGAAAATGACTAAAGGCAAGATAACAGGTCAGGACCGATAACATTGCAGATTATTCCCCGGATTTTGTCAAGAACCTTGAGAGATATAGTAGAAGTAATAAATCAGATGTGGCTGTAGTATTCTTTGTAAACTTTAAACATTTTGATGGAAGGCAAAATAGGAGGCAATTCTTAGAGAATTAGAAATCTTACCAGGATTCATTATTGGCGGCCACAATCTTAACAATATAAGATATGCAGATGACAGAGTGCTGATAGCAGACACGGGAAGGAAACTAGAAAAGCTCCTACAGAAAGTAGCAAAGGAAGGCGAGAAGAAAGGGCTATGCATAAAATGCAAGAAGAAAGAACGCATGATCATCAGCCAAAAGATGACCCCAAAATGCAAATTACAAGTCAGTGAAAATAAAATCAAGTAGGTATAGAAATTTAAATATCTGGGAAATGTTCTAACAGAGGACGGAAAGTGCGACACTGATATCCAGCGACATAATGAGATGGTCAAAGATGCCTTCCAAAAGCTAAGCAGAGTATTAAGAGACAGGAAAATTTCGTTGGAAACAAGGAAAAGACTACTGAAATCTTCCGTGATATATGTCCCCATGTATGACGATTGCTAGACACTCTCCTCAAAGATGAAGAAGAGACTCGAAGCCACAGAAATGTCTTTCTACAGAAGGATGCTGAGGATGCCATGTGTTGAACATGTGAATAACGACAAGGATTTGGAGAAAATGTGAACATAAAGGAAACGTAATTAACACCAGGAAGAGTTGTTGACATTTTTGGGACACGTAAAGAGGAAGGAGTGCTTCTGATACTCACGTGACATATAGAAAGAAAGAGGAACAGGGGAAAGCAACGTGTGTCATATTTAGCGGGCATGAGCAAATGATTGGCAGAACAGAATCTGAAAGAAATAACAAAAAGACAAAAAAAATATGAGATATATATAAAGGAATAAAAGAAGGCAATGGAATTTCATCTTTGTGCACAGAAAGAAGACTCCAAAAACTCCTACAGAAGGTAGTGAAGGAAAGCGAGAAGAAAGGATTAACTATCAACTGCAAGAAGACAGAATGCATCAGTGTTAGCAAAAGAGACAACCCAAAATGCAAATTACACATTGGAGATAACAAAATCAAACAAATTTAAATATCTGGGAAGTAATCCGAAGGCATATGGACAGAGCCAAATATGCCTTCCAAAAGCTAAGCAGAGTATTAAGAAACAGAAAAAAATGTTAGAAATAAAGAAACGAGTATTGAACTATTACATAATATTTGCCTTCCGAAATAATAGTGAATGCTGGACGATCTCCTCAAAGATTAAAAAGAAACTTGAAGCAACAGGAATGCAGTTCTACAGAAAGATGCTGAGGATAACACAGACGGAACGTATCAGCAACGCTGAAGTTTTAGAGAAAATTCGAACAAAAAGGAAAATTATAATTAACATCAGAAAAAGGTATTGAAATTTCTGGGGGTGGGAGTGCTTGGAAAATCTGATACTCACAGGGCAGATAGAGGGAAAGATGGAAGATGAAAAGCAATGCGTGACATACTTGATGGGCTTGAGCAAATGGATGGCAGGGCAGGGTTTGGGTGAAATAGATCAAATAGAAGAAAATATTAAGAATTACAAAGGATAGGAAGATGTGTAGAGCCATGATAATCTAAGTCCTGAAGTAACACAGAACATTAAAGAAGACTAGACTGATAACAAATCTCATCATTTTACTCTTGAATTCACTTGATGTAACCGAAATATATAAAAATTTCATTTCTCGCACTACTCGCTTGTAAAACTCTCTTCGGGCTTTTTTTGCTTTCAAGTTAACATAGTTCTTCAAAAATTCAAAATCAATATCGATTGTTATCTACTGTCTTTTTGATTCCTCTTTTATATTTTTATCATTTAACACTCAATAACATCTTGTGTCATTGTGGCTTTAGTACAATGTTTGGGGTGAAATGATTAAAAAAAAATAAAAGCAAGGCGACAAAGCCACCAAGAAGTAAGGTAACAATTGATCAAGGAAAGATAATTAGAAATGTTTAAAGGAAATCGCTTAATGGATCATAAACAGAGAACAAAGGATATATTAGACTCCTGTTCAAAAGACTGGGGAAGAATGTGAACCAGGTGATAGGTGAACCAATCTGCTCCAATTGAGGAAAAAAATAAATGACTTGTAAAAAATATTTCATCGTTCATATGTAGACATTAGAAGAATAGATTTGAAGTAGATTTTGTAGGAAACAGGAAACAGGTCAGAATAATTGGTAAATATAGTTGAGTGTCTGCTGTAGTTTTCTCAATATTTGTTTTTGTTCAGAATGTTGCTTCATTTGGATTGGATGCTACCAAAGTAGGAGATGCTAGTCTACCCTTCTATTTTTTCACAACTATGGAGGGGAGAAAAAATAGAATGATGAATTTTAAAGGGCTTCAGTGAAATACCACGAAATGTGAATTCTTCCCTCGATTAACTATCAACGCTGAAAACCTTTCCGTTATCAACAAACTTATTAATATATTTAAAACAAAATTATATTCTGTATTTATTTTCCCAAAACTAAATTGAATCTACAGTGTGTATAAGAAAACAATCATTAAAAATCTCACCTTCAATATATATGTGTGTGTGCGTGTGTGTGTGTGCATATATATATATATATATATATATATATATATATATATATATATATATATATATATATATATATATATGTATGTGTTTTTTTTTGTCTTTGTGTGTGTGTGCATGTGTGTGCAGTAGACTAGTTGAAAAATATGAGAAAAATTTCCTAAATAGAAATTTTGAATCAGGTCACTGTTCTTACTCAACAAAAAATCAAATTCTCTATTTACTCTCTATCTCTCTCTTTCACACACACACACACACACACACACACACAGCAACACACACCCACAGACACACACACATATATATATATATATATTCTTTAAATCTGACTATATTTCTGAGTGGGTTCAATGTTTTTTATAAATAAAACAATTTGGACATAGAAATAAAAACAGTATAGAAACCTCATCTTGTGTTTCGCCAGCTGCTTAAATATTCTATGCGCATGCGTTTTAGGAAGTGCCTGCAGAAACGTAATTTCTTTTTATTTTTAG
Source organism: Acanthosepion pharaonis (assembly GCA_903632075.3). NCBI lineage: Eukaryota > Metazoa > Mollusca > Cephalopoda > Sepiida > Sepiidae > Acanthosepion > Acanthosepion pharaonis. The sequence goes on along the minus strand of CAHIKZ030002995.1, from coordinate 69,323 downwards.
GAATAAACGTTACTGGTGATAAACTATACATTCTATTTGGTTATTGTTTATATTGATCTTGTCTAAAAGTATACTGATCATAAACTGATGTTGTCTTTGATGCAAACCCATTTCAGAAATGTTTTGTGAAAGTAAACAAGAGACATTATGCCTAAAGTCAAGGCATGTTTTAGAACTACAGTTTATGAACCTTGCTGAAATGGAGGTTTACTTGAAATAAGATGCAACACAGCTACACCTCAAAAAAGAACTTGAAACAGGATTAGAATTTAAACAGTAATATTTTGTTGCATAATATGTCGCTACAGAAATTTGATTTTACCCGGAGAGGATGTCAGTCGAAAATTACTCTTTCTGATATATTTTCCTTGCTAATGAAATGCTAGAAACTTTCAAAGATTATTTAGCCAATATGTGAAGTTCTTTCACATGAGGTGCATTTCCTACATGATTATCGCTGTAGGACATGCACAGCATGTGAAAGAACTTCACTTGTTCATCAAGTGTAATACTGGAGGAATCGAGACTTTTATCATACAGTCTCAGTTACGGTGGACTTGTCATGTCTTGAGAATGTCTGATGACAGGATACCCAAGATCCTAATGTACAGCCAATTAGATCAGGCCTATAGGGATGTAGGACGCGATAATCATAAAAAGTATATTTTTTCCCTTTGAACATCAATTTAGATGCCTTTGGGGGATTCAGTTATACACAATATTGTTAAAGATGTTAGGAAAATTGTCGATTCTGTTAGATTGGGCTTTAACAGGAGAAAGAAAAAATTATTCTCCCATTTTATTCCCCCCTCATATGGGCCTTATTATATCTGTGATACAATAACACCGTAGTTCACAGAGGAAACGGAATGTCTGAAAGGAAAAGGCATGACAATCATGATTTGTTATCAGAGAGACTTTTATATCACTAAGACACCGACAAAACTATATATACATATATACACATGTCCCACTCGGAGAATAATATATTACATATATCTACACAGCGAAGCAGAGTGTAAAGAAAAACAAAAAGAAAATTCCTTACATCTAATATGGAGATACTCCTGTGTCTGGAGAAGACATGTTTAGGACTCCAGGTTCAAGTAGGACGGATTCATCTATATCCCAGACGAGGATATATTCTTTGAACGGGAAACAGCGATTCTTGGCTTTTCCCAAATTAAGAAACGTGAGCTGGAGTTTCATATCTGAGAAAAAATATCCCCTAAGAGAAAGAGAAACAGGGACTTGTAAACTGCTGGAGGGAATATTTAACTTCTGTGCAGATCACTGGGAGCGAAGCCAGGCTAAAGAAAGGAACCTTTCGGTTAAGATGCTACCTACGAACTGAAATTAACTGCGGCTATAGTCACTGTATGGTTGAAGACACTAAGTGCCCGTCACGTGTCTTATCTCCACTAAAGGAAGATAACTGTCTTCTGTATCCCTACAAGGTTACATATGGGATATTGTTGCCATGCCTGTCCTGGAGCTGCTCATCCCTAATTTCAAGATAGTCTATACCAAGTGTCGGCAACCTACGGCTTGCGGGCCGGATCCGATCCGCGAAGGCATTTTGACAGGCCCGCGATCCTGATTATAAATGACTCTATTTTTAACACTAGTGACGAGGTTTTCGAATTAGACTGCCAGTTATCTTTCATGAGACTTATTTTACCAAGTTGCGTTGCCTACGTTTAATGTCAAATAATGGATACATATTTGTTATGACCCTTGGCTACATTAAAAGATAACAGAAGCGAAAGGAACGATAAAGTGAAAGAGGCCAGGGAGGGACTGACATGCGTGGTAGCAGAAATCTAAAGACAGTTAAACATAAGCGCATTATACATACATGCCTCATGAATGTGTGGATGATACCGCATGTGTACGTACGTAAGTGTATATGTTTGCAACTATTTGTACTCGTATGTATGGGTATATGTGCTTCGTTTTTGTTTGATGTGTGTGTGTGTGTGTGTGTGTGTGTGTGGTTCGTTTGTGGAACAATTTTTAATAACAGTTTCAAACCTACATGTCATAATTTCATCCATTTCACTTCGGTTGATTTTTTTCACTTTGAAGTATTTTGACATTCCTTAAGGAAAATAAATTTTTGTTAGGTGTTTTTTTAATTTTAGATTTTCTTTTGTTTTTCTGATTTCTCAATGCCGACCCCTGGTCTATACGATAGTTTTTAGGAAGATTTATTTTTCACCCTACAACAATCTTCCCAAAGAAACAACATTAAAATTCTGTCGGTACATCGATGGCAAATGTTCATATGAACTCCATTCAATACATACACCGATTAAAACCTTTAGAACTAGGATAGGTCCCACTACATACATGAAGTTGAAACACGCTCATTTTTACGTGATTCAAAATGAAACAAGAAACTTTCACTTTTTCATAGATATTCACTTCTATTGAACATAGAACGTTCATGAATGCTTCAAAATAAACAGTCAGTCTTTATCTATCCTTCCCATCTTTACAATCTTTCTTTACTATGCCACTCATATAACACGTAATAGCATAACCATTTTAAGAGTAAAAAACTATATGACTGTATTTGACGCCATATAAAACGCCCGGGTGTATGTGGCACTCCAATTTCAGCAGGGAGAATCAAGAAAAAATTAGTAAAATTAGTAAACCTACATATGGCATATAAGACGCAGGGGAATTTTAAAAGATATTTAGAGTAAAAAAAAAGTGCCCCTTATATGCCACCAAATACGGTAAGTGGCTCTAATCTGCACCCAATTGGGAGGACGTTAGTATGAACAGAATATCCATTATTCATATTGGATGATATGAGGTCAACAAGAAATGGTACAATTACTGAGCAGTTAGGATAGCGATTGTTGAATCGTTGAAAAAATTGATTTGGCAGGATTTTTCTCCGTTGGATGTTGATGTTTTGGTTTCGTTTCTCTTTACACTTTATTGATTATTCCTTTTCCCCAGATTACTACCGCCTTTTCTTCAATCCAGAACCCACACTTCAATCATCATTAGCATTTGAACTGTAACCCTCAATTTAGAAAAGGTGTCTTTTATGGAACATGAAATTTATGGTAAATGTGTCAGAATATTCTAGAATGTCAATGAAAATATAATGTCATAAATAATTTTTATCATTCATCAAATAAAGTACAATTACATTTTATTCAATTATCTTTTCACCATTATTAGCATTTGCCTACTGTTAGGCAGATCTGCCATACCTTTCAGATAAATGAAGTTTTGTCGTGAAAAAGTCTTTTTTTTTCCACTGAATCTGATTTTCATTCAACTGCCTACCACCGAAAGCTTTTTGCCTAAACGTAATAAATATTTTGTGCAAGCGTAGGAAAATATGTTGTATTAAAATGACTCTGTGTCATTCTTGCTGAAGGCGACCTTGCGTTGTCAGGGAGAAAAGGAACATTTTTCATTTAAACAACTTTATTCGTTGCTACTACCCTGGAAAATTAAGGTATATTAGTTTACTCCAAATTGTCGCCATGTTTGGTTACTTTGATTGCTTTTTACCGGGATATCAACTTCTATGGGTTATCTTATTGTAAGATTTTTTTAGAGAAAACAATGATTTCGTGTTACAGTTCTTATTAATTAACCCATAGCTGAGGGGAGAAAAAGTGAAGGATTCATAACTTTCCAAAGTGTATATTACGCGTAATGAATATAAAAAGCTAAGATGGAATTGGAACTTGGCTCTCCGATTAACAATTCCGTGCCATTTTCCACTATACTAACCGTACATCCAAGCTTAAAGCACTTGGTATTCCTAAGCGGTCACCCATTTATTTAGTGACCAGGATCGACTTTGCTTAACTTTGGTAATTGTACGGGAACCGGTGCTTCAACCTGATATACCTGTAATGGCTAGTATGATACTTTCGACATTAAAATTAGTCACCTAAAAGAGAAATTACTTATGATTTCATCTGATAGTTTCGAGGCATAACAATATTGGTATGAATTAATGGGAATAAATTATTTTGCCAAGAATCTAGTTAAAATCCTTTGTATGAAACTAAAATTAACTTGTTAAAAATGAAAAGAGATTTATACGAAATTCATCATTGCAAATATAACAAACTTTGATAAATAGGCAGATGACGACAGAGAAATTAAAATTCAGGTATAACCTGAGTAATCAGCAAAGGAAAGCCAGTTTAAAATGAAAAACGACCAGCAGTAAAAAAAAAAAAAAAAAAGACAAAATATATAGACGTTAGCAGCAGGAACAGCTGACATTTAGCCAGCTCTGAGTTAGAAAATAAAAAAAGAATCTGTTAAGAAATTTAACTGTCTTTGAAATATATTACAGTCGTTGGAGCATGTGAGGCAGAAGTTTGTGTCGAAAGATGCCAACCAAAATCTGCACCACGTATTGCGAAACCGGAAATTTAAGAATTTAATTAAAAAAAGTACTTAACAACTCTACAATTTTCAATAAAACATCACCTCGAATAATGCAGGATAATTTCATTATATATGAAAAAGTTTTGAGGTAAAATGGATGCTGTTCTCCAAATGGCATCTGAGAATATCATTGATGGCGATTTTGAGATCTTGGCAGTTTTCAAGATCGTAACAGAAAGACATTTGTATTTAGAATGGTAAAGAGACGATTGAAATTTCTGGGACAGATAATGAGGAAAGGAAACTTAGAAAATTTGACACGCAAAGGATATACTGAAGAAAAGAGAAGCATGTGAACCTGTGATGAACTACATAAGGACTTTTTTGTATAAGTGTTTGGTAGAATTGTTTAGGAATAAATATTGCTTAGTATGACAAAGATTAGGAAGTTCAAGAGATTCATAATTTCCCGCTACCTGAAGACGAATAAAATTATTATACTAATGTAGTGCTTTCAATATAGCACAAACACTTTAGAAAACTGGAGGCTACAAATAGTGTAACAGAAAGATACTAATTATTAGATAGAAAGGGAGTAAGTCTTTAAAAAGTAATAAAAAAAATTATGTGCAGAAAAAGAAAGCTGAAATCTCTAGGATACATAATGAGGAAGAAAGACTTGGAAAATTAAGAGATAGGAAGTTGTGAAGAAACATGATCGCTTACGTCATGAGAGGACAGGACACAGGAAGAAGTAAAATTATGTACACTATTTACATTATTCGGACTATTCTCCTCATTTTTGTCGCCATATTTATTACAACGTTTCGGCCGTTGTACGCTCCGGTCTTCTTCAGTTGGTTGAAATGTCGAACTAAATCCCTTATTTCGCTTAGTGTGTTAAACACATGGCACAGCGGATAAAGGCGTTGTTTAGATCCAGTGAAAGGACCCAAAGAGTGTGAGTTCAATACCTGGTTAACGCAGTGGAGAACTTTGAGAGGGGAATTAACAGGAGATAACTAATAACTGACATCCATTAAACATGGCACGTGAAACTAGAACAGTCTACCCCAGTGAGCGTAATAAAGGGTTCAGTTAGACATTCCAACTACCTGAAAAAAGGTCGGAGCGTACAACGGCCGAAACGTTGTAATAAATATGGAGACAAAGATGAGGATAATAGTCCGAATAATGTAAATAGAAGGAGAAATATTGATGGTAATCCGATAAGAATATTTTTAAGTAACATTCTCCCAAACGCCGGCACCCGACTGCGTAAGAAATTAACGTTCTCATATTCTGCCTGCTAGCTTGGCTCGAACATCGACTGGTGACACCGGTGGGAAATAGGTTTTGCTAAGTGGACGGCTTACTTGATTATCTTCTGTGGGCGGTGAGCAAAATCTTACGAAAGACAACACAAAGTATATTTCGTGATTTTTTCCACAAATCTGAACAATAATCAATGTCTCTCCAAGACTACTTGCTCTCTCTCTCTCTCTCTCATCCATATATATATATATATATATATATATATATATATATTTGTGTGTGTCTGTGTGTATATTTGTGTGTTTTTATCTTTACACCAAAAGTAATCTGTATTGATTTTGTCGGAGTATATTCATTGTGTTTCTTGTCGAGATCAAGTTCCAACCGTCCTATCTTCCGGTCTAAGGTGTGTTGTCACATTCAGTAGACGTATGTTTTATGTCAGACGGAAGTTGCAATGTCGGGATATATAAAGAAAGCCAGAAAGCTTGTTTTTTTTTAAAAAAAACAAAACAAAAAAAAACAATGTATGATAGCAATGAATGATGTTTCCGAAATTCATTCAAATGTGGCCCTGCAAAAACTTATTGCAAAATGAAATATCATTAGACCCTAGAGCCATCGGCTATTTTATATATACGAGGAATAAAATCGGAATAATATTAAATGCCAGCAATACATAAGAAAGAGACATTGTTCATTAAATATTAGCAGTATCTTACCATTTTTTATATTAGCAACTTATTTTATCTATCTATGTATCTATCTATCTATATATATATATATATATATATTATGAAATGGACAAAGCCGACAATTATTTTAAGACATTTTTATGTTTATAGATTCTTTTTATAGTTACAAATATTTAAGTAAATAGGATACAGGTTCGATTCCTGTCGGAGGACGAATATTTTCTATGAAAATTACTCGGACATTCTCGGCCGGTATATGTTGTTTATTACTGTTTATTATAAACAGAGCATTTACTTAAATATCTGTATCTATAAAAAGAATCTATAAACCTAAAAATGTCTTAAAATATTTGTCCATTTCATAATATATATATATATATATATACCTCTATCTCTGATATTGAGCACTTTATCCCATAAATATAGCACACGTTAAGACTATATTTAGTCATATTCAGCTCCTGATAAACCATAGAGCACTTTCGCTACATTTATAACACATTATGGACAGAGAATGTTTAGCCTCGACTATTCCCTTTAAACATACCCATCCCTCTCTCTCTCTCTCTCTCTCTCTCTCTCTCTCTCTATATATATATATATATATATATATATATATATATATATATATATATATATATATATATATATATATACAATTTGTTCCTTTCTACCATTAATTTATACTACGATCATGGATGAAATTCATTTCGTCATTTCGCTGAAAAATATTTATTTCCCAAACAAACAGGAGTATTTTCAGAAGTTAGTCTAAAGACTGAAGATCTGATGCAAAAGATAAAATGGAAAGCTTATTTCTTCATCAACGGATGTAATGCTAACAACACAAAGGACAACTATGGATTTAAAAAACAAAATACTTCACCTCATATCGAGAAAGTAGTAAAATTTCAGAAGGACTCAATGAATCCTAAAAACTATAATACTCTCAAAAAACAGCTTAATGAGTAATTATTAAAAAAAGTCAATATTAACAATTTTAATTTATGTTAATGCTATCGGCTCTTTAGCTAAACCAATTGTTGTAGCCCAAGGGTAACAATTCTGACTAATACCGAATCGGTCGGGTTTCGATCCTGGTTCCCAATAATCTTCTTTATCTTTCTATTTGTAATATCATCAATTCCCGTTTCCAACATAGTTTATTGAAATTTGAAGGTCAATTCGTATTTTAATTTTATTTTAGCTTTATTTCTAACAAGATTTCACCGTATATTTATCCTTTAAAAAAATTTAAATGTTATATTAATTGGATTATTTTTTATCTTTTATGAGGCTCATGTCAAAAAAAAGAACACGAAAGTGAAAAAAATATGTAATATTCTAATTCATATCGTAAAGTAAAATTTAGATAAGTATAATTGTTGTGATGAGATAACCCAACTTCCCCATTCACGATAATGGACGGACTGGTTGCCGATTAAGTACGACCACCACGGACAGTAGAGAAAGGTCTTCGTTTGTTCTTGTTCAGAGTTTTTTCTGACCGGTCGCGTTTGGGCTGTGTTAATTTTTTTGTGTGTACTGCTGTGTGACGAGCATTTGCTGATATGCGAGGATTTCCTCCTTTTCTCTACCTACCTTTTTTTGGACGAACTTTTACTGACACACCAAGTCTTTTCTAGTTAAGTATTTGTTTAAGTTTTATTCTTTTAATTTTTTCCATTTCTTTTTGTTTGTTTTAATTTGTTTTTGGGCTTCGCCCACATCTTTTATTTTTTTTTTTTTTAAACAATCAAAGTCTTACCGGACGACTGCTTTTTTTAATTTTTGTTAATTTCTTTTCAGTTTTTAAAGAAAAGTTAGTACATTTTCAGACAAAAGAAAAAGAAAGCTTCATTTTTTATTTCCTTTTATTTTTTACCCTCCTTCTTTTCTTAGCGACTTCGGTCGCTACCTTCTTTTTTTTTTGGTTTGACTAGTTTTTTTGTTTTTTTTTTTATTTATATTCTTTAGCGGCTTCGGCCGCAAACTTTTATTTTTTTTTTTTTCTGTTTTTTTTTTTTAATTTTTCCAGGTTTTATTTTTTTACTGGTGCATCCAGGCCTTTTTTTTGTTTAATTTTCTTTTCCTCCCAACTCCTTTCCCCAAATTTGGACATAATTTCAGTGACCCGCTAGTGGTAGTCTCCACGTTTTTATTTCAATATGGCCGACGGTGCCGTTCAGTCGGAGGTGAAGAAAGACCTTTTCGGGACGGCTGCTAAAGCCAACCCACCTGACAAGTCAGAAAAAAAGCGGGCTGATGATAGCCCAAAATTAGAAAGCGCCAAGAAAGGAGATACTAGTAAGAAGGACCAGATGCCAAAGGAGGCACAATGAAGACGGCCGAGGATTTGCCCTCCTTCTGGAAGTCCCCCCCTAGTTGTATTTTGAACATGGCGGATTTCCTGGAGATACTCCAATGCAAACACCCATTCAATCACCTCTGAAGAAAAGAAACAGAAGCCCTGATACTCAAACAGTTACTGAATAGAAAAAAAAGAAAATCAAACCACCATATCTCCCAGGGAAAGACGTCTGCCGCGTACCCCGGGAACATGCGGAAAGGGTCTTTGGGCAAACGAAGAACCCGAAGAACTTAAAGATTTTGAGGAATTTCCGGCACATTAATGGTGTGGATGTGGAGATGCCGGAGAATTTCAAGAAGGCCCGAAACCTGTTGACCGTCGTAAGAACTGGCCCGGGTACGCGGGAGATTTGGGGCATGATAGAGGGGGCAAAGTCGTCCTTGAAAGTGGTGCCCACAGCGGCCGTCCTCATCGAAGAAAAACTAGATGAAACAAAGAAAGGTAAAGGGAAAGTCCCTCTTTTTGTTAACCCATCCCTTTATAGAGCCTTTAAGCTAACATATCCTGCGGACATCGGCGGCTTGTCTCAGGGGGATACGCTTGATACTGAGATGATGTCCGGTTCAATGGGACACGCTGTGGGTGTCCTCTCCCCAGCCATGTTCTATCCTGAAGGGCAACCCTAATCGGCTTCACAATGGCACTTTGGTTAGCTAGTTTAAATGTCCGGGGCCTGAGGTCCGAGTCCCGCAGGACGAGGCTCTCTCGTGACCTTCAGCGCCTCGGGGTGAATGTATGTTGTATACAAGAGACCCGGTTTTCATCTCATGATCGTGAGGACATACTCTCTAGGTGGTTCGCCCTTTATTCAGCATGTTTTGATGGTCGTTCGAGGGGTGTCTCTTGCTAGTGAACAGGTCTTTGAAGGCTGCATGTACCCTTGTCTTCGCGGATCCGGCGGGCAGGCTTTGCGTGCTGGATGTTACCATAAAGGATAAGGTTCTTCGTCTCATTGGGGTTTATGCGCCCAATACCCATTCCGAGCGGCCTGCTTTTTTTCGGCAGATCGCGCCGTTCTTGACGACGTCCCGTCGGGTAGTTTTAGCGGGGGATTGGAATGCCGTCCTTGACCCCGGTATAGATCGTATAGAGCACAAACAAGGTACTAACAACCCGGATGTGAAACCATTTCGGGACTTTATCGATGGGTTTGATCTTGTCGATAAGTTCCGGAATGAACACCCTCGGGGGGTAGCATGGACTTGGACAAATAGCGGCAACTCGGCTCCTGACTCGCTTGCGAGCTACCTGGACCTAGTCTTAGTTAGGAGAGTCGATGTAGGGCTTTTAGGGTGTCCAAGTTTCAATTATATAGTTTATACGGATCATAGGCTTGTCCGGGTCCGTGTAAACTTAGATAAGCCTAAGGTTAGATTGGCTGGCTACTGGAAATTGAACTGTTCACTTTTTGGCGATCAGGGTTTCCGGGACCAGCTGTTACTAACGATAAAAAGGGAATTGACGGGGGCGGTTGTGGGAAATGCCTGGTGGGGCAATTTAAAATCTAAAATTCGAACGTTTGCTGCCGATTTTAGTCGTCGACTCAATCTAGATAGATTAGCGGCGCAAACTGCTTTAGAAAACAAAGTCGATCGGGCAGTGAAATCCCGTGTTAGTGGGGACATAGATTTAGCTAAGGCAGGGTTGGCCTCCTTGCTTATCAAGAAGGATCAAGCTCTGGTAGTTAGGGCTAGGTTAAAAAGAATGTCTTCTGAGGCTACGAATATGGCCTCTGAACTGCCTGTAGAGGAGAATCGAAACGCGGCTAGGCGACATATATCGTGCGTCACATTACCGGATAGGCGGACCGTGACTACAAACGCGGGCATATGTGAGGTCTTTCGGGATTACTTTCAGGATCTTTTCACCAGGGAGCCCAGTCTGAGCTCTGCTCAGTTCGATGCCTATTTAGCTGACTTTCCCTGCCTCTCGACAGCTGAAGTGGCTAGGTGCGAGGGTCCCATAAAAGAGTCGGTAATCTGGCAAGCGCTGAAGCAGGTTGGCCTGGATAAGTCTCTGGGATTAGATGGTCTTCCCTACGAAGTTTACTTGAGGTTGTCGCACGTTTTTGTTCATTTGCTGGAACTGATTTTCAACTACTGGATGAGGCAGGGGTCTTTACCTCAACGCTTCACCAGGGGTGTGATCAAGTTGCTGCGTAAGGACAAGGACGGTGGGGATGGGTTAGGGAACTTTCGCACTTTAACGATGTTAAATACTGACTTAAAGATTTTGGCGAAGATCTTAGCCAACCGTTTGCAGCTTGTCCTGTCTAGTCTGATTGTCCCTGAACAGACTTGTGCTGTGAAGGGTAGGACTATTCCGGATAACCTTCATATGGTACGCTTGATCTTAGAACAAGTCGACAGTGAAGCCGCGCTGATCAATTTAGATCAGTCCAAGGCCTTCGATAGGGTTGACCATCGATTTCTGCGGCCGGCTTCGGAGCCGACTTTAACTCCTGGATCCGACTTTTTTATGCGACCCCCGGTGCGCTGGTGGAAGTGAATGGGGTAAGATCGAAGCCTTTCGTATTGTCTCACTCCATTCGTCAAGGTTGTCCGCTATCGCCTCTGCTTTACGTTCTTGCGTTGGAACATTTCCTTCGCAAGTTAAAGGCGAATCCGGTCCTACGCGGTATTTCGCTGCCTGGTGCTTCCACCTCGGCCAGGTATTCTGCCTATGCTGACGACGTTTCGGTTCTTGTGTCGAGCAGAGCCGAGATTGACGAAGTCAGCAAGCAGATCAGTGGTTATGAGATGGTGACAGGGCCAAGATCAACCGCGATAAGTCTGTGGGCTTGCGGTTGGGTGCGTGGAAGGGAGTTTCTCTTCGCGGACCTTTCCTCTGGACGGATGGGCCGATCAAGATACTCGGCATCTTGTTCGGTCCTGATCTCCAGTTGGAAATGAATTGGTCGGAGGTACAAGGGAAGGCAGAGGCCGCGGGTAATCTGTGGTCACGGAGGAGACTTTCCCTGAAGGGAAGGGCGGAAGTATGTGTTTCACACATCTATCCGATCCTCCTGTACCGACTCTCTGTGCTTCCACTCCCGTATGCCCGACTAATGTCATTAGCCAAGGCCTTGTTCTCTTTCTTGTGGAGAATATGGTGTCTCGCGAGATCTGTTGCCTTCATCCCTCTGAGGGCGGTCTGGGTATGCCTAGCATTGAGATTCGTCAATATATGCTTCACATTACCTTTCTAGACCGAATGTGTCGCGGTTTGGATGAGGTGGGCACCTTTTGGAAAGAAGATGTCCGGAAACATTTCCCATCCCTGAGAAGTGTGCACTCGTGCGAGGAGGAGGCCGGCCGTACACCTCGTGTCGAGTGCTCCTTCTACCGCGAATGTCGTCGTGCTTTGAAGCTCCTCTTGCGGACGTCGGCTGGCCTCTCCGACGCCCAAGCGTTGTCTCGTAAGGCGTTATATCGATTGTTAGTTAGGAGGTCCGTTCGAGATGCTCTGATCGATGTGCTCGGTCTTACGAAGCAGGAGGCTCGCTCGATATGGCCTTGGGCGCCTGGGTTGAAATGTCTCAATAATGATGAGGCATCACTCACCTGGCTGATGATTCGTGGGGCCCACTTGGTCGGCAAAAGACTTTGTTCAGCAGGCTTGGAGAAATATCCAAACTGTCGTCGCTGTTCTGGGAAAGTCGAGACCATTGGTCACGCCTTTTTTCAGTGCAAGACGGTAGTGCCGTTGTGCAAATTTGTTGAAGGCCTAATGGTTCGCATGCTGCAGGGAAAGTTTTTTGTCCAGGAAGCCAGTTCTGTTTGTAGCAATGTGGTGTCGCAATTGACGAAGGCTGAACACTATGTGTTCTGTTGCTTACTAGGGGTTTTGCGAGTCGTGATTTGGACGACGCGTCAGAAGGAATTCTATGATGACGAGAAGTTCACCTCTTCCCAACTGATCTTGTTCTTTAAGCATCAGCTTAAAGTCAAGATTAGACGGAAAGGCGGCGGCTCCCATCATCAGAATTTGGCAAAAGGTGGGTGAATCTTGCGCGAATGTGTAGAGTGAAAGGGGCTGACCTAGAGTGGCATTTGGATGTCGGTTAGGTACAGAATTTTGTCCTAACAGGGTTGAACATAGGCAACCCTCCCAGATATTAGGCTAGTCTAGTTTTCTATTTTGAATTTTTAGTTTCTTTTTTTTTCCCCGGTTAACTTAGCTAGGGTATATATGCTCATTGGTCCCTTTTATTTCTGTCCCTATTTTTTCTTTTGTTTAATTCCCCATCCCCTCCCTCGTTAGGTGGTTAATGATGTCAGTTCTCTGGTGGATGCGGGGCGCCTTTCGTTTCGGGTGTGATTTTTCGTATTTGTTGTTGTGTTTGAATGTGTGTGTGCCTGTGTGAATGCTTGGAGGTTTGAATGTTTTCATGATTTTTCATAGTCCCGCATTGATTTCGTCCGGTTAAATGATGTTTCTGCCACATTCAAAGTTTGTGGGCGGGGGGGTGGGGTTATTACTAACACATTTTTGTTTAGTTTTATTGTAAATATTAAGACACTGTATATATTAATTTGAGGATATTTTTAAAATTTGTTATTTTATGAACCTCCCCCCATGAACATTTGTATATAAGGGGACTAGTTAGGTCTTCATAGAGAATTTTAGGTATTATTGTGGACGTAGTAAGAAAGGTAGGAGTGAATGTGTTGTTTTGGTGATTGGATTATTGTTGGCATGTTTGGGTCAGTGTCTGCGACTAGCTAAGTTTTAGATTTAAGACAGAAGACCGTCATTCCCCATCCCCCTTTTTAGTCCTCGTGCCACATTTTGTATTTTAATGAAAATAAATAATAGGTCTTCGTTTGTTAACTCCTATTGCGGTTAGCTTACTCCTGATTGTCTCTGTATTTTGATATACCTACATCCGATTATAAAATTATTATTGAACAACCAACACTCGGGTTTACTTTGTTATTATATCTTGCACGAGATATAACAGCTGGCGACGAGGATTGTGCAACGTACTTACTTGAAAAAAATAAAAATAAATATATATATATATCAGATTACGCTGAACGGATTTGGAAGTAGATTCGCAAGTCAGATATCTGTTGACGCCGATTAGGATTTCGAAAGTGGAGTCACAAGTCAAAAGGGAAACTTTTTGAAAAGTAAGAAAATTTTTTCTGTTAAATTGTGATTTGAAAAATATATACTGAACCGCGACTCAAATGCGAGCCGGTCTAATAATTGATTATTCAAGCAAAAATTACGGGTTGTAAAAATATTACGGCTGTAAATTGTCTGTTAACCGTCTAAAAAAAAAAAAATTTTTTTTTTTTGCCAAATTCTAAATAAAGTCAGGATGGAGCAATTACTCGAAATGACTAAAATGCTGTGTACAAGCTTGCAACAGCAACAACAACAGCATCAAGAGTTACAACAACAGCAACAAAAACAGCACCAAGACTTACAACAACAAATATTGCAACAGCAAAAAAGTCTCGAAAAAATTCTGAAACAGGCGACTGGAGAAAGAAAAAATACTGTTTTTTCTGCCAAAAGAATAGCCAATTCATTATCCGAATTTATATATGAACCTGATTCGGGCATTACATTTCCAGCATACTTTAAACGTTTCGAAACTATATTTACCAAGAGATGTCAACATTGGTCGGATGAGGAACGAGTAACATTATTAGTCCAGAAACTAGGGACAAACGAGAATAGGAAGTACTCAAACTTGATATTGCCCAGAAAGCCAGAAGAAGTTTCGTTTGAAGAAACTATAAATATTCTGTCAAAAATATTTGACGGAAGAATAGTCTGTTCCACACGCGATACAGATGCCTAAACATCGTTAAACAGATAACGAGGATTTTGTGACATACGTGGGAACAGTGAACTCTCTGGTTGAACAATTCAAGTTAGAAGAAATAACCAAAGATTTATTCAAGTGCCTAATTTTTCTTCAAGGACTAACTGATCCTAAATATAAAGAAATTAGGTCGAGAATATTAATAATGGTCGAGCAAGACTCGAAAATAACATTACAAAGGGTGACCGAAGAATGCCAACGGCTCATAAACGTAAAAAGGGATAATATACAAATTGAGGAGAAAAGTGTTGCTCATATTCGACACGTAAAACCTCAAACTCCAAAAGCTATAAAGATAGAAAAATGTGAGACGTGTGGAAAAAATAACCATAACAAAGACACGTGTTGGTACAAAAATAAATTCTGTCAATCGTGCGGAAATAAAGGGCATAAATATTCGGTTTGTCGCAAGAAAAGGAAATTACAAGATGTAAGCCTGGTATTATCAGAAAAAGAAATTCAGAAAGGTAAAAATAGAAAGTACGTAGATGTACGTATAAATGATCATACAATTACTTTCCTATTGGATTTTGGTTCAGACATAAGCATCATTGATGAACAAACATAGAAAAATATTGGAAGACCTAAATTATCTGAAACCAAAAAAACCGCTAGAGGGGTTTCAGGAAAGAAATTAAACTTTAAGGGAGAATTAAAGTGCGATATTTCGTTATGTGGCAAGACTGCAAAAACGAAAGTGTATGTAATCTAAAGGATTAAATCATGTCTTTTTGGAATAGACTGGATAGTACTTTTTGATTTGTTTGAACTCCCGATTAACTCATTTTGCAGCGTAATAAACTGTGCAGAAAAACAAAAAAGTATTAAAAATGAAAAATTCATGAATGAATTAAAAGAAGAATATCCCAGAGTTTTTTTTCTGAGGGATTGGGTTTATGTACTAAGACGGAAGTCAAATTTGAACTCAAGGAAAATGTGAAACCAATTTTTAAACCGAAGAGAAACGTTCCTTTTTCCTCCTTAGACACAATTAATAAGGAATTGGAAAGACTTGAAAAAATGGGAGTGATATCTAAGGTTGACCATTCGGATTGGGCCTCGCCCACAGTTTATGTTAAGAAGAAAAACGGAAAAATAAGAGTGTGCGCAGATTTTTCAACAGGGTTAAATGATTGCTTGAAAAATCAGTTATCTACTACCTTCACCAGAAGATATTTTTTCAAAATTGAATGGTGGGAAGATTTTTTCAAAAATCGACCTGTCTGACGCATACTTGCAGATTAAAGTGAGTGACGAATGCTCAAAATATTTGTTTATAAATACACATAAAGGTATTTATAAGCTAAATAGGCTTCCTTTCGGCTTAAAGGTCGCCCCAGCTTTGTTTCAACAGGTGATGGACACTATGCTGGCAGGCCTTGAGTTTGGTACCGCCTATTTAGATGACATTCTAGTCAAAAGTAAGAATGTTCAAGAACATAAAACGCACATCAGAGCGATATTCAAAAGACTAGACGATTTGGGTTTTAAATTAAGCCACGAGAAGTGTAAATTCTTCATGGAAAGAATTACATACCTCGGACAGGTAATAGACAGTGAAGGCAGGAAACCGGACCCACAGAGAGCCGATGCAATTAAGAACATGCCTGCACCCGACACAGTTGCGAAACTACAATCGTTTCTGGGGTTGGCACAATATTATGCAATCTACATACCTAAAATGTATGATTTAAGAACCCCCCTTAACGAATTGTTGAAAAAAAATCAGGGAATTGCCGGTAACTTTGGACCAAATAAAAAAAGAAGCGGAAAAAGATCACTATATTGTGAAATTAAGGAACCTGACGAGAGGGAACAAAAGGCAGAAAAAGGGAATTCAGATTTCACCTTTTTCAATTTGCGACAACACGTTGATGTACGCAGATAGAATTGTTATACCTAAATCTCTACGTACAGATATGCTGAAAGAATTTCATACCGGTCATCCTGGAATGTCTCGGATGAAATCACTCATGCGTGGTTACGTATACTGGCCAGGAATGGACAAGGATATTGAAGGTTTTGTAAGGCTATGTAGATGTTGTCAATTGGCTGCAAGGGCACCTCCGGTCAAAATGAATCCTTGGCCGAAAACGGATTTGCCGTGGGCACGTCTACATATATACTATGCTGGACCAAATAATGGGTACTATTATTTGATATTGGTGGACTCTTTATCGAAATGGCCTGAGGTAGTCAAGTGCAAGCATCCTACATCTAGGAACACCATCAGTGCATTGGATGAAATTTTCAGTCGTTTCGGGGTTCCCAGGACATTGGTGAGCGACAATGGTACGGCGTTCACAAGTATGGAGTTTAAGGATTTCTGTACTGCTTTAGACATTGAACACATAACTACTCCAGTGTGTCATCCCAGGTCGAACGGTCAAGCCGAGAAATTTGTTGACACCTTTAAACGTGCTTTACGTAAAAATAAAGGTATGGACACGGAAGAAAGAACTATTCAAAAGTTCTTAGCAATCTATAGGGTAACTCCTAATGAGAACAACGATGCGAAAATGTCACCGGCGGAAATTATGTTCGCAAGGAAAATTAGATCAATTTTCGATAGATTGTTACCCTATCAAAACAAAAAAGTTGCTAAGAAAAAGGAAAAAGTCAACATAAAAAATACATTTCAGGAGACAGTTTTTTTTAAGAACTTCAAATGTGGGAAAAGCTATTGGATGGATGGCATAATCCAGAATAGGATTGGTAAAGTGGTCTACACGATTAAGAGTAAAAAATGTACGTGTAAAAGACACATCAATCAGATTAGACCACGATATGATGAAGAAAGTGAAAAAAGCGAAGAAGAAATTCCGATGGAAGTGTTATGCGATGCTTTTAACATGACACTACCCAATAGTGTATTTGAACCTGTATCGCATGGACCAGCCTTACGGGCTGAAAAGCGGAAATTATCTTCGCCAAAAAGGATCTAATTGTGACGACTAAAAGAAGGAGCACACGGAAAGAAAACCAGTGGAGCGTTTTAGTCCGGATCCAAAAAAAAAGACGACATTAGAAGCAGAAATTTTCAAAAGGAGAATTTCAGCTTCGAGGGAGGTGTTGTGATGAGATAACCCAACTTCCCCATTCACGATAATGGACGGACTGGTTGCCGATTAAGTACGACCACCACGGACAGTAGAGAAAGGTCTTCGTTTGTTAACACCTATTGCGGTTAGCTTACACCTGACTCTGTCTCTGTATTTTGATATACCTACATCCGATTATAAAATTATTATTGAACAACCAACACTCGGGTTTACTTTGTTATTATATCTTGCACGAGATATAACAATAATAAATATGACAATGTAAAGATTTTAAATCAGTTTAGTATTCTAATCTATATTAGAAAGTCCGTTTCATAAAATACTGTAGCATTCTTTTACATTCCATGAAGAATTATCTCCGAGCACAGAATGTTTTCGCTTTAGAAACAGTAACCTAACCAAGCTGGGAGACCGTTAAACTTCAAATTCTACGGTTCGACGGAATTCCATTGGCTGGATTTATCCCTTCTTAGTTGATATCACCTCCTCCCTCAATCCCATCCAATTTTTTTCTCCCTTTTGCTGTTACTATTCACTTAGTTTCCTTTCTTTCTCCACATGTAAATTCTCTTATGGGAAACTTTCCAATGACGGAAGTGGAAGGTATGCTTCGATAACTGCATTTCTGAATAAAATATTTCAGCCGCATAGTGATTCTCCCACCTGATGAAACGTTAAATGGTTTTAACGTTGGAACAAGATGTTCAGTTTTGTAGTGGGTATGTGCACGTTATAATGTAACACTGCATAATAAATAAGTATTTACGACTCTACTTTTGTATTGAGCTCTGTTTAAAATTAATGTTTTGAACGCTGAAATCTTACTCTTCGTTCTTTTATATTTGTATATATATATATATATATATATATATATATATATATATATGTGTGTGTGTGGGGATTTTCCTTCAAGACGTTTGCGAGTTTTGAAAACACCGGGATTATAGTTTGTGTAAATATTGATGAGAGGTTAGAGATTTCCAAATGTATGTGGGCGGCCCTAATCGTAGCTTCGATATAGATATTTTAGCAAAATAGTTACAATAAAATTACAAATAGCTTGGTAGAATGGGAAGGTTGTCGACTATATTTATTTTTTATTCTCCAGAAATAGAAATTGGTAATAAAGCGGAAGAAATGTTTTACCTGCCTTCTCTCTGACATTGAAATGGCAAGCTAGCGGATGTTACAATATCCTTCTTTAGTCACAAGTCCAGAACCTCAATGTCGTAATAGCAGTGTCTTAGCTACATGTCAGGAAAGCGTTTTCTTCAAATAAAGCAAATACATCTAACATGCCTAACTAATCTTATGTACCAAATAGAAGTAACGAAACGATTCCCCCTCTCTCTCTCTCTCTCTCTCTCTCTCTCTCTATATATATATATATATATATATATATATATATATATATATATATATATGGAGAGTGCAATCTACTTATGTTTATTATTTTTCATAATTTTTTTTTTTCTGTGGCTCGATTACATTATTCTTGAAATAAAAATAAATTCCGGGTGGACGTATATTTGAATCAATATTCTTATTTTATAAGAGTCCCATTGCAATGGAAAATCCAGCGAGCACTTGTATTTGGCACGAAACTGTGTTACCCACATTGTCTGAATCGGTTTTAAAAATGACAGATTAAATTAAATTTATCTAATCGAAAATGTCTGATTCATTTAAAACAGGAATGGAAAACAATTTTTCGTTTCTTTCATCATAGTTTCCAGCAATATTTGCTCGTTTTAAAACTCTCTTTGTGATTTTTCATTTGCACATTAATTTTATGTTTTTGTAATGGCGCATTCTAAATAGATGTGGTGAAAGTTTCTCCAACCGTCTTATATCCTTCCTTCAAAAATATATTTTTTTTTATCATTTTGTCTCATTTGATATAGTGGTGTTATGATACCAACGGAAGTCCTTCCTTCAAAAATATATATATATATTTTGTCATTTGGTTTCATTTGGTAAAATGGTGTTATAATTCTCGCCTCAGATCATGTCAGAATAGACTTTGTAATAAGCGTAAAGCCAGATACGTTCTTGGACTGGGAGATGAACATTGATTGAAGATCCGCATAATCGACAATGTAATATCTGTGATGTACGCACGTGGCAATATAGAAAATATTTCTGACATAGCACATGTGAATATTCAGTCCTGAATCAGACGACACACACGTCAAAAAAGTGCAAAATTGAATACATTGTAACGCTTCGAGTTTTTAATTTGCAATTTAGAACGAAAATATCAGAGTCAGTTCATCCTAAAAGTTTTCAGAACCAGTTCCTGAGTATGTAGATTGTATTTATTTCTTCTCACTGCCAATTTTTATTTTATTACTGATTATACAACAGTGTACAGTTGCCCTACCGAAAATCTACATAAATTTACAGGTGATGTCTACTGCGACCTTCATCTAACGGGTCAATGGGGAAAAACTGACTGATCACATTCAATACTAAAACCAAACTAGTAATGTTTTATCATCAACACCCAGGCCCTTCATTGCCTATCTTGATTAATGGTGGCTCTTTCAAGGAAGCTACTTGCCATGAATGCCTTCTAGGACTCGCGTCCTCCCATGACACCAAATGGAAGTCCAATATACTAGCTATACAAAAATATATTGGAAATACTGATCCTGAGAATAATGATCGTCTCTTTTCGAATAAATATCCTCTTTTCGAATAAAGATCTTATTTTCGAGCTTTTTAATTGACTAGCCCTGTTAAGCTCTCTCTTTACGAGAGCCAGATCAGGACTACTGTAGCTATATCTTAGCTGGATGAGCCAAGACCTTACTTTCTAGTATCTATAAAGTCTAGAAGCGTCTTTGCGGCATTGGAGGTGATGAATTTGTTGATTATACAACAGTGTATGAATGCCCCTCGGAACATCAACATGGTTTGACAGGTGATGTCTACTCTGATCTAACAGTTCAAAGTGGAAAAATTGGATGACCACATTCAATCCAAAAATCAAACTGATAATGTGCTATCATCAACACCCAGATGCTTCATTGCCTATCTTGATTAATGGTGGCTCTTTCAAGGAAGCTACTTGCCATGAAAGCTTTCAAGGAATCACGTTCTCCACTGACATCAAATGAAAGTCCAATATACGAGCCATCCAAAAATATCTTGGACATAATGATCCTGGGAATAATGATCGTCCCTTTTCGAATAAAGATACTTTTTTCGAATAAGGATACTCTTTTCGATCTTTTTACCTGACTATCCATGTTAAGCTCTCTCTTTACGAGAGCCAGACCAGCACTACTGTAGCTATATCTGGGCTGGATGGGCCAAGTCCTTATTTTCCAGTTTCTATAAAGTCCAGAAGCATCTTTGTGGCATTGGAGATGATAAATTTGTTTCCACTATACAAAACTTATTCTACACTCAATACATTACGCACCTCACTAGCTATTTTCATGATAACGGTCAACATTCTTTAGACCATACTCTTCAAAACATCTCAGCTAAGACTCATCATGCCACGTCCATTGGAACGAATTATCACAATTCTCTTCACACTCTGTTAGAAAGACGTTCCACTCGAACAGCTTCTTTGCAAGGAACTGTATATTATGGAAAAGAAACCTAAGATGATTTCTCAACCACAAAAATCTTAACTTCTAGGATTAACAGTCACTTTTCATACATATCGTCATTAACTCCATTCACTACTGACTCCTCTTACGTGCATAACATTTGAAATTTCTCAGGTACATAATGAGGAAAGAGGGCTTAGAATATTTGACACTCACATGACATACTGAAGGCAAGTTGGACAGAGGAAAGCATCTCAAACGACTTTCTATAAATCTATAAATGGCTGGTAGAACTGTGTTTAAAAGAGATAGCGAAAAGATAAAATTTACAAAGAGCTACAAAGGAGCGGAAATTGTGGAGGTCCATATCCTGAAGAAACACAGCACATAGAGGAAGTGTTAATTCCATTAATTTGATACCTTTGATACAATTATTGATAAGGTTTGTAATCGTCAGTTTTTCAAAATACGAATGAATATTATGCCTAAAATAATATTTAGCTTACATCTTTAATAATTATCTACATTTATAGTAATTCCATCACAGTTTTAAAGTAAGCTATAAACTACAGAAAATAGTAGTCATAATAGTGTTGCATTTTATTGTTATATTTCAAGTCTTGTTGAATAACTATTTCGATAAATAACTCGATAACTGTCACCAAAACAATGAATTTTAGTTCTATATTCCCCAATTAAACTTATCGTCCATTTTCACTGACATCTTCGGCCATATTCGTTTATTTTACATAAAGTAAACTCTTAATTTTTTTTTCTATTCAAAAAGTGGAATATTGAAGTAGAGTTCACTTCCGCTATCTTTACCTTCATCTTCAGTTTTCTGTGCTAAGTTGTGACGTGTAATGGTAAAATAAGTCGTTTACTTATAAGGTAGCATTTGGCATTCATTGACGAACCAAGAGATGATACTTTCTGTTGAAATTTATAAAATATTTCTCTGAAAATTTTTTTAAGGATAACAAGTTCTTTCAAGAGAAATCATAACATACTTGTTAACAACACAAATACAATAGCATCATCTACATGTGAAAAAAGGCTATAAATAATGGAAGCCATATTAATAAAAACAAAAAAAGCAACACTCAGTAATATCATCTGTGAACATGGACACATTATCTTGACCGTGTTTTGAAAGTATAAACAGTATATAAATAACACATACAAAAAACTATTTCTTGTTAACAGTTAAAATATTTCAACCTTGAAAATGGCTAAATGTATAGCCGAAACCGTTCGTATAAAAAAAAACAAAACATTCGGACAGTTTTATATAATTTATAATCTGAAAAGTGAAATATTAGATCACACGATAAACTGTATAAAAAAACTAAATCAAAGCACCTTGCCTGTCGTATTCAATGAAATGTGCATGAAGGAAGGATTTCTGCCTAAATACACACACACACATATATATATGTGTGTGAGAGAGAGAGAGGGGGGGATAGATAGATATACAGACAGAGCGACACACTGAGAAACGAAGAGATAATTAATAATATATTTAGATCTAATTCAAAGTGGTGATTGAGGGCTTGGAAAATTTGGTTCAGTGCATATTGAAATTAAAAGGTTTAGAGGCCAATAGCACATAACTCTTATAAAACTTGACAGAAAAGTGTGTGCAGATGATAGTATAAAAACATTACGGCAAGCAA
The DNA here is from genome assembly GCA_903632075.3 of Acanthosepion pharaonis. Lineage (NCBI taxonomy): Eukaryota > Metazoa > Mollusca > Cephalopoda > Sepiida > Sepiidae > Acanthosepion > Acanthosepion pharaonis. Next base: position 46,456 of record CAHIKZ030002995.1, on the reverse strand, counting down.
AACCCATTATATGTATAATTGAAATGCACTGCTATTGATTTTACTGCCTAAACCAATTGCAAATCAGCTTAACATGATTTGTAATGGCTAAGAAATAATATAAGATCGACTGACAGAAAAGAGCTGTATGTATAATGTAAATGCATTGCTAATTATTTTTCTATGCAAATCATATTGAAAATCAGGTAACATGGTGTGTCAGTGGTCAGGAATTACTAAAAGTCTAACTGGCAGAATAGGCTGATGAGATGTATCACGTAAATAGATTTCTTATTATTTTACCATGTGAGTACAACACAAAACGCGAAGAAAACGATCATTCGTTGTCAATAATTCTGGGAAGCGTTACTGATAAATTATGGTTATTATGTACTTGTGGTAAAAGATTTGATATCGATTTGATATCGATTATACATTAGATACGCATTGATAACAAATTTACTATTCACTGGACATAGAGAAAAATAATATATTATGGGAGTAAAGTATTTTAGAAAATATTTCGAAATCGTTAAATAGGGTTGGTAAAGGTATAATTTATTGGTTATAACTGAATACCTCATTCAGCACCTTGGTGATCATGGCTCACCACAATATCCAATCCTTTTTAACTGTTAGTAATATCTTTTTTTTTATACTTTTCTTCTCATACCAGGTTCTGTCACCTTTTACATAATCGCTTTTTCACGCTTACTCTATTACTTTCAATATTCCTTCTGTGCCAAATTCTCCGAACACCCATTCCTCATTTGGTGATCATCAGACTATCTTCATCGCACCTTAGATATAATGAATATCATAAAATATATTTTATTGTGAATATATATATATATATATATATATATATATATATATATATGATGATTTGTTTAAAATTCAATATACATATGTATGTTCTTTTTTTGTTATAATCTTAAAGATATACCCATCTTGAAAATCACAATGCAAGAAGTGTTGTTTACTGTGTAAATAATTGGTATTATGTGTATTAGAAATATATTTTAGAAGTATTCAATAAAAAGTTCTGATATATATATATATATATATATATATGTGTGTGTGTGTGTATATATATATATATATATATATATATATATATATATATGTATATATACACATATATAGATATATAGATAGGTCGATAAAATTAAGTTACAAATCATTTATATATATATATATATATATATATATATATATATATATATATATATATATATATATATAAGTAAACATTGAATCAACACTTTCAGGCTGTTTCATACTAGACGGAATCGTCCGGAAGATTACCTCTAGCATGAAAGAACCTGTCGCGTCTGAGTTTTGACTTCGATGTTCACTTTTATATTTATATACGCTCTATCTCTGATACTGAGCACTTTATTCCATAAATATAGCACACCTTAAAACAATATATATATATATATAGAGAGAGAGAGAGAGTGTGTGTGTGTGTGTGAGACAGAGACAGACAGAGACTGAGAGAGAAACGAGAGACCTGTCTCGATAGATTCATAGTTAGGTCCTTACCATGATATAATCATATAGAATAATTTATTTATATACTGCAAAGCATCTGTAAATTACTTGAAAGCCTCTTTTCATTAAAATCAAATGCTAATGCGAATTTTAGCTGATATTTCAAAAACTTTGTTCTCTTTTCTCTAAGAGTGGTTTCAGAATAATAGCCTAAAAACTGTAACCATTTTTGAATTGTTTGAAACTTCAGGATTTTATTAATTTAATTTTTGTTCAAACCATTCCTTTCTCTTATAAAAAAATATTCTGCTTGTAGAATATCGAAGACTTGCTTTTTTTTCTCTTTTCAAGTCGTTTTCTAGCTGCATTTTTACAGTAATTTTCTCTCTTTTTTATATCTTTACATGTGCTTTAAGTTCTCGGAGTGATGATTCTTTTAAACTTTCAGGGTTTTGTGAATTTTATAAGATAGATTTTTTTTTTTTTGTTTTCGAAAACTCGTGTTTAAATAAAAATAAGCGTTCGAATCTGAGAAATCTTATCCAACAGAAATTCCCCTGAATGATACAGAATAGAGAATACTTAAAACTAGAACATAATAAACGGTTTCATTAAAAAGGAAATTCTCTGAATCTGACATCTTGACGTGGTCAACTTAATAGCAATATTAATATCAGCCGTTTCCTTATAAGGATATACACTCCTGATCAAAAATTTAAGACTTGAAATTTTTTTTATAAGAGACTGTTTGTTATGGACACATAATGAACTTTTTCTCACTTAAGGTTAATAATTCTATAATCTAATTATTTATGTAGACAAAAAGTTATAATCCGATCAATTTATTCAGAAATGGACATTTTTATAAAATGAGGCGTTTCACACTTATGAGACCAGTGGGTATAAATTGTTAGAACTAGGTTAAACCCAATGTTTTTAGTTCAATTAGAGATTAGCAATCGCTGCGTAACATTACAAGCAACATTAAAAGCAGTTGAGCGTGCTCGAATTCTACATTTCCATAATCAAGCGGGTTGATCGCAGTAAAACTGTGATTTGCAACTTTCTAAAGGACAGAGCGAATTATGGAAACGTAAAGTCTACTGGTAGGCCAAAACAAATTTCTCCCGAATAAAGTAGGAGAATAAGACTGGTTGTTGTGAAAGCCAGTAGACTTTCTTTCAGTCAAATTAAGGCAGCCACAGATGCTGATTGCAGTCCAGTAACCATAGACGACACTTAGGACGAAAAGGCATGGTAAATAAAAAGCGCAAACAAATTCCTCGGCTGCTTCCTCGTCACAAAGTGAACAGTTTAAGGTTTGGTCGTGAATACCAAACATGGGGCATTGAGAAGTCCTATTTTCTGATGAAATTTTCTCCACACGCCATAGTGGTAGAGGGTCCCTAAAGCTATGGGTTGCCTTTCCTTACAGAGGGACGGTGAAGCTCTAGGTGGTGCAGGGTCGTCAAACAGCGGCTGGTAATGTCAGCATGCTACAAAATACATCGTTGATGACGGAGGGCCATCGTTTGTGTAGTTATGTATGATTATCCCAATAGGATAATGCTGCAATCCACGCGGCATGCCGGACCTTGACCTTTCTACAAAAAAATGGGGTCAATCTCTTAAGACATCCTGTATGCTCACCGGACTTGAGAGTGAAATTGGTAGACAGAAACTGTAACTAAGGTCTGCTCAGTATAAACCACAGGTGGGCTCTGTAGGTGTTGAATAAACACAAATGTGCCTGGGCAAGAGTCAGCAATAGGGATTGGATAGCCTGTAGTAGTCGGAAATCCTTTTGAATATTAGTGGCTAGCTATATATATATATATATACATATATATATATATATATATATATATATATATATATATATATATAATTATTTTCTAATTATTCTTTTAATCACGTATTTTTGTTGCAATATATATATGTCTTATCAATTTATCGAATAGATGAATTGACTGTCCCGGCATCCTAACAGAAAATTATAAATGTTATCATATTCCAACATCAGGCATGACGATTAAAATGCACATGAACCGAACGATGCAGAACAAATGTATATAAAGTTTATATATATATATATATATATATATATATATATATATATATATATATGTAATATATATATATATATAATATATATATATATATATATATATATATATATATATATATATATATATATATAATATATATATATATATATATATATATATATATATATATATATATATATATATATATATATATATATATATATATATATATATATATATATATATATATATATATATATATATATATATATATATATATATATATATATATATATATATATATATATATATATATATATATATATATATATATATATATATATATATATATATATATATATATATATATATATATATATATATATATATATATATGAGGAAATATACTCTTAAGGTGTGCTATATTTAAAGTGCTCAATATCAGAAATAGAGCGTGGGTAAATATAAAAGTGAAAATAGACGTCAACATTCAGAGACGACAGGTTGTTCCATGCTAGACGCAATGGTCAGGCCACGAGGGTTGTTGGGTTTTTTTCCGAGATATAAATAGCCGAGAAAAAAAAACAACACTCGTGGCCTGACGATTGCGTCTAAGTGTTGACTTCAATGTTCACTTTTCTATATATATATATAGAGAGAGAGAGAGAGAAAATAAGTATATTTCGGGTAGGTGGGGACAACATCCTAGGATGGCAGTCTAAGGGATGAAAACCTTAATTTTAAGCTTACGCTGTTTTATGGTCATATCCAGATACGAAAAACGATACGGAAATATATCCAGATAGAAACCCTAGAGTGCAACGCAAAAATCGGTGGTCTGTCAAAACTGACAACAATAATCCAGCAACTAGGACAACCATGACGTCTTCAAATGTAATGCCTTGTAATGTAATGCATGTAATCTGGGCTGCACATGTCCTCTACCATCACCCAGGCCTGCCTCCTGGAGAAGTCGCTCAAGTTTCAATACCAAAACATTGGACTTTCACGACACAAGGCGACATTTTTTATCTCGTCTACAATATGCGCGCACGCACGCATACATGCGCACATACAGTGTTATGGATAAATTGTCGTCTAAATTACGCCAAAAATGAAAGTAACACTGACATCTCATTTTAATAGATATATTTATCAAAATTACACCAAAACATCTTGAAATAGTAAAGACTAAATTTATCCAAGAAAATCGCCTTTGGCTTCAACCAGGGCTGCCAGAAGACATCAGAATCTCCCGCAACTCTTCTGGACGCTCTCTTTGTTTATGTTGGTGAATGCGGCAATAATCTTTGCCTTCAGGTCATCTTTGGTCTTGCAAAGAGTTTTGTTGGTGTCTCTTTCAAGTGGGAACTATACATAATAATCAATGGGGTTGCAGTCTGGCGAGTTAGGTGATCAGAAAATGTTTGACAGTCACGACTGGGTTCTTCTGCTTGTGTGACATGGAGTTGTTCTGCCAGACATAGGGTCTTCCAGGAGCCAACCTATTCACCCAGGGAATTTTCACTAACTCCTCAAGGCATTTGATTTAAGACTCCATGATTAATCTGAGGTCCTGTTGGAAGAGTAATGGAGTTATAACATCGCCAACACTTGTGATCATTCAAAATACCTTCGTACTCACCAATAGACAAATTCAACTCTTTTTGAATTCTCTGCACTCTCCTCAGATTGACACCCAAATGCTCTGCAATGTTCTTATTGAAGCTTCCCGCGCGAATGTCAAGCAGTACAGCATGTTGTTTCTAAATTTCTGGCAGAGTGAATTGCGTCATCCTACACTCTTTCTCACAGGCGGTGATCAACTGACCCCGCGATACTGTGCAGTCGACAAAACACATAAACAACGGAGGGTTGATTCTGTTTTATATGGATACTAACATGTATACGTACATGTATTCACATTTTTGTATATGATCATTTATGTGATTTTTTGTATACATCAGTTATCATTTTAATTTATTAATTATTTTATATTAATTTTTGATAACATTACCTTTATTAATTATTATCATTATTATTATTAACTTTATACATATATATATATATATATATATATATATATATATATATATATATATATATATATATAAATAAAAAAAAAAACTGTTGTTTTTAACTGACGCGTTTCGCCCAATGTGAACGAAACGCGTCGGCTAAAACTACAGCGTTCCTATTGTCTTTTATCCTTTATACGTAATCTTTTTATACAGGTTAATTCTAATAATTTTTTACGCACAAATGCATACACACACACACACATATATATATATATATATATATATACTTATTTTTAGTTCTTAAATTTTGGTCTTTATTTATCCATTAATTAGTTTAATTATTTAATAAACCTTTTTGTATATTTTGTATATTTTAAATTTTAATTTAACTTACTTTATTTTATTGATGCAAATTATTATTATTATTATTAATTTGTAACTGTGATGATTATAATCGGATGATGATATCTTTGCTGTCGAAAATGACATGAATATTAGACTCATCACTGTATCTATTTTGAGTCTGATCTCCATTCTCTTACCGTATATTGGAAATTGTCCAGCCCTTGAAGAAAAATATCATTTCTCGGTCTCCCTATCGACTCATGTTTAATTCTTCATTTTTTGTCTTTTATTTTCTTCCCCCCTCTCTCACTCTCTCCTTCTTTCCTCTCCCACTTTCTTCACATTTTCTCTCTTTCAATTCCCCCCAAATTTCCTTTAAAACCTTATATCGAAATGTATATTTTTCGTTCTTTCTCTTTTAAAATAGATTTTTCTCTTCCTTTTTTTTTCTTTCTCTCCATTTTCCTTTTGCCTGAACAAATTGACTCCATTTAAAAAATGGTCGGAAGAAATGAATATTTGTATATATTCATGAAATAAATTATAACAGAATGGATTTTTAAGGATCGTCTGTACTTATTATTATATTGCTTTGTTATTTACATTGAGGTGTCTTTGAATTTATATCCTCCTTGTAATTATCCCTAGCAATTATCAACAGTTATATATATATATATATATATATATATATATATATATATATACATATATGAGAGAGAGAGAGAGAGAGATAAAAGTGAACATTGAAGTCAATAATCAGAGGCGACAGTCTGTTTCATGCTAGACGCAATCGTCAGGCCTGACGATTGCGTCTAGCATGAAAGATACTATCACCTCTGAGTGTTGACTTCAATATTCACTTTTATCTCTCTCTCTCTCTCTCTTCACTTTTATAACCATATTTACATATGCTCCATCTATGATATTGAGCACTTTATCCTATAAATATAGCACACTTTAAAACTATATTTCTTCATATATATATATATATATATATATATATATATATATATAGGCAGCATATTTTTATTCAAACATCTTTGACTAATATACATATATTATATTTATTTTTATACTGATCCTTTTCAGCTCTCTAATCAGTTTCTACATATTAAGTTGAAATTCATCAAGGAATATTTTTTTCTACACAGAAACTTTTGATCTTCTACAAGTTCATAATTCAGGGTAAATTACAAAGACAAACTTGTTGTAATTGTGATAAAATCTAGATTTCGTTGTGTTGGTGATTCCTTTAAAAACACGCGTGAACCTGCTCTGTTAGAGTTATTTGTTCTAGTGCACTCTAGAACACCTTCCTTGATGAATTTCATCTTAACGTCAAGAAACTGATTAAAGAACTGGAAAGGATGATTATAAAAATAAACTACATATATATATATATATATATATATATATATATATATATAATTGATTATATATATATATATATATATATATATATAATCAATTATATATATATTCAAACATGTTTCATATAATATAATATATATATATATATATATATATATATATATATATATATATATATAACTATATGGAATTTTACATGTTTCACGGAGGTTTTGACGTTATTAAAAAAGAAATCTGTTTCTAATACTCTATGCAATCGAGACGAAACGTGATTCACCTTAAGCTGTTTTTTTATCATTCTGTCCATTAAACGGAAGACATATTTTTAAATTATCAAGCAATCATTTTCTTCTCGTATCTTCGCAACACTCTAACTATAGAATGATTAGAATCTTTTCAAGCCCTGAACAAAAATTAAGACATTTACTAACGACTCGCTAGTCACGAATAGAAAAGCCTGCGATCATTTTAAATGATAACCTCTGTACAAATAAAAACCTCTTCAAGAATATTCAATTGTTGAAGCCACAGGACAAAAACTTAAGCTGTCTAGACAGAGAAAAGGGCAGATTAAATGACACTCCATGAAATCTGGGTTAATAATAGCGAGTGAATACACTTCATGAGATCTGGGTTAATATTAGCGAATGAACGCCCATACCGAAAACGAAAAGCTGATTCATACTTTATTTTTAATACGAATATTTCAATTCCAAGATAGATATTTGTATATTGAGTCGGAACAAAATATTTAATATACAGTATCTGAATACATGATACTATTTCATACGCGACCGAAACTTATATATATATATATATATATATGTGTGTGTTTGTGTGCGTGTGTGTGTGTATTTTATTATATATATATATATATATATATATATAGAGAGAGAGAGAGAGAGACTTTTTTTGAAATTTTACTGTTTAAAATTCATTATATATATGTATATATATATATATATGTGTGTGTGTGTGTGTGTGTGTGTGTTTTTTTGTTTTTATGTACATACAGCTATATATATATACATAAAATTATGAAAATAACATATTAGATTACTTTCACAATAACATAGTTTCACGCAGAGCGATTTTCAAAATGTCCTTTTCTCATCCATGGTGCCAAACAATCTCTACAGTATGTTTTCAAAACATTTAATAGTCAGTATTTGAGTACATGATATCATTTCATACGCGACCGGAACTCATAATATATATATATATATATATGTGTGTGTGTGTGTGTAGGTGTGTGTGTGTGAATAAATTTAACATTAGCAACATATATATATATATATATATATATATATATATATATATATATATATATATATATACATGAATAATTCATACAAAAAAAGATTATTGAAGTTAACGATATAAATGGCGAGAATACATCTTCGCAAACAAATTTATTAAAATTACATTAACCCACGAACCTCTAGATGAATGTTGTTATCCCTGTTTTTAATAAATTCAACTTGTATAATGTCTTTTTTTGCTAGTATTTTTATCTGTTCATATAGATATTATCAGGCATGGAAATTGATTTGTTTTGTTTTTTTTTTAAATACATCCAGGTAATAACGGGACACGAAAGATTAGATGTGAATCGAAATATGTTTTTTAGAAATGTGTTATAGTTAACTGTAAGAAATTTTGGAGCGTGCCGTCGCAACGCTAAGGTTGAATTTTTTTGGAAAATTTAAAAGAGAATGCGTTTTTTTACAAATATGATAATTGGAGAATTCTTTTGATGTAGTAGTTTTGTTCAATAAATAGAGCAATGTCGTAGCTATTATCCCAGAAGTTGCACGTCGGATCAATTCATTTTAAATCAAATATGTGGTGCTGCTTAATTTATATTACATTAATCATTCATACAAAAAACAGATTAGTGAAGTTAATGATATAAAACAGCAAAAATATATATGCCATTTTCGGTAGAATATACAATCGCTACTATTAGTGATCTGAATTGGTTTACTAGCTTCAGAAATGGATTGTTTTAATCGGGAAATTCGGAAACATTTATGTAGGCCCTATTAATAATAATCGAAGTCACGTGACAAGGGACATTGACAAGCTTCCTCAACATATCAGATTTGACCTTTGTAAGACAATTGACAACATGTTCATACTTGAATAACTGCATTTAGATGACAGAGATTTTAAAATACAATAGCTTAATTGACTGCATTCGATATGAGCTTCTACTCTGTAATTACACACACATATTAGTGTAAAGAATAATCACACGCGATGAATAATTAATTGTTTACAACAATGTGGAGAGAAAAATAAATTATTTGAAAAAAATAAATGAATGGCTGTTAACCCCTTCCAAAGCAGGTCTGCATCGGAAGAATGTGATGCGACACATATGTTAGGATTAGAAGGAATTGATTAATTAATGTTGGTTATTACAGGCATTTTCTGAAAAATCAAATGATAAATTTATGGAAAAACTGTGGTTAATTGCACTGATTAAAACAACAATAGTATATATGTTTTGTATATAATATCTTCTGTAGGAATAAATGCGTAATTGTAGCTCAATTCTTCCACGATTATCTGAGATTAAAAGGCTCTAACTCTACTTTATAGTAATTTAAAAAATGAGTGCTCGGTATCTGTATTATATATTATAGAATTCCAGGCACTATCACTTTTCAGATTAAACTAATTTGCACACTGAATATAAATAGTATATTTCATTAGTTAACAGTTCTTTTATTCGAGGATTGTTTTGATTTTCATATATAAAAATATTTTACATTTACTTGTAACCATTATTTCAATTCTTTTATTTAGTAAATTTGCGTTTTGATTATTTTTGAAAATAGGCAAATATTTTCGCCATAATATCTGGTCTAGATCCACTTAATTGTATTTGCTAGTAATATTTAAAGAGACGAGTATTATTTTTCATAAGTTTGCACATGCTCAGTTTGTGGTTGTAAAATCTCCAATAACTCCAACGTAGGAAAGATATACAAATATTTAAATTTAAAAACTGTAAATTTTCCATCGGAATCTGTAGATTACCACGGGCCTGAAAATCATAAATATATATATATATATATATATATATATATATATATATATATATATATTTATTTGGGTGGGAAATTTATGCATCTTTTGATAAAGTTTGATTATTATTATAATGCTTTGTGTAGTTTACATTGAACTCTCCCTGAAATTATTTTTTTACCAAAATTTTCGTAATTATATATATATATATATATATATATATATATATATATATATATATATGGAATTTATTGGTTAGTTAAGGACATTTTTTTGGGGGTCAGGAGGACACATAGATCACTCGCCAATGAATTTGCTCAATTCGTAAGCGTCAAAGACTGCAAGAACCGCTCCTAGCTCGCGAGACATTTGACAAGCCAAGATGATCGTCGATTTGAGTGGCCTCTTATCCATTAAGGCCTAGGACACAGATTTAGTTCACAGTCTTTTCGTCAAATTAAGTCTCTCATCACCGACAAAAGTCACTCTCGATCTGACGTTCCTTGGAACTATCTGTTATATGTCAAATTTTCAGAGGCTGTGAAGCTCGTCTAACCAATAGACATACATCATATATATATATATATATATATATATATATATATATATATATATGTAAAAGCAAAATTGTCCAAATCGGGTAACATGAAAATTGTTCAATTGTTAGATTAAGCTCTGAACCATTGTATCTTAGAAATGGTTAAAAGTTATTTTATTGGAACTCTCCAATGATTTTATAACATAATTGGACTCTATTTCAACAATAAGTGTGTATAATTGTTCTGTAAGCTTCCAGAAGTATCAGGATTAAATCGATTATAAAAGAAAATGATATATTCATAATTAATTAATCATAGATAAAAAATCGGCTGTTTATGTAGCATTGAAGGTCGAAATGTATATATATATATATATATATATATATATATATATATATATATATAATAAATTTAAGAAAAAGCAGATATTTTTCTATATAGTGACAAATATTAAAAATATTCTAATAATATTAAAAATAGAGCGTTAATATTATTATATGAATAGATTACTTAAATTTTAAATATCAATTTTATCCGGACATCGAAGATTTTTGTGAAAATTTCTATTTATGATGTCATTTGTGAATCGATCCGAAAATACTAGTACAAAATACTCGCATAAAAACCTCATCTACATGTACAAAAGATCAAAATAATAGAAACCCTAATAATGAAAAAACACACACTGATTAAAATTAACTCTGAACGGGGCTACAATCTGCTGACCGTGTTTTGAAAATAAAACATCCCTATAACTCTAGAGACATACATAGCACAAGCCATACGTTCAGTTAAAAGTAATATAAAATCATACATGATAATGTCTAAAATTATAGCTGAAAGCGCTCATAAATTCAAACTTGGGACAGTTTTTACACACTTTGTGTCTAGAAAAGAATACACAGAAGAAAAGTACACAAGAAAAATTAAATAAAAAGGTTAATCGTAATAACTTGTCTGTCACTTTTATCGAAACGATTTTTTTTTTGCTTGTGTTTGCGTTCGCTTAAAAGCAAGTGAAAGACTTAGTTGATTTTTTTTATTCACTTATTCAGGAATTTTTTTTTATTTTTCCGCTTTCTATTTGTTAATATATCCTCCTTTGTTTAAGCTTTTTACGGCAAAAACAAGACATTTTCAGAGACTAATTCAAATACCAATAATAAAAAAAATACTCATCAAATTCCAGAATTTATTACTAAATGAAATAATGGTTTCGTACATGACAATACACATTTTGTAAAAAATTTGATCGGATTTATTTACACCCCGAACCAGGCTAAAGCTGGGTAGTGAAATTTAGAATTTCTCCGTTTTCAGTGAATTGATTTTGATAAAATATTTCCCAGTTGTTTTACACACTATGGCAACACCATTGTTTAGTTTTCATCATTCTGTGTAACTTCCTTTTTCTTTAATTTCATATTCTATATTCTTTCCTCATTATCTGGCTATATTCATTTGCTGATGTTAAGTACAAATTTCCTTTTTGTTTCTATTTTCTCTAAATCTTTGTCGTTGCTCACGTTCGGTCATTTGTATCCTCATTAACCTTCTGCCAAACAACATTTATGTTGCCTCAAATCTTTTCTTCATCTTTGAGGGGATGTTACAGCATTTACTGCCATATAGGAAGACAGATGACATATAACAGTATGATAATAAACCGTAATACGACTTAACGCGAAAGACTGGGTTTCAGTCATATTCTAGACTTCCGAATTCTATCATTTAATTTAGATTCTAACACCAATTCCTGTTACTAAAGAGACACAAACATCTCTGAAATGCTGCTTTTGTTGCTCACCCTAAATATACATAATTCCTTTCTTAAATTTAATGTCAGTATTTCATGGTGGACATGGACATATATTTGGCACATGGTCTAAAGATTAAAAGAAAACCGTATTGATCATATTAAGTAACTTTTTTCTTAAGCATTCAAGTCCAAACAAGACGGGAAGCCACTAGCACGCAAGTGGTTACAGAGAGTTGGAGCGAGACCAAATAGGAGTGATAGATGAGAGCATGAAGAGAAGGTTAGGGGATAGATCAGGGCATTTGAATAGTTGGAGATTAGAGTTATCAGGGAGACACGGAATGGGGAGGGAGTTCCACAGGCGAGAAGTGCGAGACATGAAGCTATTGGAGTAGAAGAGACAGCTACATTTAGCAGTTTCGTCAGTGAAAGGGTGAGAGCAAGATGCCAGCCTAGTTGAAGGCTTAAATTCATGAAGTCTGGGAACCAGCGAAAGCAACTCATCGGAACAGTTACCGTGAAAGTATTTGTAAAATAGGCAGAGGGAGGCAACGGCACATCTGTGAGAGATCAACTGCAGACGAGATGCCAGATCAGATGGAAATTACATTTTATATCCGTCTTTGGATTTTATCAAGGACATTGAGAGAAATAGAAGGGGCTCCAGACGCCATGCGAGGGCGAATGGTTGATTTGTAGATTTGAAGGATCTACTCCAGCGAGAAAAAATTCCTAGCGGGGCACAGGGAGATAAATTTCCTTGCGGTGGACGAAGCTATTGACTCAATGTATTTCGTCCATCTCAGGTCAGCGGACAATGTGAGACCGAGCAGTCGCAAAGAGGTGATCTCGTGGAGTTGAGCGTCAGACATTCTAATGGGAGGCAGGGATGGTTCTCTCTGGTGAATGATAGAGAGCAGTTTTTTGTTTTTTTTTTTTTTTTTGAGGCATTAACCAGCCAATTCCTGCCCCAGTCCACAACCGATTGGAGGTCCTTTTCCAGACAAACGGCCAGGTTAGTTTTATCGGCGACACTGAATCTGTTTTTGAGGCCGTAGTAAATAGTAGTTTTGTCCGCATAGATGGCTAAAACAAAAACTTTTTCATTTTGATTTCCAATTTTCCTGATTTGGGAAACTGATTTAAATTCATTTTCTTTTTAAATAATTTCTTCAGACTTAACCAATTGTCATGACTTCACAATATCTAAAGTCCCACCTGACTGAAAAGTCAGGTTCAATGAAAATGAGAATTTAAAAAATTTCTTGCCATTCTTCACCATTCTAAATAAAATTTCAATGTGTTTATTAAATATAGAAATTTTTTTTTATAGGAATTTGCGGCGCTGAAATAAAAACATCCTATATGTTTCGATAAATAAACCTACAATAGATTTCCTCCGTATATAATATATTTCATCTAATTAAATCAATTTATTTTTATACAATGTCCCCACAATTTCGGAAATTTATTCATTTTCGTGTGTCGCAATATGTGCAATCAAATAACAAAACCTTCTTTTTTATACAAATGAATAATCACATTTTTGCATTACATCATCATATGATAAATATAATCTTTAAGTTTTGTTTTGGTTTAACGTTACGAACTTAAATATTTTTTTTTAATGAATTTTAGAGTTATTATTTTTTTAAAAACTGAAATTGTTTTGTTTTTTCAAATAAAAAATTCATAATACCGAATGAATTCATTTTTTTTGATTAAACTAACATTTTTGTTCATTTTTTTTTTTTTTTTTTATATATATAAAATTTTATATAAATAAAAAAAATATAAAAGTGGAAAATTTAAATAAAACATAATTTTTGGGAGAAAAATTATTAAAATCCATTTGAAAAGGCTAAAACCAATTTTAATATATATTTTATATAAATAATTTAAATAGTCAAGAATATTTTTCTTGAGGATGAAAATGGAACTAGTGTTTTTTTTTTAATTTAATTAATAAATTAAATTGAAGCTTTCAAATCAAAAAAATTGAAAATTCAATTATTTTTCTTATCCAAAAAAAATTTTAAATCAGTTAATTTATAATATTAATGCTCTAAATTGGAAATTGAAAATATTCTTTTGTTAAAAATAAATATACTAAAAACAACACAAGATTATTTCTTATCTTTTTTGTCTCTCTCTTGATTCTATATATATATATATATATATATATATATATATATTTATATATATATATATATATATATTACAAAATGAATTAAATTTGAAATAATGTAAATAAAATATATGAAATATAAAAATTTGACCAATATTCGCTTTATTTATATCCAAAAAATAAAATAATGATTTGGAATTGTTTTTTTTTAAATATATTTATTAACCTCAATGGGTTTTTTAATGCCGACAAAATTTTTATTGCTGGTTTCTTTTTTCAAAATTTGTTTTGTTGTTTTATTTTTTTTCCTTCAAAAATGTATTGTTGGTAATTAATTTCAAAAAATTTATTGCTGGTATTCAAACATATTTTTACACTTAACAAAATTTTTGAAAATAAGTTTATGGGTTAACTATTTTCCAATATATAATTATACTGAACCTAGATCTATATGGGGAACATAAGTAATTTAGAAAAGTTCTATGCTATGAAAACCTCCTCATCTATACATATTTTTTACTGTTGTACTTAGATTATCATCTTACCCAGGACGTGCAATGTGTTGTTGTCGTAAACCTTTATTGAGAGATAGTGTATGTCAGAGGATTCACTTTTTCATAGAGGAATTCAGTGACACACCTCTGCTTTGTATGCAACTTTCATTTCTGAGACTGTTTTCTGTAATAGAAAAAACATATCGGTTATCAGCAAATTCTTAACGTCCACTGCACTATCATTCAATAAGTGCACTGATAATCATTTGAAAATTCATAAAATGCAATAAAAAAAATAACAAACAGATCCAGTCATTTGAAATTAATTCTTTTAGGTCTTAATGAATACCTGTTGTCTAGTGAATGGCTGGTTACTCGTTGTCTGTTTGGATGGCATATAATCCCTGTTGCAGACGCATGCTCAGCCACATATTTCTGTCTTCAGCAACTACATAGGCAATCAAAAAAGAATTCTGTATACTTGTTATTCATGGTTTTGTTCCTGAATAGAATTTAATTCGTTAAAGTATGCTTTTTGACCTATGCCTTTTTTGATATTAATTTCACTTAATTTTTTGTGTCAAAGAAAGAAAAAAGTGATGAAAACTATAATATATATCAATAAAAATAACATCTGTAATTCAAATTAAATTTTTTCAAACAGCCATTTTTTTTTTTTATGACATTAAAATGAAAAACAATATTCAATTCTCTCGGTGATTTCCCCTTGAAAATTGAAAAAAAAAAAAAAGAAGAAAAGAGAAAATGGAATTAGTTAACAGATTATCGCTCCAATTTCGTCAAAATATCGATCGATTGAAAAATTAATTTTTTTGTTCATAGTTATAAAAAAAGGAAACAGGAATAAGAAAATACACTCGTATCAAGAATATATTGAGATGGGTATACTTTTAGAAAAAGACCACATACAGTCGCAAGAAGAAGTTTTTTTTCTGTTGAGATAAAGAAGTTTTGATTTAATGGAAATAGTTTCAAAGACTTTTAAACGGCAGTTAGAATGTTATCAGCACAAAACAGAAAATATGTCGTAACGGATGGATGATGCACAGTCTCGACTTTTGTAAGGATTTCTATAATAGCAACCTCAGGATTGAAATGTTGATTTAAAAAATGCATCCTGTTTAACCCCTATCTAAGATTTTAAAGACGATTTTTATTGATTGTCGTCTGTAGAACTTGACGTGTTCACACTGGTATTTGAAATTTTATAAAATATAATTCTAGTTTTATCTTTTTTAATGTTCATTTTCATGTTCGAAAAGAAATAATGATTTATTGGTCAAAAAAGTATAAAATATTATTTAACACTGATTTATAAATTAACTTTTTTCTTCCATGCCAAACTTTTGCAAAAAGATACATAAATGATTCAAATTATTTAGGCATATGGAACCGTTTTCTATTATTCATACATTTATTTTTCTCAGCAGCGAACATTTTCACGCTGTCACTTCCTAATTTTGGTTTTTTATCAATTTATTTTTATTTTTATGTTTTTCTTTTTGTGTGGGGGGATTTGAAATTCGTTTATTAAAGCATCAATATTTTTTTAATGGAAAATCATCCACCCACACGAAAAAATTGGACAAAATATCTGGAATGTTTTTTTAAAATGCTGTATTAATCTTAACCTTTATTTCCATTCCTTTTAAACAGTCGTGTACATCATTTCAAATGTACAATTTTTATTGCTTTTCTAGACATCCAGACTGCGATCGTTAAAGCAAAGATTCTTTCAAATGATTTCAAAACAAAATTTATTAATTCTTATTTTCTTTTTTTCTTTTCAATTCATGCAACATGTTTCGGAAATCCTTTTAAGATTTTTCAATTTCATGGATAATCTTTTTTATTATGAGATGTTTTTCTAATTGCATCGAGATACTAAAATATGTATTCAAAAAAAGCAGAAAAAAAATTAAATGGCTGTAGTGGATATAAACATCAAAAACAGTTAGCAATAAAATTTTTATTTAAAATCTGTAAAAAAAAAAAAAAATGATCGCTTTAGCGTAACAACAGCTAGATTATAAAGGGGAGACAACTCTCCGTAGAAAGCCGGTAAGCAATTTTTTTATTGTTCTAGTAATATTGACAAATTTTAAATTAATTTTCACGGTACAGAAGTCCCAAGATTTGAATAAGGTATAGTGTTATTTTAAAAAATTTTGTATGATTCTGTAAAAAAACAACAGTTTATGCATTTTTATGTTTCTATATATTGATGAATATTAGACTTGAAGAGATTAAGTTTATATATATAAAAAATATCTATCTATTCTATTCGGTTCCAACAAAATAGCAGTTCGTTAATCCAAGTTATCCTATTAATATATATTCTTTATTAAAAAAAGAATTAGAAGGGCAATTGTCTCAATATAATTAGATATAAATCAAAATCATTAGTTAATATAGGCATTAAATTTTTAAATTGATTTATTCAATTTTAAATTTCTAATTTATTTGAACACAATCTATACACTATTTTTGAATAATGCTGACGTGGTTTTATCAGTTGAAATATATCTATCCACGCCCCCCATACAAGACAAGATAATTTTAGATTTTGTTGTGTAATTTATATGTTCTGTTATAATAAATAGAGTGAGATCTTTTTATAGATTATTTTTAAAATATTATATATACTAAGATCCATTTAAATTATATATCAACGGATTTATTACTTATACCATATATATATATATATATATTAAGAAATGGACAAGGTCCGACAATTTATTTATTAAAGACATTTTTATGTTTAACGTTGTTATTTATAGATACAAGTATTTAAGCAAATGCTCTGTTTATGATAAACAGTATTAAATAACATTTACCAGCCTGAATGTCCGAGAAATTTTCATAGAAAATATTCGTTCTTTGACAGGATCCGAACCTGCATCCTATACGGAACCGTCATTTACGCTGACGTGCCTAAGACATTTTTTTATTAAATAAATTTTTAATAAATAAATTGTCGAACCTTGTCCATTTCTTAATATATGACGTCATTTGTTTACATTTGATACGCCAGAGCAGTTATGAATGTACGAGATTCATGGAAGATTGAAGTTTATAAGCAATAAATAATTCGAATCCTGTCAAAGAACGAATATTTTCTATGAAAATTTCACGGACATTCAGGCCGGTAAATGTTATTTAATACTGTTTATCATAAACAGAGCATTTGCTTAAATACTTGTATCTATAAATAACAACGTTAAACATAAAAATGTCTTTAATATTTATATACATTTCTAATTTATTCGTTTAGAGGTTATTTTTTATTTTAACATAGGTACCTCCACGAGATCGCTAAAAAAGAGCATAGTATGATGAAAAAGACGCCAAACTTGATGAGAACAAAATTTTAATCGTCTAAATATTTATGTTATTATTAAGAGGGAAAATCAAAGTATTTTGGGGGTATCTTTTTACATTTTTTAATCGTTCCTAGCACGTCAAAAATTTTCCTTAAAAATCTTCTTTTTTTTTTTAGTCAGCAAAATTGACCATTTTTTCCTTTTTATAAAAGAACTGAAAATTTCATTTTGAAATTTTTTTTAAATATCAATTAACATTTTTACAAAACTTATTTTAAGAAAATCAGAAATTTTAATGTTTATTTAAAATATTTTGAACCAAGCTTAACTTAGCTTCTGCGCTGAAAAGTTGTAATTTGAAAATAAAACGAAGCAGGTCATAAACTTTCGCGTCACATGGCAGATGATGAATGACATATTGACGGATTCCGTGAGTATAATTTGTTCTACGGAAGGAGAAAAGTGAAATTATTTACATTTAAGTAAACAAATTATTTACCTCGTTATTTTTAAGGAAAACTTCCAGCGCTCTAATTTTTTTTTTTTTTTTTTTTTTTTTTGTAACTTACGTTTACGATGCTTTATGGAAAATATATTATAAAGAAATTAAAATAAGACTTAAGAGTGAGATTAAATTTCATATTTCATAAGAAAGGTATCTAATTAATTTATAGGTACCTTTCTTATGAAATATTTTCAGAAGTGTACATAAAATACTATAGTTTTATGTACATTTATTACATTTTACTGTGTTATTTGTATTTCCATTCATTTTATTATTAATTTTGATATTTCATTTATGGAAAAATGTCATAACTGAAATTAATATAAAAAGAAGATCATATAAATTTCATAAGATGATATTGATACATGTAGGTATCCATTTCAGTTGAAATTGAAAAATCAAATTAACTTCTCCACACGTGTCTCGCAAAAGTAAAGCCCTTAACAGCGGAGAACAATGCTTAACACAAATAAAGCAACTTAATTTTATTCTGGTTGGTCTTCCGTATTTTATAATTACAGCCCGATTATAAAAACAAAATTTTATTTTTTAATTACTGCTGATCTTCTAATTTGTGAAAATTATACAATTTACAACGCGCTAAAAAAAGACACTTAGGAAACCCGATGCGGCTTTTAACTAATTTTATAATATTTTAACAACTTAAATGTAAAAATCTATTATAATTAAAACATAACAAATAAATGTATTAAAAATTCATTTTTCATCGATTTTTTTTTTTTTGCTTTCGGAAAATATTGTCCATATTCATAAAGACAACTAAAAGCAAATAAAAGCATTTGAAATTAAATAATATATTTGCTTTATTGAGTTTTGTATGTTACAATTCAGGGCTGATTTTCAGGTACTGCGGGTCCAATTAAAAAAAAAAACAAAACATGATTTGCATTCCTCAAAGCCTTGTTCTTTCAACTATTGTAATCACTAAATCTGACGCGATCGTATTTCTAGCGTTTTCATAAAATTAGTTATGGGTGGGGGGTAATTAAAAAAAAATTCTGCCATGACTTTAATAAAAACAAACAACATATTTATAATAATTTCCATCATCTGTGAATAGTTTTTAAATGTTTCATTAACATATGACAATTATTTTTATTTTTGTAAGATTTTCCAAATTAATGTGTGTCATACCAAAAAAACTTAGAATTTAGAATGTTCGAAAAAGAAGGAAAAACTTTTTTTATAAAATAATTAAAATAAAGATTGATCTTTCCTCTTAATAATAACATAAGCATTTAGACGATAAAATTTTGTTTTGGTCAAGTTTGGCGTCTTTTTCATCATGCTATGCTCTTTTTTCAGCGATCTCATGGAGTTACATATTTTAACATATAAATTTCATCCGAGCGCTTTCTATGGTAGTAGCAATAGAGGAGTGAGAGATTTGCCACCCCCCATCCCCACCTGTGTGTGTGTGTGTGTGAGAGAGAGAGAGAGAGAGAGGTTGGAGGGTGGAAAATGTTGAAAATTCTACTCTCACCAGATGAACACTTACAGTTAGATAAAAGAGCCAGAGTTATCTACGTCGTTACGAGAGCGCACTGTTGCGTTGGCCCTGATAAATAAAATAAGTCTCCGCCTGTGTTAATACGGG
Source organism: Acanthosepion pharaonis (assembly GCA_903632075.3). Taxonomy (NCBI): domain Eukaryota; kingdom Metazoa; phylum Mollusca; class Cephalopoda; order Sepiida; family Sepiidae; genus Acanthosepion; species Acanthosepion pharaonis. Next base: position 25,772 of record CAHIKZ030002995.1, on the reverse strand, counting down.
TATGTGTGTTTCTTTCACGAGGTTATCCGCCAGTCTGGAATATGAAGTTGAATACAAAACAAGATATGTCTAGGTTTCTATCTAATTTGATGTGTAAATTTCTAACAGAAAATAATTTGCTACCCACGAGGACAAAGAAACACTTTTGGACTATGGAGATTGGAAAGTGAGGAATGGGCAGTCCCCGCCCAAATATGACAACGGTATTCCATTTTCGGGCTGATCTGGATCTGGTAAAGTAAAAGATTGCACTAGGTGCCTCGAATGTACTTCTGCGGTGCAAAAAAACGACCATTTTTCCAGCAACTTTAGCGATGGATCTTATGAACGAGTTCCACTTGAGGTCTGGAGTTATTTTAAGTCACAATAATTATTCAAGGAACGGTGCCTCATAGATAGATAGATAGATAAAGAGGATGAGATTGATAAATAGATAGATAATGAATAGGCTGAGATAGATAGATAGATAGATAGATAGATAGATAGATAGATAGATAGGTAGATTTTTCTTACGTGTCTTTATTGAACTTACGCATTAATTCATTATAAACCTTTTACAGGCAAAAGTGAGGCCGAGCAGCCGCAGAGAGGCGCTCTCGGGAAGTTAAGCTAATGGGGGTCAGGGAAGGATCTCTGTGCTGTTTAATAGAGAGCAGTTTTGTTTAGGTGGCGTTTAAGTTAACCAGCCAATTACGGCCCCAGTTCACGACCGATTGGAGTTCCGTTTCGAGACGAGACGAACGGCCATGTTATATATATATATATATATATATATATATATATATATATATATATATATATATATATATATATATATATATATATATATATATGATTCTGTGTGTTCATAATCCATTTATTTATCTATATGTCTCTCTCTCTCTCTCTCTATCTATATATATATATATATATATATATATATATATATATATATATATGTGTGTGTGCGCGCGCAAGTATATATACATGTCTATATATTTTTGTTTGGTGGCATGTCTAAATCTAGGACGAGCAGTTTTGTCTGGCATATTGTTGTGAAAGGATTTAGACATTGGAATGCGCTCTAAACTTGCTGTCTTTTGTCAGCGTTCGTTCTGCGTAGTGGATAACCAATTTCTGGAATAGAAAGTCATTTATTTGCCTTTAAATAAGCACGTTAGAAATGAATTAAATTCTACAACCCTCGCCGAAATCCACAAGAACATTCAGGGAACGTCCAGGAATAGTATTTTACTACTGTTAACCAATAGTCTCTTAATATGCGCATTACAATCACGACGATGATCATTCAAAACTTGGATGCGTTATTGTGTGTACTTTCTTTTAAAAACTACTTCAGAGTTTCTGCTATCGACTTGTTTCTGTGAAATAATCGATAGATAGATAGATAGATAGATAGATAGATAGATTTCTCTTACGAGTCTTTATAGAACTTACGCATTAATTCATTATAAACCTTTTACAGGCAAATGGAATAGAGGTCCGAAATGATATAGCAATTACAAAAACAAAACTAAAATAAACAATTCACCTAACGTATTTATCGCAGCGAACGAAACTAGAACTTTAAACGAAATAAGCCCACCAAAACACAAAAAATTCCTCAAGGACAATACAACTAATATACACAGACCATACTAATGCACTAAAAACACAATACCATATTAATATGGCAGCTAAAGCAATCATCTGAACATTCGACAGAGACGTCCGAATAACTTGCATCGCTAAACTACAAGCTTTTATCAAACTAAAAGACCACAAAGACAATTAAATACTGAATCCAAACTCAGACTCATAATCTCAAACAAATTGAACTTGATAAAATAGGTAATATGATACTAGGAAGAATTAAGTCAGAGCTAAGGCAAAAGTTAGAAATAAATCAGAGAAATAACGCAAAAACAACTATGGACTCTTTCGCAAAGTAAAAAAAAAAAACAAACAAAAAAACAAGCATAATTGCCAATTTATACAACTAAAAGTAAAAGAATTATACCCTTCTATAACAGAACCCATGAGTGATAAGGCCATTTCCTTAGCTCAAAAACAAAAATAAAATATAAATGCAAATGAAATAAAATCATTACGTGCACTCGAAATCAATTGTATTCGACAACTAAATCGAGTGAATAAAGAAAGAAGGGAACTTTGACATTACAATGAGAAGATTTGATGGTGTTGAAGTGTGTGTACATAGCTATACATTTCCTACAAGAAATGATATAGGCCTCGACAGAGACGAGTGTCTTATAATCTTAAAAAACTATAACAGACAAAAACAGAAAAGACAGGAAAAAAACATTAAAGTTAAATCATTAAAACATTTTGTTCCTGCGTGTTTGTCGACATTATTTATTAAAGAGCACAGACTGGCATATGAAAATTACATACCTCTCTCTCGATATATATATATATATATATATATATATATATATGTGTGTGTGTGTGTGTATTAAATCCATAAATGAGATACAATTAAATAAAGAATAATTAATAACAACAAAAGACAGTATTTATAACAATGCAAAACAATTCATAACAAAAAGAGGGGTAACAACCATATATATATTAACATAATATATATATGTGTGTGTTTATGTGTGTGTGTGCATGTGTCTAAAATTTAAGATAGAACCTATCTGACAATATGAATAAAGATAACAGGAAAACTTTAAAGTACGTAGGTACGGTGGAGTAATTGATAGCTGCTTCTTTGGAATAGTCGAATTCCAGATTCCAGTCGAATCCATTACATTCACTTACGTGCTAATACCCTTGGGAGAGGTATGAATGGGTAAATAGTATGACCGACCCGGTTCTATAGCCTTTGATGGAAATGGCAACTTACTGCGGGAAAAAAATCTGCCACGTCAGTCATATATTAAAAGATACATGTTTTTCTAAGCGTGTATCATGCATGGTACATAAGTGACTGAGATTCACTTACGTGCTAATACCCTTGGGAAAGGTAGGAATCCTCTTCTTTTCCCCAAAATCTATTTGTAAAAAGCAGGACAGACTGGGTTCTATAGCCTTGGATGGCAACTGGTCTACCGCAGAAAGAAATTGCAACCTACTCCGGAGAAAAAATGCAGGAAAATATCTGCTTTGTTACTCTTGTATCGAAAGATACATGATCGCCTAAGTATGTATCACGCATGGCACATAACTGGCTGAAGTGTGTATTAGTTGATAGGTCAGACGAAATGTTTTTCTACCCGCCTGTTCAGGCAAATAGCCAAAAATAAATTAATATGCCGTTTAAATAAGAAGCAGAGCGTCTACTCAAGTATGTGTATGCACTAAATTAATGGGAAAGATGATATTTAGGAGACATTGACTGTTGGTCAGATGGGAAAGTTGCCGTGTACTTACCTTGTGTTGTTGAAATGCTTACAAAACAAAAGCATGTTATTTTTACCCATTATAGCTACAGTGGCCAAGTGACCGGGTTAGCATGTGATCACTGAATTTGTACAAAAAGGGGAATAAATTTATTTCCTTTTTATTATTAAATTTATATTCCATGTTATTAAACGTTTATACGTCGCGGAAAATCGGCAATATATTTCCCAACTGAAGGTAATTACAATTGCTTGTTTTTCCTCGACCTGACCAGTCTGGTTTCATTTAGGAAATCGAGAGCTTTTTCCTGATATCTTGCGAAATATAACCTCAAAACGTAAATTGATATGAGTGATAGCAGGGATGGATTACGGAGAAGGAGTTCTCTCCTACGGTCGAAAATAAAAAGGACTCTAAATGTTGCACATCAAGAGGAAGAACTCTCCGTGAAGTTATTTTCAGCTCTACAGAAGAATATACTAGCAATCATTGTTTGGCCTCACCCCATCATTACATTATGGTCTTGAATACAGAGACCCTTGCAGACTTTATCACCACGAATATGACATTCAAAATGTTTCAGGGCCTCCATTCAGTTCTGGTGTCAGGGTCCGGATTGGTTGTATAGTAGGACTAGTCCTCGGACCACTCCTGTGTTATCCTCTTTGAATCAACGCGGCCAACCGATCGCCCGTTCTTCATTGAATGGAACAGTCATCCAGGGAGGAGAATTCTCAACGGTCCTGCTCCTCAAGAGTTTTTCTTCATTCACAAAACACTTGAGGGTAACTTCCTTAGCCTTTAAAATCGTTAATCGGATGTGGCGGTTCGCGGTTGACACTGAAGGCTCGCTGTCATTTTTTTATGAAGACTATGCAGCAACAGTCCTATCCTGAGGATTTGGAATTCTTGTTGGATCCTATGGGCAGGACCGTTACTAGTTTGATGTGGAACCTTGACCTGTTCATTGACGGGGAGCCTCTAATCAAGTCGGACAACAGAATCAGTAAGTCTCTTCAATATGGAGGTTAAACATCATATCTTGTTCCCTAAACAACACTCGATAACCAGGCTCATCATCATGGTTTACCACGTCAGGTGTTAGCACTCGTGAGTTGGGTCAACCTTGGCTGAAATGAGACGTCGTGTTTATTGGATACCCAAGAGAAGACAAGCAGTAAACTTTGTCTTCGGTCCTTGTGCAAACTGAAGCAAGTACAATGCTAGAAAAGACCTTCTCCCCACCAACACGAACAATTTACCCACGTGTGGAACTGGATGTTCCCTTCAAACATAGTGGAATTGAAATGACCGGACACTTTTAGAGGGTATTAGGGAGGTGAGGATGTATTTGCTCATCCTCATTTATCTCAATGTCAGAGGAGTTTATATTGAGGTGGTGCCGGACATGGGTGTTCGGTCAGGCCTTGATAAGTTTCGCCAACTTGCATGGCATTTCGTCTGCCATCTTGAGTGAAAATGCAAATAGTAACCGGCTGTCCAAGAGGTTGGTGTTGTGACACAATTTTAGACGGAAGTTTGGTTCTTGTCGAATCAACTTCTGCCCTATTCCACTTTTCTCTCCCTTGTGTCTGGGAAAGAAGTATTCAAATTATCAACAGCTGTCCCTGATGTCAAATAGATTATTTCACCCTACTAACCATTATATACGATAAGCAATTGGCTGTTAACAACCGCCACTCACTTTTCGGGAATCTGCGGGGAGAGAAGTAGAGGTGGTAAAATCTAACGTTTTATTTTCTTTTTTAGACCTAATGAGAATCCTGGGCTGCTGTTGAACCTGAATGATGGGGGTTATGCTTCCGCCGTACCAGCCAGCCGGGGGAAATACCTCAGATCCATACAGGTGCTGAACTAATGACTGAAAAAATAGGTACGATGAATACCTGCTAAAACGCAAGGAAATACCACAGGGTCGTTCGTGGGTGTCATTTCAGAACATACTGAGGATTGGAATGTGGTCCTAGTAAAGCGCCCTCTTAAACCCAGACACTGTTGGGTTGTTGGGTTTGGGACGGAGGTGATTAGTGAAGAGGGTGGTGTTGCCAGGTCAGCTAAGGTCAAACAGGGAGGTGGTTCAGTGCACTCTTTGAAACACTTATTTACTCTTGAGCTTTTTCTTTCATCCGGAGGGGAACATCAAACTTGGAGCCATGGTGTACCTTCAGCGGATCATACCTATTCATTCTGAAACCTCGTCTTCCGAGTAAATGGATGTTTTTTGACTATGTTGGGTCTTCAATAACCGGTAAGGTGATCGCGCAATGTTTTGCTGTGAGAGGTGGGATGACTGATGTCAATTCGGTTGTGTGGAGATCGTATTTCCCCATCCTTCAAGACAAAAGGATACTTGAGTACTTGATTCCGGGAAGTATTTGCGTAAGAGTTTGAAGAATATTTTTTCTACGTTTGTTTTACGTTTTTGTTGTACAGTGGGCTGAACCCTATCATGTTTCTTTTCCTATTGGCTTTTTTGGTGTGTGTGCTCTGTGGTGAGTATGTGAATGCTACCGGGAATCCACTATCATTTAGGGCTGTTTCGTAGTTTTTCTTAGGTTCGTCAAATATGGTTTCATTGGAAGAATTGTCGGAAAGGCAGCGGTTAATTGATTGTGGTATCTGTTTGGTTAGAGAATGCGGGTTATCGGAAGATGTGTGTAAAAAAGAAAAAAAAAGGAAAAATAAGTAAAAATAATCAATCCAAATAAAAAAAAAAAATAAACAAATTAAAAAACTGCACCGCCAAAATAACAGAATAGACTACAGCAATCAATCCAAAAAGTGAACGAAAAAATAGCTTTAACAACCTATCCAGACCAAAACAAACTATTAAATAAACGATCTAAACCGATCACAAAAAACCTTTACTGCATTACTAAAACATCAAAAACCGAAAAAATAAATAAATATATAAAAATAAATAAATTAACTCAAATAAAAAAATAAACCACTCCCGCCAAAATAACCGTCAGAATAGACTGATCCGTAGATATATATATAGCCGAGAAAAACCCCAACAGAGGTGACCTAATGATAGCGTCTACCATGAAACAGTTTTTTCACCTCTGAGTGTTGACTTCAATGTTCACTTTTATATTTACATACGCTCTATCTCTGATATTAAACTCTTCATTCCATAAATATAGCACATTAAAACTATATATATATATATATATATATATATATATATATATATATATATATATATATATATCAGTTTCTCTATGTGTTTGTTTGCATAGAAATATGCGTTTCTCTGCATTTGTTTTTACTCTATAACTGCGTGTTGAAACCGTTTCAAATATTAGTTTCAATTTTCTAGTTCCGATTTTAATGTAAAGCGACATGCGAGAAATTAATTAAGATTTACGCTGATAGCAAGATTAAAATTCGCTCTCTTTGCTTGAATGACGCAGCGTAGAAAAAGAAAACCGAACTGACCTCTAGCATATTATGTCAGCTCTTTCAATGACTGTAAACATCAAGCTCACTGTGTTCTTTTTAATTTATGATATGGACGTGTTATTGAGACAGTCTGGTAAACCTTACAAATGAATCACTTCCAGAAATCACGCTTTAAATGTCATTTTTGTTTTGTTTAGTAAATCCACGACATTCGTGTTTCATGCTTCGTCTCCGTCACTAAAATTATAGTTTTACACAGATGAACTTAATAAAAACAAACGAATAAAATATATGAGACAAGGAAAAAGAGAGGAGAAAGACAAAAAGAATCAAGCATAGCAAAAATTTATTAAGAAAGAGACGTAACTATTAAGATTTCAGCTTATTGAAAATCTCAGATGAAAACACCCCTCCATTTTGTCTATTAAGAAAATTATCGAGTCCGCTCTTTTTTGGGAACGTGTAACCTTCGCATATAAAAGCAAGCAGAATAATAGTATAAGGCACGGATCAACCTACACGTACCATTCAATATTCGCTAGGGGAGAAATAAACAATTTTCATTGTTATAATGTATAATGTATCAATTCCATAGCTATAATATTTCGCTCAACATTGGAGCAGTATGCTGGCTCTTATAACCCGGATATGATATCAGTATTTAGTCGATTATCAAATAAAGGTTTTTTTTGAGTCAATATATATTAAGTACTACCAGCCAACCCTCTGTAAGCAAAATAAATAATAGGTGCGTTTAAATGTAATTAGCTTCTATGGTTATACTTTATTTGGCATATAACATTAGCCTGCTGTTATGTATTTTTTAGTAGTTGTGCAGAGGTTTTTGTCCTTGATTTTAGCTGTGATGGTAGAGTACCGGTTTAGCTGATTTAATCGTCATATTTCAGATTTACTATTTTACTGTAGTATATATATATATGTTTTTCGTTACCGCTCTTTGGTGTTATAAATTGTTTCTTTTTTCATATGAATAACATTTTAATATGTCTGCTTTTATTTTTCTAACAAAATGAAGTACAATTGTGAACATATTTCCAATAGCATAATTAATCAGAAATCATCTTCGTGAAATCATATAGAAACAAAGAAAGAATTAATATAATCTTTTAGTAAAGAATAATTTATTATTATGCAAGATATCTGCTATGTTTCTTGCATTTATTTGCAGAGACAAATTTAAATCTTTGGCACATCTATATTTGTTCCCCGCTTATCTCTCTACTTCTTTCCCACATCCAAAATTTTAATATGATTTACATTTTCTGACATTAGTTCTTTTATCTTCCATTTTGTTTTCCTTTAAGTCGGTTTCACACTACGGTGTTGAGGTTTTAAGATTAATATTCCTTTTAACGAAACATCCATTAATTACGTCTGCTATCCTTATGAAAGTCCTGCGGAAAATAAACAGGGTAAAAGGACAGATCAAAGTCAGGAGAAAAAGATGGCGATCTTGAGTGAAGTGATGTCGGAGCAGAGTTTTGGAGAGATGACGAAAAGACAAAGTTCATCGAGAGCTACAAAGGATTGAAAGTTGCGGAGAGTCATGACCAACAACGTCCTGAAGAGACACAGCGTATAGAAAAATAAATCCGGATGCAAAAGAAGTGCGGTGCTAAAGAAGGGGACTAAGAATTCTATGAGGAAATCTTAAAGAAAATGATAACAAAAAGAACACTTATTCACTGAATAAGATAATAATATAGGAAACGTCCTTTTTGTATATTGAATTTAAAAAATACTATTTTCCTCTTTATAGATTAATCGCATCATGAAGGTTGCTGTTGTTGTCGTCCTCTTCGCCATGTTGGCAGTTGTTACCGCCTGTAAGTAGTTTGAATTTTTTTTTGTTTGTTTGTTTTTTTTTTAATATAAGCGTTTCACCCCAAGCAAGGCGGGAAGCCACTAGCACGCAAGGGGTTACAGAGAATTCAAGCGAGAGCAAAGAGGAGTGATAAAGGAAAGGATGAAGAGAAAGATAGGGGATAGATAAAGGCATCTGGAGACGTCGATTGACATTACATTTGAATAGTTGGACATTAGAGCTATCAGGGAAACAGGAAAAGGGGAGAGAGTTCCACAGGCGAAGGGTGCGGGACATGAAGCTGTTGGAGTACTATTGGCTACATTTAACAGTTTTGACAGTGAAAGGGTGGGAGCGAGATGCCAGTCTATTTGAATGCTTAAATTTATGAAGTCTGGAAACCAGCGAAAGCAGCTCATCGGAGCAGTTATCATGAAAGTAGTTGTAAAAAAGACAGAGAGTGGAAACAGCACGTCTGTGAGAGAGCGACTGCAGACGAGATGCCAGATCCCGGCCAATTACATTGAATATCCCTCTTTGGATTTTATTAGTGACCTTGAGACAAATAGAAGGGGCTCCAGACCATATATGGCAGCAATACTCCATGCAAGGGTGAATGGTTGATTTGTAGATTTGATGGATCGACTCTGGCGAGAAAAATTTTCCTGGCGTGGCATTTCTTATTTTACAAATGTGTGTAATTTTGTTATGTTACTTAATTAGGCAGTTAAATTACAACAAAATATTTTCGAAATATTAAATAACTTTTCATCTGCTTCTTTAATTTTCCTAAATAATTTCGTTCAGTTAAAATGTCAGTTTATTATCGGGATAAATAATGTTATAATTAATGTTATGGAGTAGAAGCACAAATCATTTCTGAAAATCACATTAAACTGAAGTGGAAGAAATATACCGACTTTTGCTGTAGCCTCGTAATATAAGAAATATATTTAATAATATATCTTTACTTAACTATATCCAATAATAATCCATGTAATATTCACATATTAATATCATAATATAAAGTACAAATATGCACCTGTTCCTTAGTTTACATGTATAAGATGTCTAACTGTTTCTTTTTCAGTTGTTTATGGCTGTAGACGTTTACGCAACGAGTAAAAGCGTTATTAACCATACTTTTACTTTTTTTAACTTCTTTGTCTAGAAGATGAGATAAAGAGGGAAAGAGGTTAGTCTATTGTAATTTGGTACATAATACACGAGATACATGATAACATCATTGTTTTTTTTATATGTGAAAATTTAGGGGTTATACTATACGCGAGACAGCGCGTTACACAAGTATATAAGGTAATAATATAGGCAACGTCCTTTTTGTATGATGAATTTAAAAACTTCTATTTTCCTCTTTCTAAATTAATCTCATCATGAAGGTTGCTGTTGTCGCATATGTACGCCGTTGACCAAACTATATATACATTTACTGCAGTCGAAAAGCACAGTTGTATTTAAAATAATCATGATTTTGATAAAACTGATGTTTTATTTAATTATATCCAATAATAATGCTTGTAAAATTCACGTATTAGTATCGTATTATAAAATACAAACATAGCGAATATGCATCTTTTCTATTGTTTACGTTTATAAGATATTTAGCTGTTTCTCGTTCAATTATTCATGGCTGTAGGCGTTTACGCAAAGAGTATAGCGTTAATAATGATAATTTTATCATTCTCTTTTACACTTTTAATTTATTTGACTAGAGATAGAGAGAAATGAGTTAGTCTATTGTAATTTGGTCTCTCAAAAAAAAAAATTGCATGATGTACGAGATACGTGAAAATTTGTGGTCCCGAATTACACGAGTATAGTGATTTTCCAAGCATAGCTTAGATGTGGCATAAGGACAAAGGTATGGGGCAGCCAGTGAGCAACGAACTCAATACTCAGTCGTAATTATTCTAGTGAGACAAGCTTGCTAACCATTACACCACCCCAAGGTGCCCGCGCGTTATACGAGTATATAAGGTAAACTAGGAAACAATAGAAAAAAGATATGAAAATAAACGAATAAGCTAAATCTCAGGGATTTCTGCCATGCATCTATGATGGCCTGAATCAATTAAATGCGAGAACATTGTCTATTAATCGAACACACCTCTCTTTCTATTATTCCCCGAGCATTTCCTTTTGTATTGCGATCTGGAGACAAGGCAGACCGCGTCATTCTAAATGAAAAGTGATTTTATCATACTTTAATGGAATTTTCTTATTTTCTAATCAGTCTCTGGTTTATAGTTATATCAGTTGCCTAATATATCCGAACTGAAATATTTCAGACAACACACATTAAGCCAAACTATCTACGCTGGACTGAATTTAATTTCCTTGCAACGACACTTCATTTTCTTGTTTTTCCTTAAAAAAAAAAAAAAAACTCCACCTGTCTATTTTTCTACGGTTTGTGTTATACTATTTATATTATTCGGACTATTGTTCTCATCTTTGTTGCCATATTTATCACAACGTTTCGGCCGCTGTACGCTCCGGCCTTCTTCAGGTGGTTGGAATATCGAACTGAACCCTTTATTTAAACGTTGTGATAAATATGGCAACAAAGATGAGGACAATAGTCCGAATAATGTAAATAATACACATAATACTCAGAAATATAGACATGTTTGTGTTATGTCTAAGCTTAAATAAGTTAGATACATGCGTTCTGGATTGCAGTGTTGAGAGATCTTATTTCTCATTTATATATCCATCCTTTTCACCTTGTACAAATCGTTTTGTCTCTGATCTTTATTTTTCTATTTATTATGTAGCTTTGACTTTTACTTTGAGGAAGTACTGATGTTTTCTTCTTTCCTCATTGCATAGAACCTGTTGAAATCATCACCGTGTATGTTGGAACTTATACTGACGCAACAAAGACCAGGCGAACAAGAAAAAACTCATTGTGATATCGATTAACAAACGGTCGGGAGACTTCTCCTGAGAAGTTCAGTCAGGCTCACTCAATGGCTGTTCACGTTAACAAGATATGATCACGGGAGATTTCGTACATGTTGATCTGTCGATCTATTCACAAACTTATGTACATGTTAGCCATACTTCGTCGGAAGTGTTCTGAATATTTCGCACATCAATTCGGGGCAACTTGTATCTGATGATGCAGTATGTTATCCTGCTTGACTAAACCATCTTTCTTGGGGGAGATGGAGCTAATGTATCTGTGATTCGATATCACTTCAATCAACCTCACCAAGTAATTTATGCTTTGTTTACCTCTGTTGCTACTGCCTTTGATATGCCCTGTTTCCTCATCGTTGAAATGTAGAGGTCATCTGTCAAGGACACGAGAAAGCTGATCAATACATTTTATCAAGGATTTAATATCAGACTGCATGATATTTGTTGTTCATGATGACGGTTGTCTTTGAGTATAGAATCCAGAGGTTAGCAGTGAATATTTCGAAGACAGTAGGGAAGGCTTGTTCAGGATAGCAGTGGATATCCCGGTAAAGTAGCAGAGCATAGTTTAATAGTTCTTCCTTCTGTTCTTTCGCCTGACAAGTTGACACTGGACATTCGGAGAGAGTAAACAAAATGGCCGTCTTTATACACGACGGATTGAAGATTTTATGTCTTCTGATTGGTTAACCTTCTATTGGTGGACAATAAAATGAGTCAAGTCATGTGGGCTAGCTCACTAGTAAACATATATACACAAAAAACTGCAACAATATTTGCTTGACAACTGTGATCTGTGTTTTGAGTTACACCTGAACCCTGCCATGAGCTCTAAACAAATGATATCTTAATTAGTCGGACCACACCTTGTCTTACCCGGCACATGTTACGCAGTAACGAGACCATGTCAGGAGTTGTGGCCAGTGTCATAGCGGTAAAATCGTGTGTCTTCTCCCCATACCTATTTAACCTGTACCGTAATACGATTCTGAGAGTATTAGAAATATTTCTGAGATTCATAATTGGCGATAACAACCTTAACAACATAAGATACGCAGATGACACAGTGTTGATAGCAGACACGGAAAGCAAACTTGTACAGGAGGTAGTAAAGGAAAGTTAGATGAAAGGACTAATGGTCAATTGCAAGAAGACAGAATGAATATTTATAAGCAAGCAGAACAGCCCAACATGCAAATTACAAATTGGAGATACCAAAGTCAAATAAGTACAACAATTTAAATATCCGGAAAGTGTTTAAACAGAGGACGGAAAAGGATATACTGAAATACGTCGTTGCATTGGAGTAGAGAAAGATGCCTTCCTAAAACTAAGCAAGGCATAAAGAAACAGGAAAATCTCGATAGAAACAGAAGAAGTATTATTGAACTGTTACGTATTATCAGTCCTCCTATATGGAATTGAATGCTGGACAATCTCTTTACGGATGAAGGAGAGATGTGAACCAACTGAAAAATGGTTCTACAGAAGCATGTTGAGAATACCATGGACCGAATATATGAGCAGCGACGAAGTTTTAGAGAAAATGGAAACGAAAAGTACATTTATACAGAACATTCGAAAGAATTGATGTTTCTAGATCACAATATAGAATATTTATTTTTTAAAAAACATTGTTGGTAATATTTTTTTTCAAAAATGTATTGCTAGTAATAGTTTTTTTTTTTCTTCAAACATTTATTGCTGGTAATAATTTTTTAAAGTATTTCTGGTATTAAAACCTATTTTTACACTTTCATAGTGTTTTTACTCCAGTTTTGGGGTTAACTATTTGCCCATAGCTGGGACCCTAACAGGTGCTACCACCCCGAGTCAGGGTGGACATGAGAACATCAGCAATTAAGAGGTGGTTCCACGCTCCTCAAAACCTCCTAATCAGAGGCCTTGCTGCTGGACAGTTTATCGTCTCACCCAGGACGCGGATGTAGTTTATCGCCATACGCAGGACAGTAAAACCAGTGATCAGCTATTGTGCTATGTACACAATGAGAAGAAACCAATATTATTTATTTCCGACACACACGCATTACCGTGAAGTTGTAGTAAATCTGCCCAAAATTTTGGAAATTGAAAGCACCATCCGTTGGGAAGCCACTAGCCTCTTTCGTTAGAAATTCGACTATTCATGTCATCTTGACACGATCAATCTAGTCGGTGCAACAGATGGCCGAGTAGATTAGATATAATTCTGGACATCAAGATACGACAGTGAGACGTCGAATTAACATCACATACTGCTTTCCCCATGACTTTTGGAACGTCAATATTTTCAAAGTGATTTATATTTGTTCCGTAAATTCATTAAAGTTTTTTTTAGGGGTTTCATTCATATTCCTCACCGTAGAAATTTTGCTACATTTTATTATTCATTTGATATTCTTTTTAGGCCATTTTTTCTTAATAAACTTAATTTCCTGGATATGTTTCTCTCTCTCTCTCTCTCTCTCTCTCTCTCTCTCTCTCTCTCTCTCTCTCCCGTAATCGTTTCGTATATTTTATATTCATCGTTTCAGAGTGGGGGGTTGCTGACTTTCTCCGTTACATAATTAATTCTAACGCGCGTGTTTCTTTTTTTCTGTAATGATCAGAGATATTGTTTCTTTTTTCAAGTTCTTCTGCAATAATTCATAGCTGTTTAATTGCAGAGTGTTTCTTTCTCAGCTACTTCCACGCTGCATTGTTGCCTCTTTCACGGATTTTTAATTTTAACCACAGATATTTCAATAGGGGTGTTCTCCAGCAAGTTTCACGGCGTCAAAGTGACAGCACATTTCGATGAATAGTTGCAGAAAAAAACAATACGGAGCATCTCCGCACAAAAGACAGAGAAACGTGAGGCTATAGATACGTGGTTCTACAGAAGGATGTTGTGAATAACATGGACTGAACATCTGAGTGACGACGTAGTTTTAGAGAAAATGGAAACAAAAAAAGATTCATATTTAACAGCAGGAAATAGATGTCTATATTTCTGAGATAAAGTATTATGTACGCTATTTACATTATTCGGAGTACTGTCCTCATCTTTGTCGCCATGTTTATCACAACGTTTCGGTCGTTTTACGCTCCGGCCTTCGGTGGGAATGTCGAACTGAACCCTTTATTTCGCTCAATGGGGTAGACTGTTCTAGTTCCACGTGCCATGTCTAATGGATGTCAGTTATTCCTGTTAATTCCCCTCTCAAAGTTCTCCACCGCCTTAACCAGGTATTGAACTCACACTCTTTGGGTCTTGTCACTGGATAAAGGCGTTATTTAGATCCAGTGACAGGAGCCAGTTGTGATAAACTTGGCGACAAAGATCAGGAAAATAGTCGTAATAATATAAATAGTGTACCAGAAATAGAGTCGAAATTTCTAGTGTCCATCATGAGGAAGGACTACCAGGAAAATATGAAACTCATTAAATAAATTGAAGGCAAGAGTAAAAGAGGAAAACAGCGTGTAGCCTACCTAATGAGTATGTGTAAATTGTTGTCAAAACATGGATTAAGAGATTGAGAAAAAAAGACAAAATTTACTAATAGCTAGAAAGAAGAGGAAGTTGTAGAGAACCATAACCGTCCATGAACTGAATGATAAGAAAAATCTTACATTCTGATATCTGGTCATAATTTACAAGACACATTGTTGTGGTGCCCTCCCTCTGAAGAGTCTATTTTGGACTCTTCCGCCTACTAAAAGATTAGTAGGAGAGATGACCTTGGGGATCAGTCGACCAGATTGTTCATCTCTCGAACTCTCTGCCTCGAGCAGAAAGGAACCCGGACGAAGCTTTACCGAAGGGCAAAGTTTCGTCCGGGGAGGTAGACAAGCCCTGAACCCGTTTATACAGGTTCTAAGGGAATATTTTGTACCACATACATCCCTCGTGGGGGGTGGGGGTGTTAAATATTAACAGTCGAATTGATTGTTCGTTACTATCGAACTCTCTGCCTTAACCAGAGAGGAACCGGGACAATGCTTTGCCGAAGCAAATAAATATATATAAATATAATGTTTGTCCGGGGATGTAGACAGGCCCTGAACCCGTTTATGCAGGTTCTAAGGGAATATTTTTGGCCGAGCCTACAGGCTCGGAGAATCCACGGTAAACTCGGCCTTGTGCAACATACATCCCTCGTGGCAGGGGGTTGTTAAATATTATCCGTCGAATAGATCTGCTGTAGCAGTGCTGGTCAAACTCTCTGCTTCCGGGCAGAGAGGATCCCCAGACGAGACTATGTCGAAGGGCAGAGTCTCGTTTCAGGAAACAGCTACCCAACCCCGTTTTATACGGGGTCTATGGGAAATGTTTCGCTGAGCCTACGGACTCGGATTGCTCCACATTAAACTCGGCCTTGTGCCATATCCTACCTTATGGGGAGGTTGGTAAATATAACTGTCGAATAGATTGAACGCTGGTTTAACCGACACACACTCGCTAGACGTGTAATACACTTCTGTTCTACCTACAGTTTAATATATGATATATCTGCAACACTTGTCTTGTTATTTCTTTAACCATTTACTTAATCGTCTAAGTTGTTGTTGGAAAGATTTGGAAGTTCCCAAATTTAGAGAAATAATGGCAATGCTTATGCAAAGTGGTAGTAACGCTTTATTGATAAACTCATGCCTATATCTCTTCAGATATATATTCAGAAAATAATACCAAAGATTTGCTTCCATATCACAAATTCACGACGTGACTCCATTTGAAAACTTTAATTTTAATGATGAATATGTAATCTGAAACAACTTGAGAATTATAATTGTCACAGAAAAATATGATGATTTCTACACGTACCTTAGATGTGGCACAAGGCCGAAAGCATGAGCAAACAGTAAGTATTCAACTCACTATTCAGTTGTAACTGATCTAACGAGACAAGCTTGCTAACCATTACAACACACCGAGGTGCCCTCTGTCCCAGAGAAGTATGTGTTAATTTAATGAGCAATAACCGTAATGAGATAAGGTCCAGCTAAAAAGGAAGCACAATAAACTTTCCCGGGATATTTTGTAGCGGGATTATGTATTTCCCACTCTCCACTTTTCCCACTCATGTAACGTTGCAAGCCATTCGCCTACCTATCACTATTTTCTTGGCAAATATTAAGATGAACACTACTTTCCAATTCTACTGAAGTGAGCGCTTGGACGGGATGCGAGAAATGCGCCTCGATTTGTCTCCGTCAACCGAAATGACCAGCGGGCCGGGCGTACACGACATGAACTGCGGACTGCAAACGACATGTTATCGACGAATACGGAACCAAGCAAAAGCAACGGACAACAAGAAGAATAACGCCCACGAATACGACAACAACTTCCACGGACATAACGGACACAACTTAGCGGCGACGACGAGTAATTCGACTAAGCCGGCTGTAGATTACCATAACGGGGGCGGCCAACTGGTACAACGCAAGCGCACTAGGTACGTCATGAAACCTGATGCTTCTGCAACTAAGATGTCTGCAGTGTCAGAGGCGGCGGCTGCTAATGCTGATGACCACGCGAACGTGTTCACTGCTACGTTGGGGAACAAACTCCTACTTGGATGCTTCCCAGAACACGACACTCTTCACGACTACAGGTCCAGTATTTATGTAACCTCCTTATCTGACTAACCACCTTACCTAACTTCCTTATCTGTCTAACCTCCTTTTCTGTCTAACCTCTTTATCTGTCTAACCTGCTTATCTGTCTAACCTCCTTTTCTGTCTAACCTCTTTATCTGTCTAACCTGCTTATCTGTCTAACCTCCTTATCTATCTTACCTCATTATCTATTTAACCTTCTTATCTATCTAACCTCTTTATCTTTCTAACCTCATTATCAGTCTAACCTCTTTATTTTTCTAACATTCTTATCTATCTTACCTCCTTTTTCTGTCTAACCTTCTTATCTATCTAACCTCTTTATCTTTCTAACCTCATTATCTGTCTAACATCTTTATTTTTCTAACATCCCTATCTATCTTAACTCCTTTTGTCTAACCTCCCTATCTATCTAAACTACTTATCTGTCTAACCTCTTTATCTGCCTCAACTTCTTATCTGTCTAACCTCATTATCTATTTAACCTTCTTATCTATCTAACCTCTTTATCTTTCTAACCCCATTATCTGTCTAACTGCCTTATCTTTCTAACATCGTTTATGTGAAAGAGAACGCAACAGACTTGTTTTGGATTACAAACTCTTCACCTTGTTTTCACTTTCTGTGGCGATAACAATGAAGTAATAACGGATTTGGAAAGATAAATTTTTACTATATATTAGTTTAAGTTCAATTCAGAAGCAAAGCGCTATATTTGCGATTAAATATCGATAAAAACCTGACCAGACGAAGGACCATCTATTTTCAAGCGATGTTGAAAGTGTAATATTTGGTCTTTGTTCATTTGCCTGGTAACGAACAGAAACAATAAAAAAAAAATAAAGTCCTTTGCTGGTATTTTCGAATCATTCTAGAGAGTTTCTTCATTTCTCAAGTTTAGAAAAATATATTTTGATAAGCTCCATTTCCATCTACAAATTTCTGAAGCGAAATTTCGAAAACTTTTCTGTTCGCTATACGTTGATTTATTCTCTAAATGTCAACAGGCATCTCTCCCTGATTCAATTTTTACCATGATAGGCACCTATGTATATCTAGCTTGGTAGCAATAAATGATGTATTGTTTTGCGTCTGAAAAGTAAATATAAAAATGTCTTCATTCCTAGGTTGAATAGTGAATACTTCTTTTATGTCGCAGGTTGTTGTTTGATTGCAATTTCGTTGTAAAAAAGATTTATTAATAATATAGGAAAACACATTTGCATCAAATAGAATCGTTTACTGTTGAAAGAAAAACATGAGTTATATATGCATACATTACTCCCTATATTTCATACGTGAAAGCAAGGATGATGATAGATAGATATGAATAAAATAAGACAAATCCGCATGAATAAAAGGAGATAGATAGATAGATCAGAATATAATGAAATAGATAGATAGATAGATAGATAGATAGATAGATAGATAGATAGATAGAACCGAATATCATGAGATAGATAGATAGATAGATAGATAGATAGATAGATAGATAGATAGATGTTGAGCAAACAATAGCGCTGAAAATGCATTTCCAATGAAGATAGAAACAAAAACAAGTAATGGATGCAATAGTCGCTCTTTTCTCCTTTGGCACATAATCTCGTAAACTGTTTCGTGTCATTGTCTTTTTCTGACACTGCTAAACGAATCTTGGAATGTTTTCAACAAAATCATCATACAGAATTCTAAGAATTTCCTCGATAGAAATTACAGTGTTACTATTGAATTCCTTCTGCTAAAGTATCGATGCCCGTTGCATCTATTCGGTGTGAATGAACTCTGCGAAATTACTTTTGATTTCTGCATTAGATTCATTGTCTTCAAATACATGAATAATCTATTCATGCCTACAGACAAAGAACGATTTTTTTCCAAATAAGAAATTATCAATATTATAGTCCGCATTTCCACTGCCTCTATTTGATATTTATACTCACAAAGTTCTGTAGACTCCGACATTTGAAATATTGTTATTATAAAAAGAACATAGATGGCCAATCTTATCCGAGGACGCCCGTCTACAAGAGCGTCTAGCCAATCCCTGCTATAGGCACTTACGCAGGCACATTTTCTGTTTTTTGAACTATACTGTGCAGGCTTTAGTCACAATTTCTAGGAGAGATCCTATTATCTAGCGTGATCAATTTGAACTCGTATACTTGATTTCAATTTTTGCGGCGATAACAATTAAGTAATTACATATTTATACAGAAAAAAAATTACTGTATATTTGTTTAATTTCAATTCAGAAGCAAGGCGCTATATTTGAGATTAAATATCGATAAACACCTAACAGGACGAAGGACAATCTGTTTTAAGCGATGTTGAAAATCGATTTTATCTTTGTTCATTCTAACGAACAGAAACAATAAAAAAATAATGAAACAGTTATTTGCTGATTGTTTCGAATCATTGTAGAGTGTATTTTTTTATTTCTCAGCTTTCAAAAAATGTATTTTGATAATCTCCATTTTGATCTTTGTCTCAAATAAAATTTCCAAAACTTTTACTTTACCTGTGGTTTGTATTGTAACTATGCTGTGTGGGCCATTGGTACAATTTCTGGAAGAGAGCGTATTATCTAGCGCGTTCAACAATCTGAACAAGGCTCAGTCCCTCACTCACGATGACATGTGATTTCGTGTTTGCACATCAATCGACGGCTTCCCAAAGTGTACCGTCTTCCCAATTTCATTAACAAGGCTTGCTAACGCTAGACCAATACAAGGCTAACAACCCTAGACCGATACAAGGCTAACAAATCTAGACCAATAAAATGCTAACAATCCTAGACCAATACAAGGTCAACAACACTAGACTGATACAAGGCTAACAACCCTAGACCAATACAGGGCTAACAACACTAGACCGATACCAGGCTAACAACTACAGACCAATACCAGGCTAAAAACAACAGACTGATACAAGCCTAACAACTCTCGACTCATACCAGTCTAACAACCCTAGACCAATTCAAGGCTAACAAACTTAGACTGATACAAGGCTAACAAACCTAGACTGATACGAGGCTAACAACACTAGTCCAATACAAGGTTAACAATCCTAGACATATACAAGGCTAACAACCATAGACCAATACAACGCTAATAACCCTAGACCAATACAAGGCTAAAAAATTTTGACCAGTACAAGGCTAACAACTCTAGACCAACACAACGCTAACGAGCCTAAACGATAAAAGGCTAACAAACCTTGACCAATACATGGCTAAAAACTCTAGGCCAATATAAGGCTTATAAACCTAGACCTATACAAGACTAACAACCCTAGACTGAGACAAGGCTAACAACCCTAGAACAATACAAGGCTAGCAACCCTAGACCAATACAAGGCTAACAACACTATACCGATTCAAGGCTAACAAACCTAGACCAATACAAGGTTAACAAATCTAGACCAATATAAGTCTAACAACCATGGACAGATACAAGGGTAACAACCCTAGGCCAATACAAGTTTAACAACCCTAGACCAATACAAGCCTAAAAGACCCTAGACCGATACAAGGCTAACAAAATTAGACCAATACAAGTTTAACAACCCTAGACCAATACAAGGCTAACAACGCTAGACTGATACAAGGCTAACAACCCTAGACCAATACAAGGTTAACAATCCTAGACCTATACAAGTTTAACAACCCTAGACCAATACAATGCTAATAACCCTGGACCGATAAAAGGCTAACAGATTTAGACCAATACAAGGCTAACATCCCTAGACCAATACAAGGCTAACGACCCTAGGCCGATACAAGGCTAACAACCCTAAACCGATACAAGGCTAACAACCTTAGAGCAATACAAGGCTAACAAACTCAGACCCATACAAGGCTAACAACCCTAAACCGATACAAGGATAACAACTTTAGACCAATACACGGCTAACAAACTTAGACCGATAAAATTTTAACAACCTTAGACCAATACAAGGCTAACAACCCTGGACCGATACAAGGCTAAAAAACTTAGACCAATACAAGTTTAACAACCCTAGACCAATACAAGGCTAACAACCCTAGACCCATACAAAGCTAACAAACCTAGGCCAATAAAAAGCTAACAACCCTAGACTGAGACACGGCTAACAAACTTAGACTGATACAAGTTTAACAACCCTAGAACAGTACAAGACTAACAACCCTAGACTGATACAAGGCTAACAACCCTAGAACTATAACATCAAGAAGTTACTTTCCTGACTATCGCCCCTGGTGAGATTCGAACCCGTGACTCATAGTTAGCGAACTTTATAACCATTCAGCCCATAATTATGTCTATCATAAAGACACCAAGTTATCAGATAAGTCCGTTTAGAAATATAATAATATCTCCCCTAAAATAATATAATTATTAAAAAATAGCAAATTCTGCTGTGATTTTGTCCATAAATAAGTTGATGCTAATTGAACCGTGAACTTTCCTCTCTGGTACCTCGTTGAGGAGAGTTCTTTTTTCGACTGTGTACGACCGGTGTTTGACGCCAGACGCATTTGCGAGTTTTTTGCGAACAATTTTGATTTCAACCCTTTGTCCACGTTAAGTTCTTTTTTATTTTATTTTACGTTCAGTTTATTGACTTTTTTTGCCAAAAGTTTGATTTGCCAAAAGTTTGATTTGATTTTTTCTTTCTTTTCCCTCCCCTCTATTTTTTTTTATACTTTATCCCTTGTTGTTTTCTTTATTATTAATTTTCTTTTTTTTAATACGTATTTTTCAGTTTTAATTTTTTCCTTTTCAGTAACTTCCCCACACCAAACTTTATTTTTTCATTGTTTATTTCTTTGCCCCTCGTAAGACTTCGTTTTTTCTTTGTTTACATTTTTTTTTCTACGTGTTTTCAGTGTTTCTTTCTCGTTGCAAATAACTGTTATTTATTCTGTATTCCTTTATTTAAGTCTTTTCTGTGTAAATTTTTGTATTTATTTACCGCATTTATTTTTCTATTCGTTAGTTCTTCTTTATTTTAGTTTACGTATTTTCGTTCGTGTTTGGGCTGACTAGTTTTTTCTAGTGGCAGCCATATTGTATTTGTGAAGTCGTTTGGCATTTTTTGTTTCGTATTTTTTTTTAAAAAAAAGATACCTTTTGTTTATATTCCGTTTTAAAATGTGATTTTCATTTCCGTACTCGTTGTTTTTGTAATTTGTTAGCCGTTTTTATTTTGAACGTATTTTTGTCGTTTTAGCGTACGTGTTTCTGTTACTTTTTACGTCTTTAACTGTTCTGTCTTGTTAAAATTCTTTTTGTTATTGTGATTTTTACGTGTTTGTCTTTTTTCGCCTTTAGGCGATATTTTATTTTATTATACGTTTAGGTGAACCGTCTAATTGTTTTTTGGTGTCCATAATTATTTTATTTTGTTGAGTTTATTTCTTTTCCTCTCGCCCATATATTTATTTCCCACCCCTCCCATTTCCCCACCCCCCCATTCCCCCTCCTTTTAAATATGGATAAGAAGGAAAAAAAAGTACCTTCTTTTTTAATTGTAAAAAAGAAAATTAAAAATGCTTCTTTTAAAAGAAGTATAAGAAAACACCTATTCAACCCCAAGAAGGATCCCCCGGATAAAGATAATAAGGATGAATATCCTGACCTTCCAACTGTTCCTACTAATGAGGAAATTGTGGAAACTTTAAAAAAAGCCTCCAAAAATATGGAGGCTGAAAAAAGTAATGACCAAGTAACGGACAACGCAAATACTAATGCAGAGGCCGGGGATTCGCCCTCTTGTTGGAAGTCCCCTCCTAAATGCATAATCAATTTAGTGGAGTTCTTGGAGCGTGCCAAGAGTTACGCCCACCTTGTTGTTGAAGGTGGTCTTTTGGAAGACCCCCAAGAATTAAAGAGAATTGATAAAAGAATAGTGTCAGTTTTCGTCGTGGACAAGCGTACGCGCAAAATTTGTCGCTCGACGAAAAACACAGTGTTGAAAGCACTAGAATCCTTCGGGTTCAAGCCCTTAGAATAGTTAAGGGTGCTAAATTTTTCATGTGGGACGTACTGTTGCCCACACCAGAAGATTGCGTCGCCGCGGCTAGCCGCGAACTAATTAACAACGACCTGATATTGCGTACAGAATACGAAGGGCGACGAAGGACCAGGGTAACGGTATACGAGGTCCCTCCTCAGGTTATCGGGGAACATCTGGCCGCTTTCTTCTCCCGGTATGGCGAGATTCTGGGAGCTTCCTGCGATAGCCTGAACGGGGGGTGGAGCTTTGATATCATGTTGGACGAGAAAGCCTTCCGCTCCATCCCCAACTGTCTGGATGTTGGCGCTTTGAAATTACCGGTCATTGTGACGGGTCGAAGACCGGTATGCTGGAGGTGTGGAGTGACTGGTCATCTCTCCTCCTCCTGCCCAGAGAAGAAGGCCTCTGGAAGTCAAGCGCCAGTTACACAAGATCCCCCTCTGACCGCGTCTCAAAATTCCACCTCGCCTGTAATGGGCGTACCAGCCTCCGGGACCGGGTCGGTTAATCCTCCGGTCGGCGCGTCACCTAAAGCCACATTCCCCAAAGAGCCTTCGCCCGCTGCCGGTGCAGTTGTGGAGAAGGGGGAGGGGGAATGGCTGGTTGCTGGTAAGGCCAGAGGGAAGCGCCGGACAGCGGGTCCTCAGTCCCCT
Source organism: Acanthosepion pharaonis (assembly GCA_903632075.3). Taxonomy (NCBI): domain Eukaryota; kingdom Metazoa; phylum Mollusca; class Cephalopoda; order Sepiida; family Sepiidae; genus Acanthosepion; species Acanthosepion pharaonis. The sequence continues at coordinate 1,970 of CAHIKZ030002995.1, read as the reverse complement.
GAAGCCCCAAGGAAGAAGGGCACTAACAGTCCCACTCCCACTAGCAACGTTAAGGGCGATGCCCCGGCCTCTAAGCTTACTTTCGAGGAGATGCAAAAGAAATTCGACCCTGGCTATGAAAAGTCGGAAAAGATCAAGGAGTTAAAAAAGAAATTAGATGCAAAAAGGAAAGACCCAATGCCCGCATCGTCTCCTGCTAGTCCCTCCCTTCACCAAAGAAACAACCCCCCACCTTCACCTATTTCACCATCCAAAGGCAAACCCCATAGCAGAGATCCCAGCCCCTATAGACACAGGTCTTTTCACACCCCCCTTGAATACTCCTCTCCTTCTCCCGTTAAACAAAAATCTACTCCCCTTCATACCCCCAAGCAATCACCGGCAAAAAATGCCGAAATGCCTCCTCCTGCTACAAAGCGGCATAGAAGCCCCACTAAAGAGGAGAGAAAAGAGAGAAAAAAAAGATTCCTTTTTAACACTGGCGAGGAGGTGTGCCGGATTTCCCCAGCACAGGCTGAGAGAGCCAGGGATTATGGTAATAGAGTTAAAGACTTGAAATACCTGCTCTCTATTAAGCAGTTTGCCGACAAAGACATAGAGGATCCAAATAACTTCCCAAATGCCCAGAGGGTCCTGACTGTTATTAGGTCAGGTCCTGCGGCAAATCAAACCTGGGCGATGATAGAGGAAGCTGTGAACTCATGTAAGATGGCTTTACCCATTGCCATCGTGGAAAACGAAAAATTAAAAAAGTGTCAACAGTTCTGTGCAGGGAGGGTCCCCATTTTAGTTCACCCATCCCTGTATAGAGCTCTTAAATTGACCTTCCCCTGGGATGTCGGCGGTATCTCCCAAGACGGCACTATCAAGAATGAGATGGGCCATGGGTCTATGGGAGAGGCTGTCGGTATCCTTACCCCGGCCATGTTCAGTGCAGGAGAGCAACCCTAATCGGTTCCATCATGGCTCTCTGGTTAGCAAGTGTGAATGCCCGAGGCCTGAGGTCCGAGTCTCGCAGGGCGAGGCTCTCTCGCGATCTTCAGCGTCTCGGGGTGAATATCTGTTGTGTACAAGAGACCCGTTTTTCTTCTCGTGACTATGAGAACATTCTGTCTAGGGGGTTTTCCCTCTATTCAGCATGTTTTGATGGACGCTCGAGGGGTGTCTCTTGGTTGGTGAGCAAGTCATTGAAGGCTGCGTGTGTTCTTGTCTTCGCGGATCCGGCGGGCAGGCTTTGCGTGCTGGATGTTACCATAAAGGATAAGGCTCTGCGTCTCATTGGGGTTTATGCGCCCAATGTCCATTCTGAGCGGCCTGTTTTGTTTCGGCAGATCGAGCCGTTTTTGACGACATCACGTCAGGGTAGTCTTAGTGGGTGATTGGAATGCCGTCCTTGATCCCGATATAGATCGCATAGGGACAAATTCGGGTACTAACAACCGGGACGTGAAACCATTTCGGGACTTTATCGACAGGTTTGATCTTGTCGATAAGTACCGAAATGAACACCCTCGGGGGTAGTGGGACTTGGACAAATAGTGGCGGCTCGGCTAGTTATCTAGACCGAGTCTTAGTTAGGAGAGAGTCGATGTAGGGCTCTTAGGGTGTCCAAGTTTCCATGAGATAGTTTATTCGGATCATAGGCTTGTCCGGGTCCGTGTAAACTTAGATAAGTTTAAGGTTAGGATGGCTGGCTACTGGAAATTAAACTCATCATTATTTGGTGAGCAAGATTTCCGGGACCAGCTTTACTAATGATACAAAGGGAACTGACGGGAGCGGTTGTGGGAAATGCCTGGTGGGATAAATTAAAATCCAAAATTAGAACGTTTGCTGCTGATTATAGTCGTCGGCTCAATCTAGATAGATTAGCGGCGCAAACGGCTTTAGAGCAGAAAGTTGATCGGGCGGTGAAATCCCGTGATAGTGGGGAAATAGCCTTAGCTAAGGCAGGGTTGGCCTCCTTGCTT
>CAHIKZ030002994.1:62500-159468 GCA_903632075.3 Acanthosepion pharaonis | reverse complement strand
AATTTACATTGAGCTATCAGGATTTATCCTCCTTAGAATTACCCATACAGTTTACCAAGTTCTTCATAATTTAATTTATATATATATATATATATATATATATATCTCATAAAAATATTTCAAAATTTGTAATCTTTGTTTTCCTTAAATTATATCAACACTGTTGGGAAAAATTACTCGGATTTAACCTTTAAGAAATTGTAAAGGCTTGTTAAATGGAAAATATTGCCCAGTTAAAAAAAATTAATACATTTTCAAAACCACATTAAGTCGCACTCAGATATTTCCCAATGCAATTATACATCACTCAAAGTATATTAAATTATAATTGTTTGGTTAATTCCTTTCTTGTAGATTTGATTCTTAAAATGGACGCAATATATCGTTCTCAAGAACAAACAGGACAAATGCACGTATTGTTTCAGTCTAGAAATTTGTGTGACGTTATGCGTTATTGAAGATAACTGTATGTCAGTGAGAGGAGAAATCTGAACATGTGCATGTCTCTTTCGTTGCTAATGAAAATTCATGACTTCCAAACAATTTTTATGCGATTGTGTCAAAGAAAGAATGCCAATGGGAAAAGAGAAGCATAAAAAGTCTACAATAAAAAGAGGAAATATCAAAATATTTCAGAGGAAATCATAGTAAGGGGAACTGAGAAAAATACAAAGAAAATAGAGAGATTTATTGAAAACTAGGGACAAGAAAAGTAATGACAATAAAACATTACAAACAATGACCGAAATGGCTGAATGATTCTACAGAAGTTAGGATAATACACATAAGAGAAAATTAAATAAAGTAAAGAGGAGTTAAATAAAATTTTAAAAAAAATCTATTTATTCAAAATAAAAAATAAACAAACTTCCAACGAGATAAAGTGTGAATGAAAAAAAAATCAAAAGGACGAACACGTACACGTAAAAAAACAAAAAAGACAAAAAAAAAAAAAAACCCAAAAAAAACACTATTATCAACATACATATTGAAAAGTGTTTCTGTGGGATAAAAAAAATGCATATATATTCATATTATTCTAGGAACAGAAAAACGGAGAATTATCAAGTAGGAATCGAGAAATGATGTATTGAAAGAAATTTCTTAACAGCACAACGGCAATTATTATTATTAATAGTAGAAGTAGTATTCTACCGCTCCACTCTCATCAGCCCTGTTTCTACTCGACCAACCACGGCGTCATATTCACAAGCAACACAAAAACGCTTAGGCTAAAACTTTCTACAGAACAAATAACTATATTCTAACTTGATGCCAGTCTTTTCTCATCCCAATTCGGCTCATTATATATATATATATATATATATATATATATATATGTGTGTGTGTGTGCGCTAGTATCCTGATATTTCTTTTATGCCATGTTATTGATATAAGCGACTGAACAACCGAAGTGCTGGGTGGAGATGGGATTGTCGTCGGCGAAATCTGATCGCTTGCTTTTATTCTGTTTGTCTTTGGGTTAACGTATGTCGATCTTTCTGAATAGAACACAAGCCAATTCTAAACCCTTCGGATACAGAAATGTCCGATGGTGTTGTCAAATGTATTTTTTGTTATTATTATTATTATTTTCATAATATTGTCACTAAGATAAAGTAATGTAAAAATGACATTCAAAAGATGAAAAGCATACCATTTTAGAAGAGGATAGTACTCTTAGAAGTTATCTATTTCAGTTGTAAATTTTCTTATACTACGATGAAACGATACAAAAGTATTGGCGGTATTTATTTCTAATCAAATTTAAAAATATCTTTATTTTATAAGGTTTATTAGAAACTCTATCTATTTTCATAAAATCGTTATCTTTTATTATTTTATTTAAATAATTTAAAAAATATAGTTATATATATTTTGGTTATATATTTTTATAAATTTTTCAGTACCTTAGAATAAAACTCAAACCTTTTTACCATATTCAACTCATTTTTCCTTATTATCTTTTAATTTCTCCATCGTAACATATTCAAAATGTTATTTTCTTCTTATTATAAAAATGACTCTGTCTTTTGGCAAAAGTTCAAAAGTTATGTGTTATCATGTTCGATAAAATTTAATTTTCATCTAGTTTCATCATAAAAATACAACAAAATTTAATATAAAATAAATCAGATTAAATGATTCATATCTCAAATCGAAACTGTCTTGATAAATTAAATTACTTGCATGGAAGGTAGAAAATTTATTTTTATAATCTTTTGCTTTCTGGTATATTTACATTTGTTTTTTATAAAGAAACAACATCTTGTCATGCCATAGATACATTTATCATTTCAAAATTTTCATGTCAAAAAAAAAAAAATATTTTACATAAATGAAAGAAAAAAAAAAGATTATTGTAAATTTTAACCTGATCATTTTTTTTTGTTTAAGAATACATGGATTGTTCCAAAATGACATTTAATCCTCAATTTAAAGAGTTTTTTTTCTTATACAAACCGGCAAAAAAAACTGGAATTTTGTTTTTAATGTTATTTTTTCAAAATGTTTTGAAACGTATTAGATTAAAATAAATTTAAAAATTTTGTTTCAAATTTTTAAATTCAAGGATACAATTAATGTTTATGGAAGGAGACATATATCGAAAAGACATATATAAGAATTTTTGCATAAATACAAAATCTATGTTGTTTCAAAATACATTCAGAAATATGTTTTAGTAGGGGGAAATTCTTCATGGAAAAAGAAAGGATCAATTTAACAAACTTTCCTTTCGGTTCTAAGCAAAAAATAAACAAAGGTATCAATGGCTCATAAAACCTCCTGTATTTATATTTATAAAATATTTTGTTGTGTGGTTAATCATTCTCAAAATGTTTTTCAACATGAATTTCTTTATTTAAAAATCTTCTCCACTTCTTGTTCTTTCTATCGACATGATTTTAACATGTATATAAATAAATTTAGGAATTCGGCTTTTAACCACTTATTCAAATGAACTAATTTGTTTAGTTTGTTTAATTTTATTTGGGGACTTGGGCAAATGAGAATCTCACCGTGATGATATCTTTGTCAATGCCATTTTTTATTTATTTATGTCATAACAAAATATTAATTGACAAATTTGAAGAAACATTAGGAAAGAATTTGTATTCTTTCGTTGCAGAAGGATTTTTTGAAAAATTTTGAACATATTTCTTTAAATAATGAATTTGTTCTTTAATATATAATTATATAATATAGAACATATAATGCAAATTCTTATTTTTAATTTCTTGAAATTTTTACTCAATTGTTCTAAAATTTTTAAATATAAAAATGAAAATAGAGTTTTTACAGTAAATGTCACCTATTCAAAATGGGAAAATTGTAATCAAATTTTAAATTTAATGATAGAAAAAAAGTATAGATTAGAAAGAATTTAAAAATTTCGTCCATTTTTAATGAAATTATAAAATTATGAAGATATCTAAAACTGCATTGCTCCACTGATATTCTTTTTTTTCACTACTTGATATCGATCAAAATTAAAATTTTATATGTTTTATTGGATTTATAAATATGTATTAATATCTCTAAACTAATTTTTGATATATATAATTCTTGAATCCTCCAAAAAATAATTAAATCTTCTGTTGATTTTTCTGTGTTTCAACAAAAAACAGAACTCCTTGGTACATTTTTACTAATCCGCTATACCAACAAATGTCGCTATTTTGAACTTAAAAAACTCTGAAAGTTGAGTTATGGAGAGATTTAATTTTCAAATACATTTTTAATTTGTTAAATAGCTAAAATGAGACACAGTTCAGAACAATGAAGAACACAGAACAAGGAAAAAATAATTCTGCAAAAGAATGAAGAAGAAATATTCCTTCGTTGTGTCACAAGTCAGACATATTGGATGGAACAGTTGAAAATATATTTTTAATTGACCTTTTTTCATTTTTGCTTAATAATATCTAACGTCTTAGATGCTGTCGATTTTTAAGACTTATTTTTTGGGGTTCAAGGACTTTTCAACTTGTCTTATCAAATGTCATTGCTGTAATTTCAATCCATGTTCTCGCTTTTAGTTGTAAAATTTTCATAATCTTTACAGCTGGATTATTTTGTTTACTGTACTGATGCACGTATTCACCCTGCCTCTCCGGTTATCCCTTCTATTCATTTAAATCTTTCTTCATTTTTCATGTAAAATACAAAAAATTTGTTTGTAGAATAAAAACTGTTTTTATTGGAGGACTCAGTTTGGATCATCCATCAAAAAGATGTTTTTGGTAGCAAAAATAAAATCATTCATATTTTCTGGACATTATTGTTTTTTAAATATTTTAACCCTGTCCCTTAGGGTAAATGTAAGATGAAAGATTCTGCCAAAATTTTGACACACTTCATTTCCTACAGAAAAAATTTTCAAATTTCAATTCCTGTTTAAACAAATATTTTAAGTGGTTTTAATATTCCAATTTTCCCTGTTACTATTATAAAAATCAATAAATTGATTTCTGGCTGTTAATCAACATGTTTTCCAAAACAGGACAAAAAAATATAACCATTTATGACAAATGTTTTTTTTCAAACAATAAAGAACATTTCTAATTTTATTACGCTTTATATGATATATTCCAAAAAGCATTATTGATCATTTATGAATTATGATTTTCTGTATTTGTTTGCTTAATTAATTTTTTTCATGCTTCTACGCGTTAAGTTTCTCTGATTTTACAAAGACTTGTATTCCTTCATTATTCCACAAATATTTTTCACATGTTCGGGATATTTCTTTTTTACATATTCTTCTTATAAATTTCGCGAGCTGCAATTTTTGTTTCTGCCTTTAAAAAATTTTAAACAAACACATCCCAATCCGTTTTCTGTCTATAGGTTGTTGAACAGTCGTTCAAAATTTTCTTGACATAATTCATAATGTTTGTTTAAATATTGTCCTTTTTATAATTTTATCTTCATATATTTTAACAGTCTTTTACATTTACAATATATTACAAATTTCCTGTAAACAAAATTTGAACCGTCCTTTCTTTTTAATGATTTTTTAATTCATTTCTTACGTTTTTTTATCTACAATTCAAAATCTATTTTTTTTCCAATAATATACAAATTTGTCAGGACATCAAAAATAAATTAAAATGTATTAAACATATATATAAACATTAATTCCTTTCTAAAGTTAATGTTCAAATCGACAACAAATAACTCTTAGAGCCTTTGAAAGTATAACGTCGTATAAAACATTGACTCAGCATATCAGAACCATGGTTAAAATGGAAAAAATTTCAAAATGGGATTGGAGTAACATTTTTTATATTTTTTCTTTTTATTAGAAATAATTTTAACATCATTTTGGCTTAATTTTACAATATAATATTCCATTTTGTTTATAAATATATATATATATATCTAATACAGAATTTTTAAATATTTTATTTTCAAAAAAAATAATTATTTGATGCTATTTTTATATCCGAATATGTGATATTCTAAGTTCGTTGCATGATGGATTTTTTTTTTTTCAGAATATTATTCTATAAATAAAGATTATTTTAAGTTTTTCTAATTTCTAGATAAATTCTGCGCTTCAGGATATTATTGTCATATATATGTGTATATATATATATATATATATACTAACTAGAGTAGAGCCAAGCGTTGCCCAGGGGATATAACAGTAAGAGATAGATCAAGTATCCACCATCATAAAGACTGAAAAATAAAATTGACAAAGATTATTGTTTAAAGGTTGATTGACACGCATGTCTTAATTAGTTTTTTTTTTTTTTTTTACGAATTGGTCAAACCCAAACTCAAACAAAACATTGTTTTCAATCGTTTGAGTCTCCCGATTGAATAGAATTTTTATAAACAATTGTCTTGTAAATGGAATTTTAAAAGCATTCTGAATGTAAAAATAAAAAAAAAAAGTGTGCAAGACAATAAGAAACACTACATGCCAAAAAAAAAAGTGAAGTTTTGTTGAAATCGGTTGAAAAAAATGTAGGTAGCCTTTCTGTAATCTTTTAGTTTTACAATTTATGATTTTTACTTATTGAATACAGTAAAAAAAAAAAAAATTGCATATTTTGCTTGTGGTGATTCATAATTAGAATTCTGATTTGAATATATTTTCCACTCGTTGTTTCTAATACAAAAAATATTAACTTTATTTGGGTTTATTAATTATGATCTAACAAATCTTATTCATTTAGTAGCCTTTCTGTAATAATAATCTTTTTACAATTTATGATTTTTACTTATTGAATACAGTAAAAAATTGGACACCATGTGTATTTAAAGTAGTTTCCCGTTCCGGTTATTATTTTTAGTTAGGACTTGTGTATGTTTAGATTTCATTATCTTTCCCTAAAGATAAAGAATTTATCCGATGTTTGTATTCGTACAATCAGTAGAGATCGTTAGATTATTGTTTAAGGTTGACGGACACGCATGTCTTAATTAGTTTTTTTTTTTTTTTTTACGAATTGGTCAAAACCAAACTCAAACAAAAACACTGTTTTCAATCGTTATGAGTCTCCCAATTGAATAGAATTTTATTATAAATAATTGTCTTGTAAATGGAATTTTTAAAGCATTCTGAATGTTAAAAATAAAAAAAAAAAGTGTGCAAGAGAATAAGAAACACTACCTGCCCCCCAAAAAAAAAAAAAGTTTTTGTTTTATCGGCTGAAAAATATAGGAAATCCGATCCCATATTTAAAGGAACCCACACACACAAAAAAACCTGATGTGAGTTGTCCCCTTCCATTTTCACGATGTCTCTTAATCGTGTTTTCAAATTGATTTTGTGCAAAAACAATTATATTTTTCCCATTTTTGGCGCTGTTAGAACCACCACAAGGTAATTTTATGTAGTCCTGTGAAGTTTTGTTGAAATCGGTTGAAAAATGTAGGAAATCCGATCCAATATATAAACGTTACAGACACACACACACACACTGCACACATAATAAGTAAGATATAAACATATAAACATACACACACAATGTATGTAATATATACACACAAATATGATAGGAGTGTTATATAAAACGACGTGAAAACACACACAAATTTGTTTAAATATATTATTTATATATATATATATATATATATATATATATATATATATATTATCCAACGTTTCTAAAACTTTTCAGATGTGTGTTGCAAACCTACAATCTTCAGGATTTAAATACATTTCCAACTTATGAGATTTAATTGTGCTTTGTGATGATTTAAAATTGTGTGTTAAGTCGTGTTTTATTTTTTTTATTGAATAAAAATTTATTTGAAAAAAAAATAACATGGATGATAACTCGCTTTTTACATAAAACTGTTATAACATTTAAAGTACTGCTTAATGGAATAAATTAGTAAACAATATGTAAATAGAATAATAGGTCGAGAATATATATATATATATATATAAATATAAAATGTATTTGGAACTTATTTAAAGACTGCTTTCAATAAGGTGAAAGTACGTATGTATTTGTTATAAATAAATCATTTACTTTATGTAAAATTATTACCAGACCATAGATATATAAAAATGCTATTACGATGGGTTCTATGAATATTAATAGATGTTACATATATTAATATACGTGAAGACTATTTTAATCGGGGTTAATAAGTTTGAGCAGATTTTTCGTCTTATGGAAATATGTAGACATCACTCCGGTTCTAGTGTTCAGGAAGATAGATTTATTTAAGCGTTTAAAGATAAGCTTCTCGAACAAACGCAAGTTAATCTGTCTCCCTTTCAATTGTTTTAATTTATAATTCTTTAGATTATCTCTCTCTCTCTCCTTACAACATTATATATATATATATATATATATATATATATATATCTCATTTCACGCCATGAAATGCAGTAAATCCCCTAAGACAGCTGCTCTTATTGGGTATGAAATAATAAATAAAACGAGACACATTAGGGAGGAAAAATAATAGAAAAACTAGAATCAAGAAACAGTAAATAAGAAATTGTCATTGCATTGAAATTTTGCAGATCAAATATGACCGGAAATCATGGGAATGAAAGAGAATTTCACAATCGAGAAGAACTGTTAGCAAAGGACCTAAGGTTACATCGAGAAAATTCAAGAGCAAATTGATGAAACATCTTGCCAAACTAGAACTGAGCTTAACTTCATAAAAACTACGTTTCATAGAGGTGATATCATCCGAGCAGTTACCCTGAAATTATTTCTAGAAAAAGCACAAGGAATCAAGATCACGGCTGTTTGAAAATGGCAAAATCCGAGCAGCCAGGTCAGAACCGATAATATTACTGATTCTTATTTGTGAGTTATTAAGCATATCCAAATATATAGCCCAAGTATAGCGCCATATGCAGCGGCTATATTCAAATTTTAGCTTGACGAGGCGCAATGAGTCACTCTCCTGGAGGTTAGCATGTCATGCTTATGGAGGGCAGAAATGAGTGTCCCAGATGATTCGTAGAGAGAAATTTAATTTTGGAGATTTTAGAATTAAAAAGTCATTCTTTATCCCAGTTAATGATAGATCGTAAATAACTCTGGCACCAGAGGCGATTAGGAGTTTAGAACTAATGTTCGTTGAGGACAAATTTAATTTCGCAATTTGATAAGAAAGACTGAATCATGTCAAAAATTCACCCAGAAATAACATAACCTTTCAACTTGGGAAGAAGACAAGTATGTCACATCATGGCAAATGCTGTCGAGATGTCTAAAGTAACAACGTCAGCTTCATCATCCTAATCTAAAGCCTGGTTGTCTCTTTTAGCAATACGCATTAATACATCAGCAGTCGAGCTAGAAAAGCGAAAGCCGTATTACTTGTCTGAAAGAAAGTCCTGTGAGATGCATAACAAATTCAGTGGTGATAAGGACCTCTAATAGTTTGCCAAATAGAGGTAAAATTCTAATAGGCTTATATGTAGAATGATGAGACTGTACACAGAAAAATATTTCAAATATGAGGAAAGCAATAACAGAGAGCCCCCTATTACGTTTGAAGTTTAGTGAAAATAGGAACTAGTTCAGGAGCACGTTTCTTAAGAATTGTTACAGTGATACCATCAAATTAACATCCTTTTGGGGGATTCAGATAATATTTTCTTTGTTTATAATTAACCGCATTATCTTTCTAATAGATTTTCATTTTGAAGGAGAGAAACATATTTACGTGGAAGTCTTATCGGTCAAAACGTTGACACAGCTGAGAGCAAGTTCAATCATCAGTTTTTTAGCGTAAATATATAATTATACAGACACACAATTTAATTGCCTTGACATAAATAAATGATGCGATAATAATTTCCATTCCATATAAATGAAGTTTATATAAAGAGTAATTACAATAAAGGTTCGATATTTGATGTGATCTGTTTATCATATATTTCTTTTTAAGTTACACAAAAAGTAAAAGATTTTATAATTATTTACCCGCTGCACGACGCACCTATATGTGGCACAAGGCCGACCTTAAAATTAAGTGGGGCATCAAGCCCGTATCGGGCAAAAATTCCCTATAGACCACGTAAAACAAAGTCAGTTTCCCAGACGAAACTGAACGTTTCGGCAAATAAAACGTCAGTGGGATACCTCTGCCATAATCCAGGTATAATTATTTACATTATTCGGAATAATATCCTTATCTTTGTTAGAGTAATTTATCACAACTTTTCGTTCATTGTGCTAATCCGGCGAATTCTTCAGGTAGGTCCTGTCAATTGGATCTAAAAAACGCCTTTATCCACTGTGCCATAAATAATGTTTTTCAATACCTGGTTAACGGATTGGAAAAATTTTCAGAGGGAAATTAGCAGGAGAAACTGACATCCATCAAACATGGCAATGGAACTAGAACAGTCTACAGCAGCGAGCGAAATAAAGGGTTCAGTTCGAAATTCCAACCACCTGAAGAAGGCCGGAGCGTACAACGGCTGAAACGTTGTGATAAATATGGCGACAAAGATGAAGACAATAGTCCGAATAATGTAAATAATGTACATAATACCTCATGTCAGAAATATAGACAGACTCTAAGTCAGGTAAGTATAAAATATGTTATAACTGTTTTATAGATTATGCAAAAACGTTTGATAGAAACGTCACAATCAACTGCTGAAACTGCAATGCAACCTCGCATAATTGGAAAGGATATGATTTTTTTTTTTTAATGTACTATACTATTTGGACAATGAAATGAATTTTTTACATAATGGGATGTTTTGTATGTCCCCTTTGAATATGCGGTGTTATGATATATTCAAGATTGAGTGGTGATAGATAGATTTTTGTGGTGAATGGTTAAATCGTAATGAATGAATGGGTCTTATTCTGATTAACTAGGATTAGGATAGCCTATGAAAACCAGTCTCTCCTCATTTCCACTTCGGCCTTGTGCCACAATTTTCTATGTTTTACTAAATAAAGACATTATCTTAAATAAAGGCTTCATTTAACCCTTTTATTTTTTTTTAAATGTGATAGTCATTTATGTTGGCTTGTGAAAAAGAGTATATCTTTTTTTACGAAAGGAAGATATTTTAAATTTTCTTTTAAATAAGTTACTTTCTCTTTTAATAAACGCAGCTTTCTTTTCATTGAAGTTGTGCGTGAACTTATTTCCATACTAAACTATAACTTATTAGTATAAATTTTTGGTTTATTATTTTATATCGAACACTTTATCACTAGCACTCACTTTCCTCATACACACACAGCTATGTCTGTGTGTGTATTTTCATACATATTTACGCCAATGACAGTGTCTCCTATAAGTATCGCCATTTTCTCCCCTCCTTTCCAGTAATTTGCAAAAATCTCGCATTGACATGTGCATACCTTCATCTCCATAGACATACGTGTTCATTCTTTATCGGCTTTTATGTATTTTCCTTTCTTAATTCCATTCTTGAAAATACCTCCCATTATTCAACATTGTCGTCAGTAATTCAGGGATTTTTCTTATTTTATAAGCTTTGCACGTTTATAATGCATTTATGTCTGCAGTTATGCAACGTTCTATTCTGCAGCTAACCTGGATTTAGGAATAGGAGGAACGAAGAAGTAAATGCACCTTTTCTTGTTTTTCATGTTATTGATAACGTTTCAAATGATTGCTCTTTCATTCGCTACAGAAGATTGCCGAGAGATTTGAGCAACTTTTTCTCTTCACAAATCTATTTCTATTAATGAATGTGTGTACATATATGTGTGAACGTTGGTAGAGTCTACATTCTCTTAATACTCCTATCTTATCGTGCGTATGTGAATCTGTGTATTATTAAACACACCCTGTCCCTTATGCACGTGGACGACCATAGAATTCTACAATATTTTCCTTCGTATTTCTTAGTATGTGTGTCGTTTTTCGATATCATTCTCAGTCCGTTTTACCATCAAACCGTCTAATAATTCTGTCTCTATTATGTTCGGCGAGTAACAGATTCAATTTGTCCTCGATATTCCAACTATCTCTCTCTGATTCTATGTTCGACTATGCTGTTTCTATTTTCTTTGAACTCCCTAGCTACTCACATGTTGAATCGATGGTATTGTCAGCATTTTTCTGTAGAACTAGAGATGTTTCTTCATCTACAAGGAGAATTTCTCGCATTCTATAATAAAAAGGTGAAGTCAGACTTCATAATAGTTTAATAAATGCCCCATAAAAATACAATAATTTTCATTATGCTTGAACATTATTTCATACACAAAATTTATTTAGCTCAGAAAATTGTCAATCATCGACAGTCAGTGGGTGTATGGCGTTTATGATCATTTCCATATATACAAACTCACAAGTACATATGAGAAGGTTTATTCTCTCCATTGGAGATGTTGTTTCTATATCTGTTATAGTTTATTTTTCCATAGTTTTATTATGCACCTATAGACCGACTACATATGTCGGAATAACCAGATATATTGCTAGAATTTCGTCTCTGCCGACGATGGCCAAGCAATCGTCACTCACATGAAATCTCTGATACCCCTGACATCTTTCATGGTCCGTTTTTACACTTACTGCAGATACTACATAGGGTGAGTTACAACATAACTACGACAAGAAATCTGTTTCAGGTCTTTACTTCCTGGTTAGTCTGCACGTGAAGGAATTATTTGATTTTTACTATTTTAGTCTATGGGGAAATTTAGCAAATATAATAGCGTGAAGCAAATATGAAATCTATTAAATAATTCCAGATCACTTTCTTAGCGATAATGTATTTAATACTTTTCCCCATTTTGAAAAAAATGCCGAAAAATTCTCGTACCGTTACATTGATGTGAACCATAATCTTTATAATATGAAAAGGAAAACATTGACTACTGATATGGACGACCAGTTGCTGAGTACATTAATATATCAATTTCCCTATGGCTTGAGATGCAGTCGTTTTAAAGTAATCAAATATCACGTATTTGAATACTGAAATTCAATAGAATTGTCAACGTACATTTTATCAGTATTATTAACAAAAAAAATGTCGTTATGTCAGTGCTCACATATCGAACATCAATTCTGGTTATATAATCAACATATGAACTTACTTAACTTCACTATATTCCTGAAAGATTCTTTTATTTTACTTTAGTAAAATCAGAATTACATGCCGTATCAGCTTCCTTATCCCATGCATTGTTCTTTTTTCTACTATTAAAGTAGAAAGAAAATTCAAACAACCATAAAAAAAATCTACATTATTTTTAGTGCTATTCCTTGGATCATTTTCTCACAAATGTTTAAATCTATTAAATCGAGACTCATTATTCTTCATAAATACTCGTGATGTACACCAATGAATCGATTGCAAAAGTTTTTCTTTGCTACTTTCTACGAAAGGAATGTTTTCACTTGAATTACACGACCTTATGTTTATGTATTCCCATTATTGGTAGACTATGGCGATGTTTATAGAAAGAAACCTGTCGAAGTGAGTCAACAGTCTAAGATTCTTCGCTTACGACCTTCGTCCATAAAATCTCCCTCGACACAACCATCTGTCGATCTGTTTCATCATTCTCTGTTCATTTAACCTCATTCCCAGTTGTCCAATTGCCTTAATGGGCGCGTAAGTCGTTAAACGATTTGTTTCGCCTCTATTTTTGTGTTAGGCTTCATTCTATGGTCCAAGCTGCTGGGGCAGGTCGTACGTGTTTATAGCTCTCTAACGGCGTAAGTGTTTGGTATTTTTGGTGTTCTAATGAGAAACAGACCTTAGAATAGCGGAAGCACACGCAATACAGGCGTAAAACTATAGGCGGGAAAAAGGATCCGTAGACAAAAGAATGAGCACTTTCACGTAGTCGCAAACACTATAAAAAATAAATTAAGCAGAATCGTTTAGAGACAAAGACAAAAAAATATAAACGCCAGGAATGTAATTAACTTCGAAAATATAGCTTTGTTATGTGACTGCAAAGCGACTCAATAAACATTAAAGATAAATCTCGTTTAAAGTTTTCCTTTTATCTTATTTTAGGCAGTTTTGGAACATCTCTCTGCGGTATGAGCTAAATGTTTCCGTTCAAGATTTTGTTTCAAATGATAGACATTTTCCGACACGAGAAACGTGTCCAAACGTCACTAGGAAATGCAGACAGGTGCAATGCCAGTATACATTTTTTTAGTTTGCTTATGCTCTAATAATGGCTGAAGCATCACCTATTCCTTTTAATATATAATAAAATAATTAAATGGACATAGACGGCCGTGAGTTGAATTTAAAAAGATCCAAATCGAAATTTACGAAATGTTGATAGTGAGGGAGACAATATTCTGCTTTAAACAGATTTTATATTTTTCCCTAACAATATTTTTATAGATATATTGTAATATTCCGGAAAAACCGCATTCGTAGACATCGGATATCATCTTTTTCTTTCAGTGTTCAGTAACTCAAGGATATGGCTCTCCACAATTTCATGTCGTTTTAGCTCTTAGTAAAATGTATCCGTTTTTCTATATCTCCTAATCGCTTATCTGCCAAACATTTACACAAGCTCATTGAGTAGCTTATACGCTATTTTCTACTGTCCCTCGTGACTTCAACGTGCCTGATGAGCGTCAACGATTCTAAACGATCTTTCTCATTATCTAATTAGTGCATTTCAAGTGTCTCTTTGTGACGTTAAGCCTAACTATCCTTTGTGCTTTTATTTTCTTTGGAACTTCCTCGTTGCTCACATGTTCAGAACATGGTATCCTCAGAATCCTTCTGCGGAAAAAAACAAAAACAAAAAATCTATGTTACCTGAAATCTGTTTGTTGTTTGTCACCAAGCATAAAACTAAATATTGAGCTGGATAGATAAACATCGGTTTTTAATAATAGTTATTTTCACGTTTATTTTGTATGATTAGAGGAATGACTTAAATAAACACACAGATATGACGTGTTAATAAACACACAGCTATAGCGTCTTAACAAACGCAGAGCTATAACGTCTTCACAAACGCAGAAAAATAACGTTAATAAAATTAGAAATGATATGATAATAAACACAAAAACAGATATTTTTTAGATCATAAACCAAAGTTTTGTACCCACATTGAACTTTGAGAAAATACGAGTTACGTTACTTGTATACTTTATGGAAATCAGATTGAAATTTTAGCAGGCTGTGCAAGGCTTCTACAAATACGTATCAGGAAACGGGAATGTAGCTATGCTCTTTTATTGATGCTGTCGAGAAACAGAATTAGTGTTTTTGATTGTTTTCGATTACGGTTATTTGTGAGAATTGGAACGGTTTACGCATGTCTGTTTAAATAAGGATAGAATAAGCTTTCCAAACATTAATTGTCGAGATATAATCTTAACAGTCTATCAACGACTTCATCTGAGCATGCTAGAATTGGAAAAAAATAAAAGATTTTAATGTTTTGATGACACCAGACGCAAAATATTTTTGGAGTTTAAAAGATGCTAATAAAACTCCTAAGGTAAAATGAAAATTTTTTTAAAATACCTAGAACATGTAGATATTTATATGAACCCAGATGGGAAATAATCAAATCTTTTGATAAAAAATCTTTATTGAATCAAAGAAATGAATTAATGGTAAATAGTAAACATAGTCTACTATTTACCTTGCAATTTACTTGAATATTGTATCTTATATTGATGTCCTAGTATTTCGTTAGCATTTTTGACATATTGGATTGATTGGTTAGCATATAAATATTATATATGTATGTTCTTTATTTTATGGTTGCATCCAAATAACTCTATAGGTTTAAATTATTTACTAGTATTTTAAAGATGCCTCTTATTTATCAACTATAATAGAAATTACGTAGGAAAGTCACACAATATATAACTAGCTAGCATTAATTTAAAATACCTCCCTGTTCCTTGGCTTTTATTTCTTGGGAAATTTGATTGAGTCTTGTATACACTTTGCAAAATAACGTAACTATCTGTATCAGTCGTTAATCTAATGTCTGGATTCTTTTTGCAGACGACATACTGGCATGACCCATTTCTTTCTTTTTTTTTCGGTTACGATGAATTTAACAGATGACATTCGATTGGTTGATCACGCTAAATCCCTCATACCTGTTTTTACTCAAAAAAAAAAGAAAAAGAAAAAAAAAGTATTTTGTATTTTAAATACGATAGCAATTATGTAGCGTTTTTTAACATGTTTTTCTTTTGATATCATATCTCAGTAAATTAGCAGATTTAGACACAAGATAACAGAACATAAAACAACTATTGTGTCACCTAACACCTGACTAGTGTCGTTGTATAAATTTTTGTTTTGTCTCTCCTCCTTTATGGGTTACCCTAAAAGTAACACCATTAGTAGGTTAGCCCATATATATATATATATATATATATATATATATATAAATATATTATATAATTATTAGAAGGGAATAAATTGGATTAGAGCGTTACTCTGCACATTTGGTCACTTGATAATTGTGAACTAAATCTCTGAGTGTATCAGTCTGTTATTAGATTCGTATATTTTCTAGGAAAATTTTATGAGCATTCAAAGCAGCAAATATAATTGAATCTGTTTAATCCAAAAACCTAGCATTCACTCAAGTAATCTGTATCCATAAAAATAACCTATAAACAGAAAATATATTAAAATACATGTAGATATCTATCGATGCATCTATATGTATATTATTGAAGTCCGCGGACATATTTATACTGAGGATCTGCAGCAAAGACATTTCTGCTTGTATTGGTACGACGTATTTTATTGACTTTGGATTTATAAGTTGAATTTGATTTGAAGAAAGACAGAAATGGTAACAACAAAAACATGTTACAATCCGAAACAGCTGAGCTTTATATGATACATCATAAGTGAGGACGTTGTGAATTTAGCACTCGTATGTAAAAGAGAATTGAGAAAAATAAGTTAGCTACCTAAGGAGTACGTCTGAATGGATGGCACAACATAAACAAAGAAATATGGTAGCGAGTTAAAAATACTTAGTGCCACAAAAAATAAAAATATGGAGGGACATTATAGCTCAAGTATTGAATATAATGTCAAATAAATATCGATCATCATCAGGTTGAATAGTTGCATGAAGATGTAAATCTATTTTTTTTTTCTGTTTTTAATCTATCATTAAATAAGCACTTTACTAAACGGTGTATAAATGTATACGATTGGAGAATACTTTCAAATAGAGCCAAAGTTCTTAACTCCATCTCTGTAGTCTTATTTCAAACTGCAATTATACTTTCATAATGATTGGTCTTGATTGATCGCCATCATTTTAGTCGCGTCGAGTCTTTTCAAATCGAATAATTATCTCAAATAAAGATGAAAGCGTATTGCGAATCGTCCTTTGTCTTGAGACGACGCTCGTTATCGAGAATTTTCCATAGATTGTTGATTGGAATGAGAAAACTTTTTCCCCCAGTTGAAGTGTGAACCAGAATAGGCTCTAGAGTCGATAATTCTTTAAAACTGTTAATATAAAGAGAAAACAATACACGAGAGAGAGAAAACGTGCACCGAATCGTTTCCTGGGATGCGAGCAAGTCTAACATATCACTGATATTCCTGAAGTAATAATTCATGAGGAATCAGTCAGATAAGCTTGGTGGATCAATACATTGTCTTGCTTTTCTAAAACAAAAGTCTACTGTATATTTGCTGAAGAATAAAAATTATCACATATTTATCTGTCCACGTTGTTATGAGCTGAAATGTTCACCGTAGTATATTCAATAAGTCAACGTGCTAATCGTAATGGTAATATTGACAGTTTCTCTACAAGGAAAGTTTTCCCATACATTGACTAAGTCGCCAGCATTGCTTCCGGGTAAAAATTTATAAAATGTTTATCTAAAAACAAGATTTCAGGAAAATAGATAATCGAAGTGTCGTAGCTGTCATCACTCTTTACAGTATTGGTGTGTTTCCTTTTTAATATTTTATTTGATCTAGCATAGAATGTCAAATCATTATGTCATTATTTTTTTTATCGGGTAATATCTACTTTATTTTATCTATTGTTGCTGTTGGTGGGATTCAAGAAGTATGGTTCTTTTACCTAGAATACTTATTGTTATTATGGAGAGTCAGTACAAAATTTTCAAAGAAATGCGACCTTTTCCAAGACCAATAACTTTCACTCCCGGAAAGCCTTTTTTACTGTGTAATTCAAATGTAATGATAATGAATTTAATTTTATCTGTTTAGATTTGTGAGACGAGCAATAGTCATTGTTTGCAATATTTACATGCAGATTAGTAATCTAATATCTATTATTGTTGTTATCACAACGTTTCGACCGTTTTATCCTCAGTTAATCATCAGGTGTATGTCGTCCGAGTAACCTACAGGGAATTTCGAACTGAAGTGATTATTTAATCTACGGAGGTTATATTTCGATGCATATTGATATCACGTCTATTTCCTATTTTATGAAAAACATATTCATGGAAAAGGCGAATGGAAGCTGGTGGGATAATCAAGGTCAGTATTTGTAAAGTTTCAGATCCATCTTTGGAATTTTGACACAAATATTTAGATATACAGCAGAAGCACAGACAAGATGTGGCAGCAATATTATATGTACTGATGAATGGTTTATTTATATAGGTACAGAAGTAGAAATACTGACCGATTACATCAGGTGGCCGTTGACTGTGAAACATCTTTTTGATAAATAAGTGTATGTCACATTTTAATAAACAGAACATTACACACATCTGTATCATTAGGGCACTGAGCACTATTTACAGTAGTATATGTGCGTATATATTATATATATATATATTATATATATATATATATATACACACAATACAATATATTACAAAACAAGAAAACGCTGTACACACACACACACATATATATATTATAAAACAGGAAAACGCTGTACATAAACAAACACACACACACATAATATATATATATATATATATATATATATATGTATGTGTGTGTCTATGTACAGCGTTTTCCTGCTTTGTAATATATAGTTTCTTACCCTACATAATCCCCTCACAAAGATGAAAGAAAAATGTTGTTATACAGTAGGATGCTGAGAATACACTATACTGAATATTTGAGGAACGACAAAGTTTTTAGAGAAAATAGAAACAAATAGAAAACTGTTACTCAACATGAAGAGTCACTACAAATTTCTAGTGATCATAATGAATAATAATCTCGAATAAAGATGAAAGCGTATTGCGAATTGTCGCAATAAGAAGGATAGGAAAATCTGATACTCACATAATAGATTTAAAGACAGAGGAAAACAATGCATAAGTCTAGCAAAGTTGAGTATATAGATGGCTGGATATGGTTTAGGTGAGATAATAAAAAGACACTGTTTACTAAGATCTACAAAATAGAAGGTATTGTGGATAATCCATGATCACCAACGCCCTGAAGGCACACGGTGCATAGAAGAAGATTTATATACGATTTAAAAAAAAAACGAAAGCTCTGGTACATCATGAACATGGGGTCTACTTAATATATTTATGTGATGGATGTCAAGAGCATTGCAAGACAACTTTGCACGTACAAATAGCAACACATTTTCTTTAATTGTTGCGGATGGCGTATAAGATGGCGTTTCATTCAGGCCTTTGACCTGCAATCCACTCCAGACATATGAAATTGGAGCTTTATTCGTGCTACGTCTTCTTTTGGGTATCGATATTTAAAATGAGGCTTTAGTTCTCTTATCGATCGACGCACAATGTTATAAGAAATGTATACAGAATCGAGTAGTATGGTCTAGCATTAGACACCCTTGATTTTGATTAAGCATCGGCAATTTTCCAAACAAATATAAGAGGAGATAAAATAAAATAGTACCTAAAGTACCAATGTTCGATTGAAATTTTTCATTCATTTATCCGTGGTACAGTAGTATCACAATATTAGTAAATATTTCTTTCTTTCACATGCCAATATATTTTATGGAAGAAAATAACGTGTTTAAATCCTGGTTATATACCTGTCTAAGGTATTTATAACTTTAACAATTGATCTGTACAAAGTATGTTATTACATTTTCGTATGTGTCGTGTAACAGACGATACACTGCTTTAGGCGGCTTGAAGCTGAAAAAAGTCGATTCAAATCATGAAATGGGAAACTCATGATGATATGAAAATTTCTAAGTAGAAATCGTTACATATTTATATGTGAACGCTTCCTTGGCAAACATTGTAATTAAACTTTAGATCGTTTTTATTTCGACAGAAATTATGGGTAATATATCTGCTGAGAGTTGGATTTGAAGAGGAGGATGACTAAACCAGAGATGACTAGTCGGCTGGTAATTTACAGAATAAGTCTTTAAACCATACGAAAGACATATTCTACTAACAAAAGTGCTTTAAATACAATTAAAACCAAAAGACCACTACAGTAATCCAAGAGAGTTTAAAGAACTCTTGTTAGTGTCTCGGTAGACAATACAAAATCAAGAGCTAGGCAAGTGATGAGTGAATGACGTTTTAAAGTTTAATTTCGTACAGTACTGAGCAAACAATCTATACGGGAGACTAGCATATAAAATAAATCATCATTAGCTAAAGCCTATCTGAATACAAATTTTGAAATGGTTAAATAACAATTGACATAACAAGTGACATATAGTATTTGTTTTAGTAATGAATGCAATATACAAGGTAGCCAAAAAAGTTCTGTCAGTTTTTAAAGGGAATAAAAGAAAAGTATGTGTAACTTATATTTAGTCTTCGAAGTAATCGCCATCGGCATCCAGCACCATCTGCCAACGTGTCTCCAGCTGTTCAATGCCCTTGCATTAGAACTCGGGGGATTTTGACGCGAAGAAGTCTGTGACTGCTTTGCGCAAATCTGCTTCATTGGTGAAGGATGTCCCACGAAGATGATTACCCAGGGAGTGGAAGAGGTGGTAATCGTATAGCGCAAGGTCAGTTGAATAAGGTGGATGGCACAAAGTCTACCACCAAAGTTGCTGTATGGTATCCCTGACCATTCGCGCGACATGCGGCCTGGCGTTGTCATGGAGGAAAAGCCCACCTTTGCGATTCACCAGTGCGTGCTCCTTCTGGCGCAATGCCTGTTGCACACGTTTCAATTGCTGCGATATAGGTCTCCAGTGCCCGTTTGTCCCGTTGCTAGCCGTTCATAATGAACCTCTTGACGACCTGTCCCCCAGACAGAAAGCATAATCTTGCGTGGGTGCATAGGCGGTCTTGCGGTGTGAGGGACAGCATCCTGAGGAGACAACCAATGTCTGGAACGCTTGGGAGTTTCGTATAGAACCCGCTTTTCATCACTGGTAAGCACTCGATTGAATAAGGATGCGGTACGGTGGTGAGAGAGCAGCGATACGCAAGCTGCCACTCGTTGTCCCTTGAGGACGTCCAACAGCGTTTGCATAACCCACTTGCTCAATTTGTACGTCTTACCTAGGCGGTGCTGGTGAAGTCTGTTTCATCGGAAACATTGAACTGTCTTGCAACTTCACCACACGTTAGACTGCTGTGCTCTTCAATGGCAGCCTCCAGGACTTCGTCATTCAAGACCTGTGGTCGTCCACTGCGAGGCTCATCATGGAGAGACAAATCTTCCGACTTGAACTTTCGAAACCAACGCCTTGCAGTACGTTCATCCACAGCACTATCCCCAAACGCGTGACATATGCGGCGACTTGATGCAGCTGCTGATAAGCCCACTTTGAAGTCGTAAAGCAAACAGCCCCGAAATGGATCTCTAGACACTTCCATCCTTCTTACTGTCCGGCTTATAAGTGATGACCGGGCACGGTGCGCATGTTTTTATAACATTTGATGTTCCTACTTCCGGCTGTCCGAATTTGACAACAATTGCTACACGCATTTCGTATATAATCAAAAAACAGAACTTTTTTGGTTACCTTGTAGTATTACATTATAATACAAGAGAATATTACAAAACCATTGTGGGAATGGAACAATGCACGATGTACAAGAAAAGTGGTAGGATTTAGTAGTAGACACGTTATCGTGTCAAGGTTGCTTTAAAAGTGATAAAAGAAGAAAATTTGTACAAATTGATGAAAACTTAAAACAAAAACTTACGCCATTTTAATTTTCTGACATACTACGAAAATAGTGAATTTTCTCTTAACGTTGCTCTTTGTCACACATCAGTTTCATCAAAAAGCTTTCTTATGGATGTAGTAGTTTAATTTTTGGAAGAATGGATAACACTATGGCCTAACATCAGTATAATTGGGGCATTGTTAAGGGAACTAACAAAACAATTGCTCCAATCAAAACTACAAAATCTCCAAGAGATTGTGGATTAATGCCAAGAGGAATGGTAAATATTTCTCACTCAGAAAATGTAGAACTGTTTATTCGAGACAAAGGCAACAACAATAATTAATAACTCCATAGGCTGTGTACAGTCATTAATAATGAACATCACTCTAGGTAAAAAGATATTGCTTTATAACTTAACACATATGTTGAAAAAATGAAGTTTATCGCTGGTTCCCTAGTATATTTACAGGAGAGTCTTTCATCATGTTGACGTTTCCAATGTTCTGTCTTCCGCCATGTAGCATTAACAAAAATTTAATAACGTATTTTCTGGGGCTCAAAGATCAAAAAATATGAGAAAAGCATACTGTTAATTTTGAATTTTGGGCTAGAATTAATATACCTTCTCGTGTTGGTACAAATGTAAAACGTTGAATTATATATATATATATATATATATATATATATATATATATATATATATAATCTTTCCTATCTTTTAAGGGAACCTAAAACTGTCATAGTGGCGCCAAGCGAAATATATCCCTTTTCTCTTTGTACAACATTAAAATCAGTTCAAGTTGTAATATCACTATTAAGGAATATTCGTCTACTGTCTCCGCGATATTGATAATTCTAAGTGGCACTCTTTGACCAGAGTTTCCATTTCAATGAGATTGTGAAATGATTATTCTCGCGTGGAAGTTGTGGATAATACAAGGGCATTTATTGCTTGGAGATGTGGGTACGTCTTGATGGGAAACAATGATAAAGGAACGCAAACTAAGTGGATTAGTAAGATGCGTAGATAATAGTTTTATCTCAATGTTGTTGTTAATCCGGTTCATAGCAGAGTAATGCGATGTTTGCGTTTCACGTGAGTTCCTTTATGATTATTCGGTAAAATCGCTCTAAAAGCTATTAAAATTGTTTTGATCAATACACAGACAGAAATATATAGGCATATATGCCAGACAATTAAATATGTACATATTTCTATATGTATGACCATAAACCTTAACACACACACATGTATAATATATATATATATATATATATATATATATATATATATATATATATATATACACACACACACAACTTCTATTACTCACTTTCCTTTATTAGGCATTACACCTATATACATCGCAGCTGGCATTCACTTTTAGTCTGATGAATATTTATAAGTGTTCTTAAATTTGAGAATTTCTTTTTAGTTTTCCTTCGGTTTACAAATACATGTAGGAAAAAATAAATCCTTACATTTCGAAAGGCTTCCCGGAATAATAGTTATCATTTTGTATTTATGCACGCATTTATTTTCTTATCGTTTGGTCCAACTAAGTTGGTCCGATCGGTGAGAAACGAACTGTATATTTATTATTAGTCACTCTCTAATATATATATATATATATATATATATATATATATATATATATATATATATATATATATATATATAGTTTCATGTTCGATCACCCGAGATAAACGCCACCGGCCTCATCAAATTTCTCAGGTTCAAACTCAAGAAATCTTATATCGTGTTGATTATAGGCAACAAACTAGACAAAAAAATTTTCACATAAATATAGCATACTGCAAAATAATATTTTTAGCCCACACACACACATATTTCTTTTTTTCGGATGATCAATTATATAAAACCGAATGTTGTCCTCATCCGAACGCTTTGGGCTATACATTTAGCCATTTTGACATGGACATAATACCTTGAACGTGTTTTGAAAAATGAAAACATTCTATGAAACATACATACAACAAACTACTTCTTATTTTAGCATATTTTAAAATATAATCCTTGTAAATGGATAGCCGAAAGCGCTCGGATAAAAAGAACATTCGGACAGTTTTTATATAATTTATCATCCGAAAAGAAAAACAATATTAGATCAATTGAGAAATTCTGTAAAATCTAAATAAAAACACCTTTTCTGTCGCTTTCAATGAAATGTGGATGAAAATAGGATTGCCGCCTAAATATATATATATATATATATATATATATATAAGCCATGTACAAGACCAAGTGAATTGTCGATGTAGAGGGTTAAATTAATAGTCATTTTATATGGATAAGAGTAAATGTAGGTAAACCCTAGTCATGTACATATTAAAATTAATGAACGTGGGAGCCTTGACTTGATAGTCGGCTCCGCATAATAGTGAATCTCGCGAAGAATCTGTTCCAGTGGAACATACTTCAAACCGATTGAATGCGGAGAGATTGTGGGTGGTTTGCTACTATGTAAGTGGCATCGCAGGTTTGAATTGGCCATAGAATGTAATTCGTCCATCGAGGCTGGAACTGGCTAGAAAATGTGAATGTAGTTCCTGCGTTCATTTTCCATGGAAGTAGCGATAAAAAGTCGAGCGGCTTGTCCAATCTGATCTGTGAGATATCGGTTGGAAAGTTGGAAATCACTTATCACCCGCGAGGATTCAGTGACGCTTTTGAACTCTATCGAGACTAGAATGCGAAGACTGGACCACCACTTACAAAATATGACAATAATACTTCATTTTGAACCCGATTTTGTTCTTGTAAAATTAGCGAACTGTATGTGCCAGGTACGTTCTGGAGAAATACAGAGAACCGACCATTTTACCTGCATTTTGATGTCAGTTGTGAGTTTTATACCCAATAGTTTACTAAGCAAGAAACCTCCTCGCGGGAACATCCGTTCACTGTGACTGGCAGTATTTCCGGGTCCGGTATTTTATGATGGTTACTAGTTGGGTTTTCGAGGCACTGAATGTAAGCAGTCATTTTTTCTCCCACTGCAAAGTTACATTTAGATCAACCCACAATTTTTGATCATTAAAATATTTAGACGTGCACCCGTACATCTTCGTAGCATTGCTATAGATATTTATAAATTAACGGAGCAAATACTTAGGCAGATGAATTATCTGAATCACAAACCGTGTTCGTCCGAGAAGTGACACAGTGAGGACGCCTGTGTTGACCCCCAGGACGCAGGAGAACTGGCCGTTTATCGATATCTTCAAGGACCTACCTGTTAGGAACGACTTTATAACTGAGAAGACACCTCCAGTGATTCTGTAGGTGGAGAGCTTGAGTTGCAAATTTTTATGCCACACCTCGTCAAAGGTCTTCGAAATATCTAATGTTGTTGTCCTCGAGGTGATTTTTGTCGTTAAGACCCTTACTAATTCTGTGGGTAATGGTAGTTGGGACATCAATATTTGATCAGGCCGATCGAAAGCCATACTGCTCGTCACACATGAGGTTTGTGTGTTCGACAAGTATTCTTGGTTATTATACCTTCAAATATAAAGAGTAGATTGATGGATCTATAATAGCAAATGGCTAGATTGCACGCCCTCGTTGTTAATGATCGGAGTAGAGATCACATATCTTACTGCCATTTAATTTAATATCGTAGAATCATAATTACTAGGGCGATGGACATGCATAGAAAAGATATCTATTTGCTGTAACCAAATATTAACAGGTTTACCAATTCGTACATTAGCTTAGCACAAACTTAAGTTTGACTTTGATATTAAGATTAGGGCCGTGCCAACCTTGAAAAGTGAGAAGTTGTCGGTAGGATTTTGAAGTAGTTGGGCAAATTAAGTTTGGTTCAGAGTATGTGGGTTCTAATGGATGTTATGTTTGAGCGGCTGTTTTGCATTTTGCTTCAAATTACGTCCGAACATATGCGAAATAAAGAATTCGAGCTTAGAACTACAATTACACTTGACATAGGTACCAAGTAGGAATTGACTGTGGGTTAAAAGTTACATTAGAATCAGCTAAACAAGGTGGACCAGGAGAAGGAATAAGGGTCATAGTGAGAACGATGGGGGTTAGTATGCGAAGTGGGAGAGTCAAACATCTAAATGTGTAAATAATTAATATATACAAATATAGTCGCAGAAGACATTCAAGACGTAAAGAAAATAAGTAATAGGCTCGAAATTAACAGTTGCTTACATTAAGACAAGATAATGTCCGGTTGGTTTCATAACCGAATGCACAAAAGAAATGTGTAAGATGATGCTATGCAGAGGCAGATTTAAATTCCTCTGGCCATGTCAGAAACTTCTCCCATGATGAGTGGTGGGGTTGAAGCCGCCATTAGGAGCTTCATTCCCCCCCGCCCCGGTTTTATGTTTACAAAGGTATATGACGTATATCCACTTTTTGGGAAAGCGTAAAAAAGAAAATATCTCGTGGTCAGTTTCCGAGACAAAATAATTACCATTAATTTTAAAATCTCTGTTGCTATGCACTCTTTTCTGAAATGAAACTTTCTTTACTAAGTCTGTAATAAATGAGTGGACTGTTGAGCAAACGTTTTCATATTTTATTTTAATCATTTTACTTTTGTAATTGGCCAATTCACTCTGCTTCATTTGGAAGGTAAATGCGTACAAGTGCCATTAAATCTATCCCCCTGAAAAAAAAAATCAATGATGCATGTGCTTGAAATTGCAGTAATTATTCCTCGGTTTCGCTACACACACACGCGTACGTATATATATATATATATATATATATATATATATGGGTTTTTATGTGTGTTTCCCCTCTTTATATATCTGTTTCTATTCATGCGCTTACCTATTCCACAATTATTTACAGAGACATCGTGACAATGTTAAGGTGTACTTGTTAATTGTTTTGCTCCTCGACATCAGAAGTGGATAATGCAGTATGATAATAGATGATGAACTTTCCCGGGAACATCCACTCAGTGTTGCTTTGTTATAAGTAAACTGCAGACGGTCATTTGAGCTAAATATTATATGGAAACGTACAGGTCTAGCATTCAGTTCTCCCATATGAAAAATTAACATTTGTCGATGACTTTTGAAATTGCACGATGATCGCAGTGTGGATAAGTGTCAAGGTAAGTGTTGGATAATAGCTCATGGCTAAGGTGAAAGGTGTACGTGTGACAATCCACACACCGAGGGTGTTGGGGAGGTGAGGTTACC
Organism: Acanthosepion pharaonis; assembly: GCA_903632075.3. Classification (NCBI taxonomy): domain Eukaryota; kingdom Metazoa; phylum Mollusca; class Cephalopoda; order Sepiida; family Sepiidae; genus Acanthosepion; species Acanthosepion pharaonis. The sequence continues at coordinate 132,747 of CAHIKZ030002994.1, read as the reverse complement.
CAGTTACCAAGAACATTAATACGATTTGCAAACAAACAATTCGGTTTGTTATAAAAAGTCTCTGCAAAAATTGGATTTTTTGGCATTTTATCAGCAAAGATAACTTACTATTACATATCGTATATGACAAGAACGAAATAAGTGTCAGACGAACAACGGACAAGAAAGACGAAGAATAGAGGCATTCCAGTAAAATTCAAATGGAAACCCTTCTATTGGGGCCGTCAAAAGTGCATGCACCTAGATACGAGAAAACCGTAGATAATTAATGCTGACGATGTACGAGAAAACATCAAACCATTGAACATTAAAAGAAGCAAAGTATTTTCTCATTCATAAAGATTTTATGTACTATATATACTCAACACTCGGTGCGCGGGATTATCAACAACTAAATGGGTAATTTTTGCTATAAATATCCTTTTTGTCTTTATTCACGCTAGACACAATGAAATGCAATTAGATAGTTAACATTCTCACGTCACCACTGGACTCATATAAAAGGATTTTATGCAATACGAAGATTTACAAGTATTTGAACACGTGTCCGAATTTCTGCTTCAAATATATTCTCTGTTGGCATTAGTGAGAATACTGAGGCTACATATGCTCTGACCTGTGCTGTGTAATCTTCCTCATTTGACCTTACGTCAATGTTTGCAGCTCTCTTGATTACAAGTGAGAAAATATTCTTTTTGATAATCTTTGTCAACATCAAAGCACCAATGACACATCACATTCAACATTACTTGAATTCTCTGAAATTAATATCCAACTTTATGAACGAGTAATATCCGCTCACGGTCAAACGGGTCTATTTGCATACAAAGAGACACTGATGGGTCTCTGTAATATAAACCTCCAACTGAAGAAGAATATTTCACTACACAAAAGCTGATTTAGGCTTGCGTCACCGTGTGCATTTAAGGCACAAGCGGTTGAGTTGTACGCGTTTTACTACGTCACGACAAATGATATGACACGTTTGTACCGGAATATATATATATATATATATATATAAATAAATATATAGATAGATAGATAGATAGAGAGGGAGAGAGAGAGAGATTATTTTTATCAATCGGACTGATAAGCTAATCGTTATTACTACATTTCCAAGTTTTTCTGTGAAGTCAACTTTTCCATTACTTTGTCCAAAGTTTTTATTCGCGTGGCCAAGTGTCCTTGAAAATATTTAAGTTAAATACCGGCCACAGCACAGGGAAATAACTGAAACTGATACCCAAAAAAGGCATGGCAAGTGGCAGTAAAATAATTTACACACGCATATATACACATAAAATGTATGCATACACTATATATATATATATATAAAATGAAATATATAGACAATATATATATAAAAATGTAATATATACATTCTCTCTCTCCCTATATATAATGTTATATATATATATATATAATGTAATATATACATACACACACACTCATATATAACATGTAATATATATATATATATATATAATAGCGAGTGTAAAGATCAGAACGATGTTACGAAAAAGTCTAAATGTGAAATAACATTTTATTTTAAAGCTTCATAGAACATTTTATCAAGGAAAAATAAGGATAGAAATGTAAACTATATACTCCCAACATATAAAGTTCAATAAACTTATTTTGATAAATTTATAAGATTAATTATATAACATTCAAAAAACTAGATGATCTAAAACATCAGTTTGATTAACAAAATCATTATTATAATGGATATATCATATCCAAATAAAAACAGCGTTCATAATACATTAGTACTTGATGTGTAGACCTTTACTTACAATAAAATCTTGACATCTTTTGCACCATTAATTAACATCTTGCATATTTTTTAAGGATATTTTCGTCCATAGTTCTTTCATTTAGTAACTTCCAAACTTTCTCTATATGATTCATGCCTGGACTTTGAGCAGGCCACTCCATAACAGTAACATCCTCTTCAGAAAGAAATGTCTTAACAGAATTCGCTGTTTGACAAATACGTTACCTTGCATAAATACAGATGGTTGATTAATTGCAGTTCTCAAATGAGGTACAATATGTTTCTTCAATATCTCTTTGTATACAGTTGAGTTAATTTTACTGTGTACCCTAACAAGAGGTCCCTTACCAGCAGTCGAAATCATGCGAAACACCATCACACTTCCTCCTCCTAATTTAACGCTGCTTTAGGTCCCTGAGTCGAATATCGTTCCTTAGGACTGCGTCGAACGAACTTTCTCCCTTCACAACCGAACATGTTAAACATTGACTTATCGCTGAAATGAACACAATCCCACTGTTCTTCTGTCCATATGACGTGTTCAGTGGCAAATTTTGAATCGGCTCATTTCATTCTTTTTAGAAATGTATGTCTTCGTAGAGGCTACCAGTTTTTTTCATTAATTTTTCGGGAAATAGTGTGCCTTGATATTTTAATGCCGTGGTTAGAATTAGCTTTATTTAGAGAGAACGGTTGCTGTCGCAAATCGATCATTTTTTGATTCATTACCAATACATCTGTCTTCCCTTGCAGTAGTTTTCCTAGGCCTGCCAGGTGGTCTCTTGGCTTCACATGACCGAGTTTCCTCAAGTTTTCTTAAAATACTATGAATAAGACTTAGATTTCTCCATACACGTTGAAATATCCCCAATCGAGGGTTTATCTTCATTACATAACTTGACTATCAGTTTTCTAAGTTTCAATGACGATTTTTTAACCATGTTTACAATGCAAGAATCAGTAGAGTCGGTGTAATTTAGTAAAATACCAATTTTATAATCTTACCCTAAAAATGTTCAATAATGCAAAATAATTATTAAATTTTATCGATTTATATAATCCTTCTGATGTTTTGATCATCTATTCTTTTTCGAATGTTGTATATTTATTCTTATAATTCTATGAAAATAAGTTTATTGATCCATGTTTTAAAATTATATAATTTATCTTTATATTATTATTTTTCCTTGCTAAAATATTCTTTGTACTTTAGAATAAAAAGTTATTTACTATTTAGACTTTTCTTAACGTCGTTCTGATCTTTATGCTCGCTACTATATATATATATATATATATAATATATATAGAATATATATATAATATATATATATATATATATATATATATAATATATATAATATATATATATATAGAATATATATATATATATATATATATATATAATATATATATATATATATATATATATATATAGAATATATATATATATATATAGAATATATATATATATATATAGAATATATATATATATATATATATATATATATAGAATATATATATATATAGAATATATATATATATATATAGAATATATATATATATATATATGCATACTTTCATACATATGTCTAAATTCCATTATCGTACTTCATATTTCTACAATTATGCTTTCAATCAAAATACTTTAGTTTGCTGTAATCTATATATTTGTTTACGCAGGTTTACATAAATAGATATATCGCTGCCTTCCCGATCTATCAAATGGCGCCGGTCGTTGACATTTCCTGTCTCACGAGTTTTATGCGATTGAAAAACCCCGTCCAATGACCGTTCAACGAGAAACAACTCTTTTGTCAGGTTTACTTTCTCTATCTGAGTACAACTTTAGTGTTGATGTTTTGTACGATCATATACAATGTTATAAATGAAATAACCATATTCTGAATTGGTAATTAGTGGGGAAAGTAAATCTGTGTTAGTTATCTGTTGGTTCAGATTATTAATACAGAAATGTATCAATTTAACTGTCTTCCGCGGGTTTGTAAAAAGTCAACTGGCACTGAAGGCTTTCTCTATGGGAGACGTCATTGCTGGAAAGTAATTGGAGAGAGGGATCTGCTGCCGAGGATCTATATTGTGATCAAAATTTTACATTCCAGTCAGTCAATCTTTCTATTCCGGATGATCCCTCAATAAATATCGAACTTTTGTGGTTTGACTAATTACCATAGACGGATTCAAGTGGAATCTCTTAAACTTATCTACAATTACAAAGACTTAAGATTGTATGATGACGTTATACAACAATTAGAATTTGTGGAATGTTGTCTAACATAAAGAGAAATTACTGAAACTGGTGATATCGTGCAGAATTTTATTACTTCAACATTCATTTTGACCATGACCGGTTTCGAATCTCACTATGGCCGATTTATCTGGAAGGACACTTCCTGATGTTATCGGAATGGAGGGGCCGTTCCCCGGGTGTGCCGCCTTTGGAAAGTGCCTGATAACCATACCACGGGTTGACCCAAGCCTTTTGAGTGAAATTAGGTAGACGGAACCTATGGGGATAGTCGATAGCTTTGCTAGCACATAGTCACCAGTTATCTTGGTCAAGGGCTTGAGCGTACTGCCCTTGTTCAAATTGTTGATCCCGCTAGATAACACTCTCTTTCCCAGAAACTGTAACTATAGTCTAGTCAGCATAGTTACAGTATAAACCACAGGTGGGATTTGTGGGTGTTGAATAAACACAAATGTTCTTGATGCGAGCGTCTGCAACAGGAATTGGCTAGCCGCCGTAGTAGACGGGTATCATTGAATACAAGAAGCCAGCTATACATTGCTTCAGCACCTAAAATGTTACTAGAACTGATTTTTGCTAATGGTTTCTGGAATTACCCCAGTTGTCGTACAGGGTGCGGAAAAATACCTCCCACTTAATGGTAAGATATTAAATGAAGAAAATTACCACATGTCATACTTTTATGTGGGCGTTACTTCTTGCAGCTGTAGATGGGAGTTATTTCTGCTGCACCCAGTTTATACTAATTATTTTCTCGATTTAAAATGTTCGTCTCTGAATTAACATTAATCATGTTATCTGTCTATATTTCTGAGATGATGTATTATATATACTATTTACATTATTCGGACTATTGTCCTCATCTTTGTCGTCATGATTATCACAACATTTCGGCCGTTGTACGCTTTTCAGGTGGTTGGAATGTCGAAATGAACCATTTATTTCGCTCACTGGGGTAGACTGCGCTTTCCACGTGCCATGTCTAATGAATGTCAGTTATCTCTTGTTAATACCCCTCTCCAAGTTCTCCACCGCCTTAATCAGGTATTGAACTCACACTCTTTGGGTACTATCACTGGATCTAACGCACGCCTTTATCCACTGTGCTTGAGGACATCTGTTTATGAATTTTGGGGTATTATAAACTTAATGTCTTCAGCAACCGCGTTATTTTTTTACTAGTTCTCATATGTGCTGTTGTGATATAGTACATTATAATTATTCTCAATCATTTCTCTTAAATGCATTATTAACACTTAGTGTTCTGACGAACATTCGTTTGCCAAGACTCTATGAACGCAAGGTTAGTACTAGATTGGTGGCAAGTTTTCATCATTTTAAAGTTGAAATGCCTCGATGCAACCGTAAGTTCTATGTTAGAACTTTCTTTTCTCATACTTCTATTTTGTGGAGCGTTTAGCTTCTTGCTTTCCAGTCAATTTTGAGCTTCAAAAATTTCAATGCAATGACAATCGTTTCCTTCTGTTTTCTTCTTTTCGGTTACTTTCATTGTACTTCATCCTTTTTTTTTCTATTTCTTATATTTTTTACACCCAGTAATCGCCTCCGTCTTAGTGTTTTTTTGCCTTGCTTGGGTAAAAATGATGAGAAAATACTAATATAATCACCACACAGAATGAGTGATAATTATTAAGGCTATATTCCTCCATGGACATAAACAAATCAAATGCTTTCAAATAAACCTTTTCTTGCAGAACACTCAGGCATCTTGATACATCCTGGAAGATAAGATCTAATAAGATAATCCTTCCTCTAGAAACCAGACGTCAGATTTTGAAATCATACAGTAATCCATAAAGTAGATGGATTCATCAACAAAGCAATCGCACCTATTTGATGTATTGTTTCGTAAATTTTAAGATATCGACTTATCATTACTTGCTATGCGATTCGGCTAAGAATCATTACTTTCGATGTTATCGCCACAAATTTTCCATTGTTGTTGATTCCTCTCCTGTTTAAATGTGTCTTCATACGTGGTAACTTTCTTTTACTATAGAACTGAAACTTTTATTCAAATCACGAAGATAGATTGCTTTCATTTTTTTAATACTTTCGTAATGTTACATATCAATTCGTAATTCTCATCGACAAATAGGAAATAAAGCCTAGAGTCAATTGGCATAGAGGATTTAACCGTTTGGTAAAACGTCTAATTCAGTCACTTAGATTGGCAGTTTTGAAACTTCCTTATTGCTTCATAAGAAAACACGGACAATTCTATCTAATTTTGACATGTGACTCATGTATGTTGGACTCCCCACTTGTCACGTCTCGTTGGACTCCCCACTTGTCACGTCTCGTTGGACTCCCCCACTTGTCACGTCTCGTTGGACTCCCCCACTTGTCACGTCTCGTTGGACTCCCCTTGTCACGTCTCGTTGGACTCCCCACTTGTCACGTCTCGTTGGACTCCCCCTTGTCACGTCTCGTTGGACTCCCCTTGTCACGTCTCGTTGGACTCCCCACTTGTCACGTCTCGTTGGACTCCCCACTTGTCACGTCTCGTTGGACTCCCCACTTGTCACGTCTCGTTGGACTCCCCACTTGTCACGTCTCGTTGGACTCCCCACTTGTCACGTCTCGTTGGACTCCCCACTTGTCACGTCTCGTTGGACTCCCCCTTGTCACGTCTCGTTGGACTCCCCACTTGTCACGTCTCGTTGGACTCCCCCACTTGTCACGTCTCGTTGGACTCCCCACTTGTCACGTCTCGTTGGACTCCCCACTTGTCACGTCTCGTTGGACTCCCACTTGTCACGTCTCGTTGGACTCCCCACTTGTCACGTCTCGTTGGACTCCCCACTTGTCACGTCTCGTTGGACTCCCCACTTGTCACGTCTCGTTGGACTCTCACACTGTAACGGTTGCAAATTTACCGATGAAAATACTCTATAAATCTGTCTTCGCATCTCAAATAACAGTTGACAAATCATTTTTCCAGAAGTTAACTGCTATAGAACTTTGTTATAATATACCAAACACAGGTATGTCAAATATTTAATCACCGTAGCACAAGAAAAGATTTAAACATCTTGTTTGTAGCAAGGTGCTATATCATCCTGCAAACTGACTGCCTCATAATTATACTGTTGCGAAGGAAAGTAATCAGAAAATTAATTTGCATATAGACTTTAATTATTGAAGTAATTACCATCTTACATGGTTTACAATCCTTACCGTATTTTTCAATAGTTCTTTAGCAGCCATGTTTATTCAGTTAAACAACTCGAAATATTCTTGAAGGAATCGGTTTGATGTATAGATCAATTTGCATATTTAGAAGAGAACGGTAGATTCTTTTAGAAATGTAAATTAACCAGTGATTCATTTATTTCATTTTCTCAATTCGTAGTCATTCAAAATATTTGTCTGTACTTGATCTGGAAAAAATATAGCATTATTTTCAATAATTTAATTTTTTTCAGGTTTATTCATGAATCAAAAATGTTCAATAATTAAAAAAAAGATTGTTTTGTAAAATATCTCTCTTCTATATATATGTATTGTAAAGAAAGCTAATTCAATATCCTCTAGATTGTATGATTCCACAATTTCAGAGTGGAAAAAAAGATTATGTAAAAGATGTGGGTTTAATTCTATGTATCTATCAGTCGCTTCAGATACGTTGATGACATTGCACACGCACACACCTTTTATATATATATATATATATATTCGATGTCGCTCATTGAGTGCTGGTGTTAATCAAATAGTGCTCGCTGTAATATATCAGAGATATTTAGTATATAATCATAAATAAACAGGCATAAAATGAAAAAAATGTATACGCTCGACATAAAATAAGTGAACAGAAAAATAAAAACAAATAAGAGAAAAATAAGGCTAAAAAGATATAATTCACACTAAAAATGAATCTGGAACATATATATATATATATATATATATATACCTCCAAAGATTTGCTCAAGAATGAGCAGCATGCATGATGAAAAAATTCAACAAAATTAATAAAATCAAAACTTTATCTTCAAAATCTGTGTTAAGACGAAAGGATTTATTGATTATTTAATTATATTATCATCCTTTAGAACAATGAAAGTTATGCACATTTTCTCATTAGAGGTTTGCCATAAATTATTATAGGAGATTTTAGTGTTTTTTCTGGGTGAAAAATGCCACTGATTGGTAAATTGAAAAACTTGAAACGTTTTCTCAAAAATATAAAATTTCAATTAACTTTCTGTCGAAAATCACATTCAAGTGTATGTGTGTGTGAGTGTATCTGTGATTTTTTGTAGAGACATGTTTATTTCCTAGAAAAATGTCATGATTTTAAGGAACTGAAAAATAATCTACATTGTTCATTAGTTTCGAATTGTAAAAATAGGTCGATTCAATAACTCTTCAGCATCCCTCGTATTTACGTATGAGCGTATGTGACACGGATAGATTTATGTGGTTATGTGTGTAAATTACTTTCTTGCAACAGATTACTTACATGTGTATCGAAAACTTTACCAGGAGAGCCAATCTAATCCTGCTAAAGTTTCCAAACTTCTATGCGTCTAATAAATCTTAAGTTTTACAGCGCTATATATATATATATATATATATATATATATATATATATATATGTGTGTGTTTGCGTTGAAATGTACGCGTGTAAAAATATGCAAATTTGGAATTGCATACTTGCGTATACACAAATCACCTATTATCGCTAACGCACTAACCACAACAAAGCTGCCAAAGATACGTGCCTGTCGATTTGCTGGCGGCATACGGGTTAAGTCATATTATTCATAGGTTGATATATTCATAATAATTACGCTTGTGTTGAACTTTCCCGACAGATTCACAGTGATATTAGACATTTTAGTTCGCCAATATTCTCCTTTCCTTCACCAGGCAAATGTCAGAAAGTTCAAGTATCTCACTGAATCATTGATTCAGTATAAACGTCTGTCCACATTCCGACACGAATATCTCTTCTTATACAATCATATCTGAATTTAGTTACGATCACATATAATATTTCGGTTTCTAAACTATTGCCGTTCTTCCTACAGCTGCACCGTTAACGGCCTCTACTTGTATTTACAGATGTTAATTTCAGTTTACGAAATGTATGTCTTTCGTGGCTTTTAGAATCAACTTGGCACTATGTTGATTTTAACCTTATCTTCATAACATTTCTCTTCCATATAATCGAAACTACATGATATTTCCCTAAGTGATATTTTCAAAATCAAAACTCGAATGTGCTAAATTCATTGTCGCTTTTGGGGCCATTTTGTAGTTAGATAACTGTGACGTTAATTCCCAAATGCTAATATAACAAACCTTCCTACTTCCTGTGAAAGTATATCTATCACGATATATATATATATATGAGTGTGTGTGTGTGCGTATATAAAAGGATTTAACCTTTTCATCAAAAAATCTAATATATGCAAATAGATTTAATGTTTGGAAGGGAGACAACAAATTCATACTCAGAAACCATACGAAAATAGGAAACCACCCATCACAAGACATATTACTCAGTGGGCATTTATACTGACGTGCAACAGATACTACACTTACACACACACACATATATAATTTCTTTCTTTATTATAGGTTATTACATTCGAACATACATATTTCCACTACATAAATGCATTAATGTTTCGATGCAAATCAAAGCATCTCATCAGCCGCTGGTAAAAAGAACATTTTTACCACCACCACCTGAAGAGATGCATTTGTATGTGTGCGTGTATATATATATATATATATATGTGCAAAGATGCATTTGTATGAGTGTCTCTCTCTCTCTCTCTATATATATATATATATATATATATATATATATATATATATAAATAGATGCATTTGTATCAGTGTGTATATATATATATATATATATGCAGAGATGCCTTTGTATCAGTGTGTCTATATATATATATATATATGCAGAGATGCCTTTGTATCAGTGTCTCTCTCTCTCTCTATATATATATATATATATGCAGAGATGCATTTGTATCAGTGTGTCTATGTATGTGTGTGTATATATATATATATATATGCAGAGATGCATTTGTATCAGTGTGTCTATGTATATATATATATATATATATGCAGAGATGCATTTGTATGAGTTTGTCTATATATATATATATATATATATATATATATATAGAGATGCATTTGTATGAGTGTGTCTATGTATGTATGTATATATATATATATATATATATATATATATATATATATATGTGTGTGTGTGCAGAGATGCATTTGTATGAGTGTGTCTATGTATATATATATATATATATGTGTGTGTGTGCGTTATTACAAATTTATCATGTCTAAACCGGTGCTTTATATTAAGGTCTTAAAGTGATTTAAGTACAGATAACAATGGCTCTACTAGCATATTGATCCACTTCCAACAATTTTGTAGAGAGAAAACTATATCGTATCTGTGGATAGTGAAAGCAAATGAGGGCTAGTAGGAAGAGAATTACTGGGATAGAATTTAAATGACTATAAGAAAAAAATCAAAACCTTTATATATGGAAACCATGAGAATAAATCTGCTACCAAAATACATACTGGGATGAAAACTGGAACCGATTACCCAATTGTTAAAATGCTTTAATATTTAAAAAAAATAATAATAAAGAGAGACAAGTGAAAATATGGATTCTATGTACTAAGGAGAAATTCCCATTGTTCTGAATTTATGTAAATACATAATCTAATAAATCAAAAGTATTATATTTTTTGCGAATTGTCGGCACGCTGTCTCATTTCGTTTTTAAACAAACGTGACGTGAACATTAGATTTGTGAGAATTTATTAAAAATATTCAACCGTGTTGAAATATTTCTAATCATGTAAAAACGCTATATATATATATATATAATTACAGTTGCACTGACAATAAGCTGAAGTATACACAAATCATAATGATATTTTTATAAATATGAAAAAAACATTGAATCCCATTATGTATATAATTGAAAACATGAACATTAACATCGTGTTTATATCCACAGACATAGAATTTTATTAACCAACGATGGTCAAGTATTTTTTTTTATTTTGTATCCACCAAACGTCTCAGATATTACAACTATAAAACATCCTTTCATTGGAAATGCTATTTTATCAGGATAAATATGTTGGAATTTATACGTGTAAGAAAAGAATCAACTGCTGTCCTCTTGTTAGGGAAATGGTAGGGATTTGAATAGATAAATAGAGATTTTTCAAGCAAATGTGTTATGCTTGAGAAGAAATTAAACAAAATATTACCTCTCCTGAACAGTACTAAATCCTTAAACAGGAGATCACTCTTGCTTAGAATAATCATTAAGCTGCCAGAACATTCGCTCACTATTGATAATTATTATACGAGAAAATTCGATTTGAAAACTTTCGAAAGTAAGCCGATATTATTCACCCACATTATAACCACAAATTGATTTTTGTTGCATATGATGTATAAATTGAGAAAGAACTGTTAAAAAATATACCTATTAACCATAACAAATATTATTGCGTAACAAATTAGATTTTTGTCATTATTTATATTCGGACTATTTTCTTATATTTGTTGATTTATCACAACGTTTCCTAATGCTCTCCATATTTATACTTTATATTTGATCTGGGTTATTTTGGAAGATTTACAAACTGAAAACTTTATTCAATTTACGCGTATAGGTAGGTCTTGTTTCGCTGCCCGTGTTTCTGCTCTTCTTATATACTACTTCTTATATATTACCCATCCTATTCCCACTGTAAGTCTGTACTATCCGATCCAGAGTTTGAATACACAAATCCATTTCCGCCCTAATCTCACTGCAAATATTGTCCAAATTCTAGTTTTAATTCTCAACGTAGTCATTTTAAGCCAATCTGCCTCTATATTAATACTGACTGTCGTCATTTGACTGCATTATTCGAAGCTTCGCTTTCATTAGTGCTACTTCTGTCACATAGATTTATGTATTGCTCTCATGATATTTATTTTCAAACCAGTTCTACTGAAGATACCTGATATGCACCGATTTCATCTGATATCTTGTTCATGACTGTTATTCTTATATGTTTTATAATAATAGCAAATTGCAAGATTATTTTTCCAAGTATTTCAGCAAACACATCTCTCAAACATAAAAGTTAGCATCAGGGCCATCTAGCATTACTTTTGATTGGGGAGGTAAAACTTTCAATAAACGAGTATCATTCAAATTTTCAGGCTGTTTATTAGACATGCAAGTTGAGATATTAAATGGAGTTGAGAGGTGAGTGGGTTTCAGATGCATCTTTTGAGACACATTCTTGAAATAACACCATGTTAGCTGATTTTGGTTTTGGACTTTATTCACAATGAATGTGCAAATATCAGTGTCAATGAAACGTCACGGCTTGTAAAGAATAATTCATGAGGATTCGAAACCGTTGGTTATATTTTCCAAAATAGCATCTTTTGACCAGCTGTCTTTATAAGTAAAGGAAGATCATGCATTGCCAAGATGTTAGGATTAATTCTAATTCTTGTGCCTTTTGAGATAGAAACCATAATCTCAGTGGAATAAAGCACGTTCTAGCAAGCGGTTACAGGTTATTGAAACAATGCACTATGGAAAAGAAGCAAAAGGAAGAGAAAAAAAACACCATTTCGCTTTGTAAATGCAACATTTCATTGCATGGTAAGAGAAGTGGGTGGCAAGCAGCATTGGAATTGACTGTTCCTTTGTGCAGCGAAATAATTCTCAGAACGCTTGATGACTCTGAAAAGAATTCACTCGTCGACTAAACAGTTGAGTAAGCTCCATTACTAGAGACAAATGATCCATCTCGCATAAAGTTCTCCTTCAAAAACTTTCTAAGAAAGATTTAGCATAAGCGTGTGGGAGGAAGCACCAATAACAGAAACAGCAGCATATCATGATACTAACAGACCACTATTAAAGATCAGATGAAAATAGTTATATTCCTTTCGTTTATAATGAAGTGATCTTTTGGATGTGACAAACGTTTATACTGATAAACAGATGGATAGTTACATGAACTGAAAGATATAGAAATCAGATTTACAAAGAAGGAAAATGATATTGAATGGAACTGCATGCTATTAATGTTTGATATATGAAAGTGGTATTAAACATGATATAAATAAAAGGGATGACTGTAAAGTCGCGATTTCTTTGACACAAATAAAACAAAGTTTGAATAATACATAGAGCGAATTTAATCATTATCTCTCTCTCTATATATATATATATATATGTATGTATGTCTTGTAAGAACAAGCATTTCAAATCGAATAATTTGAATTTGACTTAAACATTGTACGTCTTCAAAGGTATAATGGGAATTTAATTGTATAGCAGAAAACTTTCAACTTTATTCAACAGGAGAAAAATTGGGTTGAGTTCGTAGGTGATAGAAATGAAAAGAAGAAATAGCATAATGAAACGAATTTGAAATAATTGTTTTAGATTTGCTTAAGCAGAAACAAAAGAATTGGGTTAATGATGTAGATGTAATTATTATGTAAATGGAGGTAAGCCACTGATCGATGAAGATATGAAACTTGCGTACTGAGGTCATGAGCATTGCGTGAAGCCAACCAAGAACAGACGAAGCACGCACTTCCCGAAAATATGCAAAAGATTAAAAGTGTTATAAGTTATTAAAGTGAAAGTAGATTCGAAACCTGAGGAAGTTGGTTAATTAACACACACACATATATATATATATATATATATATATATATATATATATATACACACAATTCGCAATGAGTATATTGCCGCCATTTTATATATTTAATTAGTTTCTTTTGTAGATTTAACAGTGTAGTATTTTGGTTTGGGCAGAAATCTCTCTATATCTTTCAGGTTATATATATATATATATATATATACGAAATAAGAACAAAACACCTTGTAAGATCAGAACAAACTGAAAACAATAATTATGACAGCACAAATAGACTGCCCAGAAGAATTGAAGGAGGTTCCAAAGTCGGCTAGGTGCCGTGGTTAAAGCCAATGGCGAAATATATATATATATATGCGGGTTTTGCCATACAATGAATGTAAGCAAATATACAAAACACAAATATGCAAGAGCTCACAATATTTAAAAACTGACTACATATCAATACATATCTATATACATAAAGCCCCCTGCAAAATTATTGAAACAGCGAGGCCAATTACTTTCTTTTTGTTGTTCACTGAAGACTATGAGACAAGACATGAGTTCAGTATTGCAGATTTAGTTCGTGGATGTCATATGTTAAATCGTTTAGGACATAGATGTATGTACATATATGAGTAGGCGTGTGGTTCAAATAGCTTAGGACATAATTCTATCTGCATCAGATCCACCCCATGAAAGAACTGCGATTTATTGTTATCAACCAACTGATAGATTCTTCATTTGCGATACATTTAACGGGGCCTGTTCCAGTTGTTGAATATTTCACGGTAGTTTATTGGTCCAGTCTCCTCTACAGGAGTTGAAATACATGCACTATTGGGTCATAGTCTGTGACTGACTTGATCAATCTTATACTGAACACTTTATCCCTGATGAAGTTCTTTGTTGTGCTCGCCTCAATTTTTTTTTTAATTTCTTTTTTTTTTATCTATTGTCTTGCTGCGTGGTAAACTCCTTCCCGATTAGTTTTGATGCCTTTTTTGTTAAATAGGAAGATAATGATTCTGTACACTTCTGAATTCTCTCTGCTGCTACTATCGTTAGTTACATCATCAATAAAGATGAATGAGCCTGTTCCAGATGCTACCATGCAAGCCCAATTCATGTCACTTCCACCACAATGCTTCACATGAGATTGTCCGCTTTAAATTATAGGCATCGTCTTTTTTTCCCCACTGTTTGGTTTTTCAATCATCTTGTTAGAGATTAATCTTTGTCCCATCAGTCTTCATTCTTCCAGAATTTCTGTCATCTTTCTATTTCCTTGCAAATCCAAATCTGGCCTTCTGATTCTTACTGATGATGATTGGTTTGCATGCTGTTGTATGGTCTCCATATTTCAACTCTCGATATCGATTTTGAATGGTAGTTTGGGAAGGAATTTTGAAGACAGTTGATGGTCTCAATGACTATTGATTGTGGGTTTTCCTCACAGCTCTCACAATGTTTCTGTCATCAATTGCTCTTGTTTTCCGTTGGGTGACCTGTTCTATGACTATTGTTCAGTGTACTAGTACTAGTTATTACTTTTTTTCAGGATATTACAAATGGTTGTCCAATGTCTGTTTGATTTTGCTTCATTTATCAGCTTAAAAATGGCTTGCCCCATAGGCATCTCTCTCCTCTTCATGGTGTTTAATTCCTTTTATCAAGTAAGGGAGTCTTTAAATATATGGCTGAAACCAAAAGTAGTTATTCAGAACTATATAATGTTTAAATAATCAATTTAAAACGCAACACCTGGGTAACAAGAAACACGTGTCTGTCATGTGTTCCAATAGATTTCTCTCTTGAAATATAGGTTGCTTTAAACAAAAACCTTTTATGTCATAAGTTGTTTAACACATCTAAATATAAATACAAGGAAATAGAAGCAGAAATGCTGAACTTTTCTCACATATTTATCTTTTGATCATGAACAAAAATGTATTCAATAAACAAGAAAAATGGAATTGGCCTTGTCGTTCCAATATTTTTGGAGTGGATTGTATATACTCTTTAATATATGCTTTAAATATAATTCATACACATTTCTATATAATTGATATATACACTCAAATATAATCCACATAGGCACATATATATGAATATAGGTCCATATCTAAATACATGTACATAACTATATAATATCACAATTTTTATCTCCAAATTCATAGGGATGCGTGTGTGTATCTATGTTAAATAACTGAATTTCTATATTATACTTCAATGAATTTTTGTGCAAAAAATAATGAAGGATTTAATCTAGTTTTCTAATCTCACAGCTATCACAAAATTTCTAAAATTGTACAAAGCATAATAGTATTATGACTTTCTGTAACCTAAGAGAACTTTATGGAACCTACTATAAATTATTGAGCTGTCTAGAAATTTCTGGAAAATTCTGGCATACATTTTGCGGGACTATATAAGCGTGAGTGCCGGTTCGATTGTCATGGCAAAGGAAAAAAAAGATTTGTTTGTGATGAATTATTTTATTTTGCATCAAAGTATATATTCTTACTGATAGATTTGAGGATTGATCTCCAAGTATTTATTTTTACTATAATCTGTACAATGATCTTACATCTTAAAGATGTTACTAATTTGCTTACAGTTTTTGGTTTTGACATAAAAACCTTATGAGTATATAACTCATAAGATTTTTATGTCAAAACCAAAAACTGTAAGCAAATTAGTAACATCTTTAAACTTATCAACCAGCAAAGCAGCAAATGTTAGTCAGCAGTTATCACTAGGATGTGAAACATTTTCTATGTGATTTTTACAAATATACTCTTCAAGAAGTTAAACTATAAGAAGAAATGAAGAAAACAACATTTTACAAATTACTCAATGCATTTTGACGGTAAACAAATTGACGGCCAAGAATAACAAGTGCTTCAGAAGAATGAACCAAAGAAATTAAGTTAGAAGCAGAACATCTAGCAAATGCAAAGGCGCATTTTGTCGTCAAAGGAATAACAGTTATTCTAGATGAACTGAATTTACGGAAGACTACGAATGTCAGCACTGGAGGAGGAAAAGTGATTTTCATTTAGTTACAAAGGCTATTTCCTGGAGATAAAACAAGAAAACCCACAATTCCTTATCTGTCAACATCATGTATTTGACCGATTGCTTCGCGTAGTAATGGATGGCAAACTTGGAAGTAACAAAACATCTCCCAATTTGGAATATCTGTGGACTTGTAAATAACTACAAACAGCTCAAGAATAAGTTCAAGAATGGTTAAAAAGAGATTACTGAAACAGCAGGATAGCGTGATGACATGAGATTCTATTTCATTTAAATTGAATTTTTCACTAATTCGAAGAAAATTGCAGATTTCCTAAATTGAAAGGTGGAATACTATAGAAATACTAACTCGTTTTCCATTTAGAGAAAAGACATCCGCTATTCGAAATTTTACGTTCGGTGGGCCATAGGCTTACTGACCAAATATGCAATGCAGATCGCTATATAGAAGCTTAGAGGCAAATAAAAACCATCGAGTCTAGAAATCTACAGTAAAAATCAGTTAACAGAGCGTGCAATCAAGTGCATTCAAGATCTTTATCACGTCTATAAAAAGGATAAATTTCAGTTTAAATTTATTTTATTTAACAAAACACAATTGTAGATTATGTTATAATTATGTTAAATATTCCAAGTTCTTCTTTATATAGCTATTCGTAAATCTGGTGTAAGTTTTTAATTGCATATGCAAGTTAGCATTATTTTTGAAG
The DNA here is from genome assembly GCA_903632075.3 of Acanthosepion pharaonis. Classification (NCBI taxonomy): domain Eukaryota; kingdom Metazoa; phylum Mollusca; class Cephalopoda; order Sepiida; family Sepiidae; genus Acanthosepion; species Acanthosepion pharaonis. Next base: position 115,256 of record CAHIKZ030002994.1, on the reverse strand, counting down.
CAAAGTTTGTGGATTTATGACACAGGAACTTTGGGTTACAAAATGGTTATAAACCCTAGTGTGCGTATTATATATATATATATATATATATATATATATATATATATACACACACACACACAACCACAAAGTATATATATAATAATATGTATACACACACAACGTATATATAATAATGCATCCATATATATGCACATACAAACACAACATACATATAATAATGCATCGATACATTATATATATATGTATGTGTGTGTGTGTAATACCATAGAAAATCAATGTAAACGTTAGAAGATTTGCCAAATACAGAATTAAATCTGATTCACATTTTTCAAAATATTCTTATGCTTATATGTGACTATTAATTCACTTAGTTTATTTAGCTTATTTTGGCTAACAATATAGTTAGTTTGGTCAAACTTTCTAAAAAAAGAATGGTGGCATCTTTCTTAACATTTTTAGTTTTAGTCAAAGCCATAATTTCCAATACTCCACTATCTTTTATTTTCCATTAATATTTTGATAGCGCTGTATTATTTTGTATATTCCATTGCGCATGCTTAGTTTGCGGCCGTACAATCATCGCGTTCATTGTTTCAGTCAAGACAATATGTTATTTTCAGGGGTGGTTGTATTTTTCAAAATAGCTCTATCTTTTTCTTTTCTTTTTTAATGCCATGCGCGATACACGCGTAGGCGATCATGTATGTTTTGATACATGACTGACGAGGCAGATTTTTTTCCTCTAGTAGGTTGGTTACCATTTCTTTCCACCATCTTAGGCGATAGAACCCGATCTCTCCTGCTATTTAACCATAGCTGGGGAAGAAACGATGATTCATACCTTTCCCAAGGGTATTATCACGTAAGTGAAGGAAATGGACTCGACTGGAATTCCAACTCGGCTCTCCGATTCCTCAATCCGAGCCGCTATCCATTACTCAATCGTGCCTATAAAAATATTATTAATCAAACATTGATCATTCATTTTTTTCGACAGTTACGTATTTGATATCTTTCTTTTTTAATTGATTTTTTTTAATTTTATGTATGAAAATTTGGATATATTCATATAAAGTTCTCAAGTGATATCACAGGTTCTATAATTACCAATTTAATTAAACACTAGAGAATTACAATAAAAAACACTGTGTCTGGTGCATATTAAATGCATAGATCATTTAATTTTGAAAATTCTCCATCATCCAAGTTTATTATGAATTTGTCAATGTTGCACTTTTTTACTTTTGAAATGATTTTCCGACATTCCATTTCAAGGTCGCTTATTTACGGTGAACGGGGAAAACGTCAAACTCCGGATTCTCATAATTACACTATTATCAATTAGCACGTAAGCGTATGATATACTATTTTTTATGATAAAAAGAAAATACTAAAAAAAGTAAAATCTGTATTAAAATATATAGATTCAAAATACAAATGATGCTGTGCTAACTAAGCCGGACAGAATATAACGATTTCATTTAATGAAATGGTTATCATCTCATATTCCCTTTTGAATAAATAATAGATTCTGTAGTTGCTAATTTTTCTCAGTCACTTTGTCTATTCTGTGATTATAAGTATATCTTTCAATCTGTTCCAAATTAAGCATAATTAATAATAATGGTAATTTATAATCCCGTTCTCGTTCTCTCACAGAAAATCGTTTTATCATTAAAATAACTTAATATTTTGAATTGTTTTTGTTCATGGCACACCTTGCTGTTAAAATAATTCCGGTATTTATAGGCCACTGATATACTCGTTGTATTTTATAATGTTTAGTCGAATGAAATATATTATATCGGGATTAGCTGTAACTCTTAAATGATAATCCTTATTGAACCTTTGTTTTTATTAATTACTCGAAGGAAATAACTAAAATGTTACTTAGCAGTCATTTTCTAAAGTATTAGAATGGCTAAAATTTTAAATAGAAACTTATCTTCAATTCTGAAAGCTGGAAGATAGAAATATACGAAATCAACGATTCAACTAGGCGCTTAAATGCGTATTTTAAAAAAGTAAAATATGAAGGTTGTTTTATGCATAAAAAAAGAAAAGAAATAAACAGTGACAAAAAAAGCTATAAGACCGAAACTGAACAGAAAACCATTGTTAAAACTGTGCAAACAGCTTAACAGATGCAAAATGCCGTAGATGAACGGAATTGAGCAGTATATTATCACGTTATTACAAGAGAAAACCAGAGTGAATCGGATATGGATTTTGCTAAATCTGTCTAAATTCATGTACTTTGAACGTTACTACGAAGTCAAGTAGTAAATACTCGGGACATGACCGGCATAAATCGATGAAGACTCTGTAGCAAACAAAAAAAAATGCAAGTTTAAACTTTTGGTCAACAGAATACGTGTTCAAATTAAAGTCAAAGAAAGCGGGTACTGTTTTGAGTTTAATGAAAACGCATGTATTAACATCCAACGTGTTTGACGTCATTGGGCATCGTCTACCAGAAATACATAACCACAGACGTTGTTGTTGTAACTGCAATGGTAGAGGCGACCTGTATTTTATCGACGGATTCAAAAAGGCTGATTACTATTATTGCTGTATATTGAAAACAAACAAGCTGCATTCACTAAAAGGCGACGCAGCAATGGCAGCATTTCTGTATGAAGTTCGTACAAAATATATCACTAAAGTAGCAATCGCGTTTCTAAAGTGGTAAATATTACATTACTCGATTGATCAAACATGGATGAAAATTACATTGAGCAATTTCAGAACGTCCAGAAACGAACAGAAGAAAGGATACCATCAAAGAGGGATTTCAAAGACCTCAAAATGTCCGAGAAGAAAATCATTAAAGTGACTGTACAAATTTAGTGTATCCTTTAATTGATCTACGGAGTTTGTTTGTTCTCGTCCCGTTGACCATGATTAGGAATGTCATATTTAGGCGAGTGGATTAATGAAGTGGTTCGGGAATTTTGCGAATTAATAATAGTGAGTTCAATCCTCGGGTTGAATCGTGAAAATCCAGTTGAATTAAAAGCAAGCAATCAATGAACAAATAATAATTAAATATTATAGTAGATATCCTTCGACATGTTCATTAGAATGAGAATAATTCAACTCTGTTGGTTAAATGAATTGTTTAGTTTGAAATTCCCTAAAGATAATGTTCCAAATGATTATTATGAATGGACATTTGGATATCATATAACGTATTGATCGTGATATTATAGGTTCTATATTTACCAATGCATATGTCATTATAGAAATAGAGTAAAAGCATGATGATTTTAGTTGCCTAATAAAGGGTTAGATCATTTAATTTAGAAATTCATCGATCTCCCATGTTTATTAAGAATTTGTAAAAGTCGTACGTATTTATTTAAATTTCGGAACGATTGTTCGACGCCTCTTTTTAAAGAACGCTCAATTATTTTAAACGAAGGAAATTCCAAACCCGAATAAGTATAACTACACTATTATTATGTACGTAAAAATTATATCATTTTTTTATGCAGAATGATTAAAAGAAAAAAAAAACAAAAAACAATGTATTAAGTATTTAGAGCCGAGTCGCAAATTCTACTGTGGTAACTAAGACTGGCAAAAGTTAACGGCCAAACCGACTGAAGAGGGTTTAATGCCACAACACTTGAAACGCTGCTGTAATAACATTAGTCAGTGTGCAAATAATGATAAACTCGTCTCTCGGAAGATCAGACAGATTTGTAGTAATGCAATAGAAAATAAAGGAAGTTATCTAACAATTATTTTAATATTTTTTAAATGAATACATATTTTTTCTAACAGAATATATTCATATTTGGTTGGGCAATAATTCAAGAATATTCTGTTTAAATTTTATATGAAAATTAAAGTGTGACCGTTCCGGGAATCAAAATGAAGCACGTTAAAGTGTGTGCGCGTGAAAAGATGTCATCCTGATAAAGAAAAGAATGCACAAAGACAAGAACGAGAGAAGTGAATGACAAATGTATCTCCTGACTTTACCAAAGAGAGGCAGCAGATTTACGGCAAAGAAATTAATGCTAAATCAGTTTCAGCTACGACATTAAAAAATATCGAAAATAAATGCACGAAAACAAAAGAGAAACAGTTCAATGAAAAATGTGCAAAGATCAAAATATATATATATATATATATATATATATATACACACACTACACAAAAAATATAAATCATGTTTTTCGTTAGACTATATAAAATCTGATGGGTGAACAATCGTAATGAAAAAAGTAAAGCTGCTGTAGTGATGGAATATATACACTGTATAAAACCTCCAGAATAGACACGTGAAACCACTGAATAATTCATAATAATGAAGTTAAATTAGCAATAGCAATGATGAAGACGAACAGATCAGCAGGATCAAACGAGATTTTAATATTGCTACATTATTAGATAATTTAGCAATTGTAAATGTTAATGAACGAATATACTCAATATCTGTCAGCGATCAAATACCATAGATCAATATTCATATCGATCTAAAGCATACAGACACTATTAAACACTCCGATTAATGAGACATTAAAGAATCAATTAATATTCTAATCAATATTATCATAGCTTTATTATCTCGGAAATCTAAGAAAATGTTATTGGCTAAGACACTTGATCAAGAAATGCAATTTTCAATATCTAAAGTTTTTCATCCCACAGATGCACCTGTGATTTATAGATTACAAAAGTGAATTCAATAAATCTCCCGAGGACTTGAAATGTCATGAAATATTGATGGACACTGAAATATATTTATACAATCACAATCATGACTGGGCACAAAAAGGTTACAAATTGATTTAGAACGATGTAAGACAATTAAAAAAAAAACAAACAAAGAATTAAATGGTGTTATCTCATTGGATCTGTTTAACTTGTATAGCGAAATGTGGTTCAGATTAATAGGAATCATGAGAGGATCTATTAACAGTAGATATAATCTTAACAACATACTGTGAACACAAGGCACTGGATTGATGACAGAATACAAAAAGATAAGTTTATCGGTGAAAACAAGAATTAAAACTTAAGTTTTCAGTATACATGGTTTCCACCTTAAGACATCTTATTTTACAAGGTACCTACAAGGGGTCACGAACATTAAGTTATGGAATTTAATTGGGCTATGTAGTATGAGAGAAACTATTATCGAAGCCTGAAGCCACAAAAAAGCAATGACTTTCCGAAAATAAGCATGATTTTAAAATATCTTTTATTATCGTCATCATTCTTCTACCTCCCTATGATTGGTTGGAACTCCATTGACATTTCTTTTACATACTGTTCATTCCTGTAATGCTGTCCCCATATCTCCAATGTCCAACGCTGAGTACGAGCTATGTTGTCTGGAAAAGTCAATTTTCATGAGAAGACACTTCTAAAAGAACGCCTCAGGAGTAAGCCTGGGACGATTTCCCTGTCTTCAAGTTGGCAGTGGCCGTGAAATTGTAATCGATTTGAGCTGAAGAGAGATTGCTCTCAGTTTTACGTAAATTGTTTCATGGGATCTCCAAATGATGTTCAAATTATCCTTAAATACAAAGAATCATGAATCAAATGAGACATAATGTTGCTGATAATATTTTCAAAAACAATGTATAATCTTAAGTTCAATGATTAATGTCCGGATTAAAAACAGAAAACAAGATGATACATTTGGTAACTAGTTACATAGTAAGAATCGATCAAACGGCCCAAGCATCTTTTTGGAAATGTATCGCATTTCTGAAAAATGATGTATTGTTATCTGACACTATATTGTATAGAAAATTCAACAACATGTGAAAATGCGCACAAGAAAAAAAATACATGTTCAACAGTTGAAAACAAGTAATAATGCGATTTCACTTTAGAAAATAGATGTTGAAGTTCTGCGTGTCTTATAACCAATTAGTGGAAGGCCAATGATTTCCTTATAAAAAGGAGTTTCTCCTTCAATTCTTCCACTGAGAATGTACGCCTCTTTCGTTGATACATAAGCTTGAAACCACGATGAATTGAACTTTTCTCTCTCACTGTCTATCTCTCAGTTACTTCCTTTCTTCTCTTTCCTGACCTTTAGTGATTAAAAACTCTCAATTAAGGACAATAAAATATTGAATACTGACTACACTCATCACGTGAAGGGTCTAAATTCCGGTGAAATATTATCTAATTCCAGTTTCGGTGAGAGGCTGAGACAGACCGATGTTAGCGTTTTTGGTTCCAAGAATGTCATGGAAATGTACGTCACGACCGACAGTGAAAACGTTCGCTAAACACCATTCACGAGTGACTTTGATGATCAAACGTCATCCGAAGACCAGGACAATGCCATAGTATCTCATTCCACGATGTCAACAAACGCTAAATAATTTCTTAACAGAATAAAACAGAGAAGAGGCGGCATACATATGCTTCTAGGTAAGTATGTTGATAAAATGATGGACAGAGTATGTGAGGCCAACGATCTTATTAAGAAAACGAAATATAAAATAATTGCTACTAATAATCTCTGAGGGACAACTTAAATTTGAAGCAATGAGGTAGAAAACCTGAAGAATTCAATACTAAAACGATATATTTAAGAAACGTGTACCAGGGAAAAAATAATGATTATTCTATATTGAAGTTCTTGTGTACCTAGAGTACAGAAAAAAGAAAACACCAAAATTAAAATATGATATTAAAAGCTACGTAAAGCAATATGACGAATTTGTACAGATCTAATGAGAAAACATGAAGAATAAAGAAGGAATTAAATTTGTGTCTGAATATTTGTGATGATCGGTTATTAAACTATTTACATTCGGAATATTCTCATCATTTTATACCATGTCTAGGGATATCTCTTCCAGTTCTTGCTTTTAGTCATCTAAAATATGAAAACTATATCCTTAGAGGTGTAATGATTCTAGTCTATGCGCACGCGCGTAAAGACAATTCCTTTCTGAGATGTCATCTGCGATAATGTCTTTACTTGATTAATGAGAGCTGAAGAATTCGCGCAGTCGACTGCAGTTATTTTCTGTTGAAAACTGGGTGAAAACGTCATATTAACATATGTGCCTTCTATTTAAACTACCACTGTAGGTAGTAGTAGTGGATATATTCCTTTCGCAAAATAATCTGCGCATATGTGAAAATAATGAATTCCAATATAGAATTCGAACTCGGCTCTCCGATTTATCACTGCATGCCGCTATCTATCATACCACTTGTACATCCAGGTTTATAACATCTGGTATACTTAAGCGGTTACAAATCTAGGCACTGGCCATATCTAAAGTTTCTTAACTTAGGTATCGGACGAGAACGGGAATTTAAACATTATATAAATAAATCCACTAAATAAAAACGTTTATATATGTGTGGATTTAGGTATAGAAGAGATAGCGAAAGGGCTGAAATGGATGTGTTCGCACATGTATAATTCTGTTACATATTGTATATTTCTTACTTGATGAATAGATGTCAATATTATGTCAAACTGGAAAGGATAGATTGGTCCGAAATGCCGGATTTAGTTCTGCTCTGCGAGTAATATAAGCCGTTCTCCGTTCTCTATGATTGGTAAGGCTAAGTTACCTGTCTTGCATTTCCAACTGTGGTTTCACCTTGGAACACTTACGATGCGGCAATCACAGGATATCGATTTGGTGACCTTCTCTATGTCTCGTATTTTGACAAAAATCCTTTTAATCCTATTTATACAGCAAGTTTTCGAACGAAAGATGCCTCGTAACAAATGTAGCTTTTGCCGGATTATATATTCACGCCGTATGGCGTACTGAACTGTAGAAAAAATATGGCGCTTCCTTTTGAAGTTCCATAAAATTAACCATTTTTAAATTTAACAGAAAAACGGAATTTATGCTTAAATGTATTATAATAATGAGATTTAATTCCTAATTATTTATTAATTTACTTTTGTAAAATCAGCTTGAAGATCATTTGTCTTTTACCTTTTTTGTATTTGAATATATTTATCAAATTATTATTTACAAACGTTCATTTTTTATGAATGAATAGGTTAGGTGTTAGTACTGATAAATGATATTATATATTTTTACCATATTTTAAAATAATGACATCATAAGTTTTGATTACTTCAGGCTTAAATATCGCTATATAATGTTCTCTTCTATTTCCTTTTAAAAATTTATCGAACATTTCGATATTTATATTTGTTATATTATTTACAACCATTCGTAATAAGTATTACTTTCTTCTTTAACTAACGTTATACAATGAGTCCCTATCATAGTCAAGATTTCTGAGCGCTTAATAATATTTTGCTTATTAAATTTATTTTCTTTCCATGTATTTTATAAAGAAAGACTTGGGCATTAACGATGGAAAAATACGCAAATGAAAAACGAAAATTTCTAGTGAAATATTTCTGCTGAAACAAGGGTTCAATAATTCAAACTCAATGAGTATATCGTCGCACATTCGGTGTGAGAAATTGTTATGTTGTTGAGAATAAATGTTCATTAAGTGACCTTCCACGAAGTGGTACACAACGTTTAGTCAGAAACAAATGACTATTTATCGAGTAAGAGAAATTATTAAAAAATATCTTTACGCATCTAGTCGGAGGCGGTGTTGACCGGTTTGAATCTCACGGATAACACTGCATGAGTTTTTAAACATGTCAAACGAACAAGATGTGTGCATAGTTCATCCAGCAAGGGGGACAGCCCAGTTTCAGAGAAAAAAAAATTGGTGGGTGGGGGGCATGATATTTATCAGGGTTGCGGAATAAACTGGTAAGCTCGTTCTCCGAATATCACAATTCCCCAACAACATTAAGACAGGCTTGAAATCACTAGAGCCTGAAAGCGTGAGATGGAAGATGCCAAAGAAAAGTCACGTTTGTGCAAAAGGGAAAATAGTCGCACTCAAAATATCTAATATTTCTCCATCAGTGTAAATTTATTTAGCATATCCAATCAATATAATACTATTGTATTGTGAATATATATATATATATATATATATTAAGGCATTAAAAACTAGAAATGTTGTATTGCAGGCCATGATAAGTTTAAAATAAAACACACACCAGTCGACCGGTTTCGCCCCTTCTCGTCAGAACTGTTAACGGGGAATTTAGATTATGAGGAAAAGAAAAAAGTCTGTCATGGGTGACATGAATGAATGGACAGGGAAGGAAGGGAAAAAAAAATTAAAATTATACCAACCAAGCTGCTTGAAGCCTGGACCTGATGTAAAGCGACTCCAACACCATAAGATGGAAAAGTGAGTGCGAACTGGCCAAGACGGAAAACCAGTTCACACTGAAATCCATCGCACAAGTTGGATTCTTTATAAAATGATCCGCAATCAAAGACCCATACGTGTTACGAATGGTATCGCCCAAAGAAAATTTTTGTTTAGTATTATTGCAGGTACGTGTTGTTTAATTCTCACGTCCAACCGCTGTGTCGTTCTACCTATGTAGTCGCATCCACAACTACATTTGAAATAATAAATAACAGAATTAATATGGTGGGGGGTATAACATCTTTACACATAGATGAAAGTACGGACTTAGTTTGAAAGACAACACGAACGTTTGCTGCAAAATAACACTCACGTGAACTACATGAAATACGCTTGGCGAAGGATTCACTAATCCTACCCAACCACGGTAAACGAAGATAGACCGGGCATTTACCTACTGAAGCAGGTTTGATTTTCTTGAACCTGGCGGTCTCATCTCGAATAACCGATTGAACAATGTTTAACGGATAACCATTGTTCACAAAGATCTCAGTTAAACAACTGATTTCATGTTTCAAGGTGTCATCCGAACAGATCATTAACGCCCTATGGGCCAGGGTCCTAATCAAATTAATCTTTTGTTGTTTAGGACAAAAGGAGTCCCAACGAGTATATAGTCCTGTAAAAGTAGACTTCCTGTACACAGAGGTAATAAACAAGGAAGGGGTTCTTTGAACAAGAACATCTAAAAAGGGCAATGAACCATTGACCTCCTTATCTACTGTAAATTTAAGGGCAGGATGAACACCATTGAGTAGGGAAAAAAATTGATCCACTTCCGATTCATGGGTGAACACACAGAAAGTGTCATCAACATACCGAAAGTAAACCTTGTGTCGGGCAGAACTTAACAAAAGGCTTTCTTCATAAAAACCCACAAAAATATTTGCCAACACAGGACCCAAAGGGGAACCCATCGCTACACCATCGATCTTCGTTTACCGTGGTTGGGTAGGATTAGTGAATCCTTCGCCAAGCGTATTTCATGTAGTTCACGTGATTGTTATTTTGCAGCGAACGTTCGTGTTGTCTTTCAAACTAAGTCCGTACTTTCATCTATGTGTAAAGATGTTATACCCCCCACCATATTAATTCTGTTATTTATTATTTCAAATGTAGTTGTGGATGCGACTACATAGGTAGAACGACACAGCGGTTGGACGTGAGAATTAAACAACACGTACCTGCAATAATACTAAACAAAAAAATTTCTTTGGGCGATACCATTCGTAACACGTATGGGTCTTCGATTGCGGATCATTTTATAAAGAATCCAACATGTGCGATGGATTTCAGTATGAACTGGTTTTCCGTCTTGGCCAGTTCGCACTCACTTTCCATCTTAAGGTGTTGGAGTCGCTTTACATCAGGTCCAGGCAACCTGCTCTTTGCAAACAAAGAGATTGTTTGCTTGGACTTGCTGTTCTGCGCTTGTAGCAGCTTGGTTGGTATAATTTTAATTTTTTTTTTTTTCCTTCCCTGTCCATTCATTAATGTCACCCATGGCAGACAGACTTTTTTTTCCTCATAATCTAAATTCCCCGTTAACAGTTCTGACGAGAGGACGAAACCGGTCGACTGGTGTGTGTTTTTTTTAAACTTATCATGGCCTGCAATACAACATTTCTAGTTTTTAATGCCTTAATACGCTTTTTGTACCGTTTCAAACCTATATATATATATATAGAAAAGTCTATATGTATGTTAATTTGCATATATCTATATATATATATGTAGAGAGAGAGAGAGAGCTATAGCAACGTTTTATATATATATATATATATATATATTTATTTATCAATCTATAGCAATGCTATATATAAAGTTTTATATATTTATGTATGTGTTTATATACATATATATCAATCTACATAAGTCTTTTATATAGATATATCAATCTACATGTAGGTTTTATATATATATATATTATCCAAGTGATCCTAGAAATATAAGAGTAAAAATGTTCAACAAATAGAGATCGACGTATTTATTCTTACTCAGAAAAATTAATAAACAATAATTTTTAAAAAATGATGTGGTTCTATTTTATTTCGACTGACTAAAATAAATATATATATATATGAATTTAGAAATAAACAGGCTTAAGTTTCCATGACTATAATTTATTTTACCAGAAAATTTATTTTTCTGGTTCATCAGGTCACATCTCTTGTTACAAAATAATTAGGTTTCTTTTATTTTTAATATAATTTTGTGGGATTGTTTTAGATTGATAAATGGTCACAGAGGTCGTGGGAGGATTATGAAAAGGTCTATTTTGGAAATTTAATTAGAGATAAGGTCTTTTTAAAACATCCTTCATAATTTACTTAGGTTCGAGTGTACTCAGTTAAGAGGTCAGAAAACCTGACCTCTTAAAAAAAATTAAAGATGAAGTGAAAACAGGAAAAAAGGAAGACAAATTGTAAAAAAGGTGAGTGGGCAAAAGAGGAAGACGAAAAAGAATGGTCGAGAAGGGCAGAAGAAAGTTTGAGTTATCATATGTAGCCATCTCACGGTGAAACTTTAAATGCATATCAATATGAATTATAGATAATACATAAAGTATTAAGGATTACCAGTAAATTAGGAATTAAATAAATTATATTAATAATATTAATCTTGATTAATACAATTGTAATGATTATATGATAATATATTCCAGATTATTAAAACAATTATACATATATATATATATATATATCATTGTACGTATATGTACATAGGAATAATTTGTAAAACATTCTAAGTTCTGAAATGATTTTTGCGAAAAATGTGTTGCCTATATCTTTGGAATGTGAAATATCAATCTATATTTTTGGGAAATTTAAGTTTTACTTCGGATTGAAATCAAACATTCACACCCATATATGGAACTATGCAACTATAAAAAACACCACCAAATTGACCTTAAAAGTTATCTGTGTCTATGATGTGATCAAAATTGTAATAACAATATAACTATTATACAGAATACTCACGTCACATAAAAAAAAAGAATCGTACGTTTGATGCACAGAATAATTTGTCTTTTTGATATTCGGCGCTAAGAACACATACATGCAGAGTATAACTAAAAGTAGTGAGAATTAAATATATTCTTCTAACTTCAACATACGTAAAGTATATTTAAGAATATATATATATATATATATATATATATATATATATAATGTGCGCGTGTGTTTCTTCTACTTTTAAGTAAAGCAACTTTTGTGGCGCCATCTTTTTTTTCTCAGGAAAAAGACACCATTTAAAATGCAAAGAAGGTACTTACGAATGACATCTTCCGATAAAAACCAAGGCACTTACCTACAAATAGAGAGAAAAAGGAAAAAAATAGCTTTTACACGTCGATGCTCTGTTCGGTAATGCGTCGTACAGAAATTTTTCAAGCACTTACTGATTCTCATTTGCATAGGTACGCAAAAACACACACATGCAAAACAAATACATACAAACACAGTGAAACGTATACCAAAACTGAGTGAAAGTGAAAGAGAAGGTGTTAGGCAAGATAAACATACAAAAAACTTCAATCACATGTACAGAGAGATATACGAAGCAAAGGTTGACGTCTTTCCTTCAAGAAATACGTGAATTTACGAAGAGTTCAATATTGTCACTCACAGATTTATTATATTCACAAATCCATAGAGAGAAGTGTTTACAAAAATCCATTAATCACCCAAGCAATATTAAAAAAAAATGGAAACTTTTTATCGACACAAAATTATATACATATATATATATATATTCTGTTTATCCTTGTATATCCCCTCTCTTCTCTGTCTGTCTGTCTGTCTCTCTCTCTCTATATATATATATATATATATATATATATATATATAATATATATATATATATAAAAACCTGGCAGTGAATGGAATTTTAAAGAGATACTCAAATTTTCCCGGCCTGCTCAAAATAGGACTCCACGCGAATTGTTGTATTTATATATGAATGATGTGTGAAAAGCAGATTTGTACGATTTCGTTTTGTCACGATTTACCGGCGAAACGTCTTCGTCCGAAAAATAATTATTTTTAAGGTGACGGAGTTTAACCAAGTAAAATTAAAGCTTTATAACGTATATTCACACATATATATATATATATATATATATATATATATATATATGTAATTCATTGAGTATGATAGAAATCTCAACAGAATGCAGAAAGCACTGGACAGCCGTTTCGTCCTATATTTGGGACTCATCAGCAGTGCGCATCCACTACCGAGAATTGAAACCCTGAGAGTTGGGTTGTCAAGCAAACACCATACCAACTGTTCCACTAGGCCTCGGTGACGAAGAGATTGCAAATCAGACTCAACAAAGCGCCTCTCGCTCACATATTCCGTGGTGGAAGTTCTCTCTAAACATAGGATTGTGCCCCCTGAAGCCACGACTACTCTTACCAAGCCGCTCACTCTAGAGCATTAGAAGCCGGTTCAAGCAATAATGTACATGACAGAAAACATTAGGAGGATTTGATAATCATATTTATGTAATTCATTGAGTCTAATAGAAATGTGAGCGAGCGGCGCTAATGATTTCTATCATATATATATATATATATATATGTGTGTGTGTGTGTGTGTGTGTGTGTGTGTGTATGTGTGCTATAGATGAAATCGTCTCACTAGACAGGGATACTCTCCAACATTTATAGAAATTGACACGTCCTTCGAAATTATGTGACATAATGATTTAATTTATAGTATAGCCACGTAATAAGCAAATTTAAAATGTAGCTGATTGACCACCGAGCGATCGATTAACTATCTTCGATTCATGAAATACGAGACATAAATTTTGAAGAGAAAATTTCTTTAAATTTCCATCAAAGTCCAAAAACGAATTTGTGAATACGAAACACACACTGACAACGGCAACATCGACAGAAAGATCAAGGCAGCCACCAGTGTTAACTGCCCCAGCACCACATCATATATTATCCAATTCATAGTGGCTCCATTTAAATGGCGAGATCCGTGTTCGCCGCAAATTAAATGGTATGTTTTTGTTTTTTTTTTATTTTTACTTTTATCAAAAGCTCACATCGCTGCACACATAGTACATTTACTTCCGTTTTGTCTAAACCAGACAATATGACATGGAAAGACTTGATTCAAGCGTATCGCTGTGGGTTATAAATATTTTTCATCATTTCACCCCAAGCAAATTAAGAATCTACATTAGAATTCAAGGATTTTCGAAGAGTGATCGCCAGAGAGAGCCCAATAAAAAACAGGCTTCAAGCAAAGATAGATGAAGACGACTGATATATTTATTTTTTAACGATCGTAGTTGAACGCAAATCAGAAGGCCCTATGAAATTGTGAATGGGCGTGAACGTTGGAAGAAGAAACTTTTAACACAGAATTTACAGTTAAAACCTGAAATTTCAAAACTGAACTTAGTCTAAATAAAATAACCTTGTAGTGCGTTCAAATTCTGGCAGTCGATGAACTAAACACGAAAACTCCTGAGCAAAAAATGCACATGAAAATGTGTGCGTATGTGTGTTACGTGAAATCACTGGCGCAGTCCACCTGATCACGATGTAATCTCATAGACTCTATAAACGAAAGATGAATGCCTTTCGTTTTATTATACAAGTTCAGACGTATTATCGATTCAAGGCGGTAGCCGGAAGAAGATCTTCAGGAGAACTCACGTTCACTATTTAGGTTAACATTACGATATGTGCGGGCTAACGAATCTGGCCAATGAAAATGCGTCGAGTCTTCTAAATATTTGCGTCCTCTATCGACTTCATGCTGTTTTGGTCTTATATCCCAAATTTAGAAGTCACTGTCAGAATTATACACCTACTAGGTATTCCTATCAATCACTAGCTATCTTGGAACAGAATCAGTATTCTGTAAACACATTTATAGAATAGACACAGGGACTATGTTTCGGCGATAGGAAAGTGACGGAAGCCACTAAGAAACTGTGAGGTCAGAGCTGTTATTGGTGTAAATGGTTCTTTGGAGTTTGCCAAAATCCTCTCTCTCATATATATATATATATATATATATATATATATCTTAAAACATAAAACTGAGTTTCTTTTTCCAGGCTTTCAGATAAGACGTTTAGCCATCTTGGCATTATTTGTCGTAATAATAGCTGAAAAACACTTTCATTTGTACAGCTCGAAAGGGAACAGGTTGAATCGCTTTGTCCCAGCCCCAAATGACCAATGCCGAGAGACAAAATATCATTCAGGTCTTCAGTAATGGTAGCAACTTTCATACTCTCGCTTCCATCTTCAATATCCATTCATGATCCATCAAGAGAACGGTGAATTAGCTTAGAAAAGAGCGAACAGTAGAAACGAAATCTGAATCAGGTGCTCAAAACAGCAACAGGGATCATCATTTCAACTGAAATCTAAAGGGATCAATTAGAAAAGATATCACTCTATCCATAAGATAGTTGTCATGTGAGAAACGTGTTTCAGCCAAACACCCCAAAGAGCAGTGAAAAAGCCTTGAAAATGAAATCGTACGAGAAACTGGTGAGGCATATTGTTACTCCAGGAAGGTTGGAGAGGTCGATGTTCATATTGAGTAAGTTGAAAAATAATCCTGGAATTAGTTAGATATCTTTAATCATTTTTAAGATACAATATATTTAAGGTTATTGTAGTGTATTGAATATGTTTTATGTACATGTATCGAAAATACATACAGGACCCTTCAACATCTTAACTATTTCATTCTCAGTGCAAAATAAAAGGCTCATGAAATAGAAGAGCTGAGCTTCCTGACAAACCTAATGATTCAGAAAATAAATACATCATTCTACCACTATCTACCACAAATAGAATCGAAAATGGTTTATCTAAACTCAAGATAAAATTTGTCACGACTATATGTAAAACTATCAATAGCAAAAAAAAAAAAAAAACAGACCATCAATTAAACCTTGAAGGTGTAATTTAAGCTATCAAATTCAGAATATAAAGATTGGAGATACCTCAAGATGTTTAAAAAAGAAACTCTATGAAGACAAATGGGACATTTTAAATAACACTCAAAACGCAATGGTTTTTCACCGTAAAAAAAAAAAAGGAAGAAATTTTGACATAGAGAATGCTTTGATAAAAAGAGAAAATAATCCACTTAGAAGAAAATGTCTGGAAAGTGAGTTGATCGCTAGTTCCGCCATTATAATTTTGCTTCAAGGCTCTTACAATATATCACCATTCTTGATAGATTTTATATTGTCACAATATCGGATATTCACGGTCAAAGATGATGGTGAGGAAAAAATAATACAAAATTACAGATGATTTTGACTACATTATGAAAAAAAAAAACATATTTCAAAAATTTTGAAACTACCTGCGTCTCTCCTCTGTGTAGCCGTAGTGACGTCAACAAAGTCCAGGACGATGAAATCCTAACGGATGAAACGCGTCCCAAAAAAGGACTTTCCATTTTGTCAGTTTTTTTTAAATACCGTTTTGTCAATATATAAAAGTATACTTCCTATATATATATATATATATATATATATATATATATATATATATATCGAGAGAGAGAGATACGCGTATGTATGTATGTAAATTTCGATTGAAGACCCCCGCCCACACACACACAAACATTAAACCTGATTTCGGTTGATTTTTCTTCGCAGGCATAACAAATAAAGGCTGTGATTTGCTTTTGTGATGCGAAACTGAATATGCCTCTAAGTTTCTAATAATGGAAAAGTTAAGTAATTTTCTATCCATAATATCAAAACTCCTTATAATTTGATATTTCAATATCAACTAAATTAACCGAATATATATAAGAAGCAGTTCATTTTCAGCCTTGTCACCATTCTCCAAGTAAAACAATTATACCAAATTAAATTTGTAATATTACGTCATTAAAAGAGAAACATACATCGTGATAAGAGAATCTTTAGTCTTTTGAGCTGATACTGTTGACAAGTGTTAAGTACATATATATATCTATTCAACCACACACTTAACACAGCTATATATTGTGAACTGTATATAAAAATATAACATTTTTGGATAATGCTTTACGACAATCTGGGCGGTTTGAATACTTGTCACCTTTTTGAAAATTCGAAAAGGCAAGAACTAGAAACATTTCTGTGTAATTTTCTCAAGTATTCATATTTCTGTCTGAAATGAATACATGCATATGATAGATATTTGATCAAGGAATTCTATAGTTTTCGTGGTATAACATTATCGATCTAATCATTTTAAGTGAGCGAATGTCACCATCTCGTGTTTTACAGAGAAATGAACATTGACTTCAATTTGGAGGACATCAAAACTTTTATGTATTTTAATCCTTGACATTTCACAAATGCACACTGATGCATGCAGTTGCAAATCCGTGCAATCTGTATTTGTGCATGCATGCGCAAGGAACTGCGCTTTAACTGCGCATGCGTGCAACATGTACACTATTCTGGATTTTCATAGATAATACAGCACGTGAATGCGAACAGATTTATTCATATTAGCGGAATGAATTTAGAATACAAAAACTTTGACTTACGATAGAATATCTCATTTTTTTTTATTTTTTGAGAACAAAAACAGAATATATTCTTATCAAACTTTTGTAATGAAAAAAGGAATGAAACTACGTTTTCTTCCAGTATATCAACGTTTTCACAGAAATGTCGTCCATAATTTTTACCTATTTTGTTATTTCTTTCGAAGTAAATATCATGCAGAATCAATGTGTAGGTATCTTGGCGATATAGCTGTACATTTTCAGAAATATTAATCTTTGGAGAGACACACCTCTGAGTTTGTGTGTGTTGAAATGATGTTTTGCTCAAAATAGCCAAGAATTAGGAAGGTGGTCGTTAGAGTATCGAAGAAACAAGTGTCTATGTAGGGAAAACAGAATATTATTTTTATTGATTACTCATACATATACACAAAGATTTTTTTTTAGTAAATCAACTACTCCTCAAATCCTACTTTAATGAGTCTACTTGCCGTATTTATAAGTAGGAGCAGTCCCTTATCACAGTAGTATGGAAAAGAACATTATGTATGTGGTCGTTCTATGGTTACGCCTGATATCAAATTCAATTAGACCAGACATAAGTTTCGGTTATCTAAGAATATACGTATTTCAAAAGCAAGCTTTTCTGGTGTGGAGCTGACTACACACCTAGAAAGAGTCAAAGCCAGACCTGAAAAATATTTAATGGAATTTTTCTTGGGATAAGCGATCATCAAGCATTGAAATGAAGAAGAAGATATCTTTGTGCTGGCACACAGTTCTGCGATAAATGTTGAATTATTTGCCTTTCTTCAGATGTAAAACAAGAGGATCGGAAACTCTATTGCACAATCTGCGATTTGACAACCTCCAGTTATTGATTATAGAGTTAGATTGCTCAACGTGCTTGTGAAGATAAACCTTTCTTGCATATGCTTTGGTTTATATCCTATATCATAAGTGTTTCTTGCAAAAATAACTTGCGATGGTCATATTTGAGAACAAAGGCTGACTTCAGATGTGTGTTTTTGTGGGTGTGCGCGCATACACGACACGAAGATACGTAAAAAATATACGCACTTCCGCTATAAAATATATTTAGGTATGTCACACAGCATTCTGCTCATGTATGCTTATAGTTGGACGTTGGTAATATTGTTGTCACGCAAGCGATGTTTAAGCTTGATCGTGCAAATAACCTTGCTGTTGTTACAATGTAGACATGACCGCTCTGCTAGCAGTTTGCACCAAGAAGGAACAAAAAGCAGTAATCCGATTTCATGGGTCGGACGGTGTTTCAGGGGCTGAAGAGGCTTTTAACACAATACAGCGACAGACGTGACGCAAGAATAAGGATAGCAAGTCAGTCGACCTCCATCACTCGCGAGATGATTCAGCAATCTCGAGAGATGGTAATGGCGCACCAGCAATTTCTCTTCGATGAGGTGGCTTTTTCTCTAAAGAGTCGGAGCCCTGCTCATTGTTTCTTCTTCGTGCACACTGATAGAATAACGACAATGCATGCTGTAATAGCAGCAAGAAAACTGGTGCGATCAAGCTGATACTTCGAGCGTGGGACCACAGTATTATCAACAATACGCACGCCTGAGCAGAAGACGGCGTGAAAAACCTATAGTTATGTTGTGCCCTATATGCTGATACCCTTCCTACAGACTTTATATATATATATATATATATATATATATATATATATAGAGAGAGAGAGAGAGAGATAGATAGATAGATAAAATATGCATTGTTACATAAAGTGTAAGATAAAATGTTTATTATTTGATGAAATACGTCTTCACAAATTGATGCGTAACCAAGGAACATAGTTAAACCATTTAGGCTAAAAATTCTTAAATCCGTGTAACAATTTTTTTTTCTAATTGTGTACATAGATTGTTCATCAAGGAAGTTGGATAAAGATCAGGTATATTTAATGAAATATTATATAATTAGGTAATAGGCTGTATATATGTAGATCTGTCATAAGTGATGATGGAATACGTGTTTCTCTCTTGATGCTAACCTGTTTTCACTGCAAAAGCATTATAATACGACCGTATTTTTTGTTTCACTACCCCTGCTTATCGACTTTTCTTGAAAAAAATTTATTAAAGAAATATATAGACTATGAAAAAGTAATTAATATAGAAGGTTCCATAAATATATATTGCAGTCTCTGTAAATACGAAACTACGCTTATTTATCTGGTCATAAACAGTTCTTTTGAAAGTATATCGGATTTACAACACATTTAATAATAGCGTAAACTATTTAATTGAATAATTTATTCTATTTATACCATTCGGACTGTTGCCCTCATCTTTATTGAATTGTAAACGACATTTCAGCCGTTTTATGCTCCGACATTTTTTATGCAATATAAGCTGGAATTTCAAACCAAACCCTTTATCTACGGTGTAGATTGTTCTAATTCCACATGCCGCGCCTCTTTGGATATCTCAGTATCTGTTAAATTCATTTGGTAAGGAAGCCTTCGAATTTATTGTTCCCTCTACTGTGAATGTTACAATTAAAGTTGAGGTCAACAGTCTTCACGATGTATAAATATATACATAATATATTTAATATATATATATATATATATATATATATATATATATATATATATGTGTGTGTGTGTGTGTATAAAAATAGTTATACACCTCATTTTAGAAATATAGACAGATGCTGAAGAACTAAAAAGAAAAAAAAAACATCTTGAAATTTCAATTAGAATATCATGATTCCAAATCTAGTCGTAAATATAGCATCTTTTCTAATTTTATTAGTCTGATTTAGCTACTAGCAGAGAAGTTCGCATGATTACCTATCTCGTAGTAGACACGTGGCTGCTTTCTTACCCTGTATATTACGTCATTCATATCGGATGCTGTACTGCGACAGATTCTTGTGCGGGAAACAGTGGTTGCGGTTTCAGAGAGTCTGTCAGCATTATGTAAACACGCCTTTTCCACATAAACTTTATTACTTAAGAGAATGCACTAAACTATAGATACTACACTGTTACACTTGATATGCTTCACATAATACTGTAGTAAGATTTGTGCGACTATCAGCATGCCAAGAATTATCCTTAATCAGAACAGAAACGAGCCTGCCAATTTCATATCGGTTACTAAGTTCAGTCATTCATTCTCTCTGCGATTATCATATGTACTCCACTGAACCACCAAATTACAAAACGTACATCAGGTAGAGCATTCCGATGCAGATTCACTAAAGTTCTAGTGAGTTTCGTAGAATTTTACTTTAAAAAAAAACAAAGGCTATAAGAGTTGTTTTTTTTTTTGTTGTTGTTTGCTTTTTATAACTAGAGCTATGTTTTCAAAATATTTTGAGACCTTCAGTCAGTTAAGTGCCACACGTGATACAGACATGGGCGATCATATATTTTTCGATAGTAGGTTGCCATATCTTTCATCGGTACACTGGTTGCCACTCAAGGCTTAGAACCGAGACTGTCCTGCTATTCAACACATAGCTGTGGGGAGAAGAGATGATTCACACCTTTCCCGAATGATTATAACAAACTCGACTAGGATTGAAATTCGGCTCGCCGATTTCTCATTCGCAAGTGGTAAGCATTACACCACAACTCACATCCAAACATTATGGAGATAACTGTAGAAAGTAATTCCTTTATACCATTCATAAAGATACAAAGATTTATAGTTGAAAAAATGAGTTATGTTTACACATTCAAAAGGAAATTATAATAACCATGAATGACTGTAGTCGTATCTTCAATAAATATGAAAGTAATACAAAATATGAAATAATATGCAAGATAAAGGAGATTGTAATCATATTTTGAATTATTTCTAAGATAAACAAATTTACTAAAATACAATGACGGCATAAATAAAAAAAAATAAAGTTAATTAGATAAAATAGTAAGGGAAAAGTAAATAAGATTAAATATAAAAAAATATAATTAGAAATTTATTAAACATAAATATAAAATAATCTGACAGATGAATGAAGGAATAAAAATGAGGAAAAAACAAGTTAAGATTATGAAGAGAGAAAGATGATAAAATAAATACGATAATTCATTTTTTACCAACATTTGTATTTAATATAAAACAATTTATTTTAAATAATCTGTTGAATTGTCTGAAAATTATTTGATCAATTTTTGTTCAAAGTTTCTATGTAGCAAAAGGAAATAGACCGAAGTGAATTTAATTAAAATCATGATTTATATCACCACTCACAGAGACAGGGAGATCTGAAGCGACGTACTTTATCCAGCATTGATTCCTGGGGCTCCTTTTTTTTTGGAATAGCAAGCAGCTGCCTCAAAGCATTCTGTTAGATTTACTATACGCTTGTAATTTATGTTCCTTTCAAAGGAATTTTATTTTTGAAAAGGAAACACATCCAAAGAGAGAATATCTGGATAATATGGTGGTCGTCCGGCCTTGTGGAGGGATGCACTTCAACAAAAAATTCTGCCCAAGCCATGGTCACTAATTGAACCTATACACTTTCCTACAAATCTCTGATATAAACAGTAGAACTGAACAAGGCATTTATAAATATACATACGCGATATACTTCAAGGTAAATATGTGACAACCGGTTTCATTCTTCGTACTATAGCTCCGATACTATCGACATAGTCTTTTTGATAAAACATATATATATCTCCATGTAAGATGAATTCAAATAGAGAAAAATTCGCAACATTTAATATAAAAGATGGCTTAATACAGAGTAGAGCAAAATATTTATTTTAAGGATAGCAAAACAAAAACATTTTAAAAATCGCTACACAATTGCAGTCGTGTTTCAAAGTATATCAATGAGGCTCCTCAAACGATGGCAAATTAATCGGTCACGCTCCAGTAATTTACAATCGCGTGTGGTGACGCAATGTTATGCGTTGAAACACGATTGAAATCGTGTAGCAATTTTTAACATATTTAAGTTTTAATGTTCCTAAGTGCGGACGCGTGTGTAAATATATATTGCTAAAAATTCACTGTTCTTCGCGAGGTATCGAAGGTACATTGTTTGCAGATAAAAATCAATATTACAGAAATATTTTTGAGTCCCTAGAGAGGATAACTGCGAGCTACCGACATGAAGAAATTTGTGAATAAATAGTAGATATCTGGGTGTCAGGGATACCAACGAAAAACAGCTACACAGAATAAGATACTGCGGAGGTCCATGATCACACGTGACTTTTAAAGTCAACACTTTAAAGAAAGTTTATATAAGACATTCAATTATTATGAAAAAGAAGCGACGGATTAAATTTTTCACCCATTGCATTTTAGGTCTAATATTTCTAGGTATTTTTTTTTATCGCTCCCATTAGTTAATATACTTTCATTATGTTCATTCATTTCCCTTTTATTTAGATATTATGTTATATATTAATTTCTTTTATTTATGTTCTTTGATTTTGCTTTTAAATTTTGATATTTGTCTGTTTAGTTTTACGCTACGATTTATTAGATTGACTTTGGTGACGAAAACGGGTGTCACTCACGTTGGAACATAGAGGTCTGATTATGAGCGACAGATGATTTGCGACGTTATATAGATATCACATTTTGTTGGTAGACATATATAAACGTGCGCGCGTATATATGATAAAATTTACTTTTAACTTATCCTATATTCATAGGTTAAAGTTGTCAATATCAGAGATACATTGTATGTTAATATAAAGTTGGGTATATGACCTGACGATTGCCTATAACATGAAACAGACTGTTTCCTCTTTGTTGTCTTCAGTAAAGTTTTCATGATATACATAATCGTCAGACCATATGGCCACATTTATATTAACATATGCCGTATCTAATACTGAGCACTTAAACCCACAAATATCGCATACCTTATACCTATATTTTATTAAATATACTGATTAGAAGTCTTATGTGGATGTTTTTTTTTTCTTAATATTTCTATAAGATTTCTTTTATATATTGTGTGAATAACATAAGAACATTTTTTTGCGCGCAAATATTTTCTTTTGTGATATTTCTTCATCAACGTCTCAACATCACCTATTGAGACACTGAGTTTCTTCAGCAACCACGAAAAAGATTCTCGCTGTTTTGAATAACTTATACTTAGGCAGTTCACTTCAAACTTGACGATCATTTTCGTCCTAAACAAGTTCAGTTATCGAAAGATCTGGAGACTGTGGTGGCGATATAATGATTTGCAAAATTCACTTATCTTCATTTGATTTTAGATAATTTGCATAGTTTTGACCTGTGTTTTGGAACATTATCTTGATGAAACAAAAATTTTTGTTCAATAATGTGTCAACCAGAAGGAACTGCATGCTTCTGCATAATTGAATGATACTACTCCTTTCACATAATGCCTTTGATTTGAACAAAGTTTTCAGATATCACCAAACAGTTACTATACTAAGAGCATGCTTAACAACTGTCACAGTGCAATTTTCATTCATTCGGAAAACGTTGGTTTGACAAAACTAACGTTTACTTGCAAAAAGTTCAAATTTGGACTCATCAGTCACTAGTATCTTCTTCCAGTCTTCTAAATTTTAATATGAATGCTGTTGTGTCCAGTTTAGTCGTTACAATATCTTTTTTTAATACAGATTTATTAACTGATACGCTCTCCCGTATCTGTTATGACTTAAAAGATATTGGATATTGACGTGTAGAATTAAAATCAGCAGTTATTTGATGTGCTGTTTTTCATCGTATGCTTTTGCTAGATAGGATCAAGTACCTATTCTCCGTAAGGGGTCACTCTGGATCTCGCTGTTCCTTTCCTGTCAACATTTGCGTCGGTCTCTGCACGTTGCTGCAGGTAATAATGCACCCCATTTTTTGAGACCTGTAATGTTCTAGCTATTTGAGATACGGAATACACTTCTATTGTAATAATTTCGATTTGGGCTACTTTTTCCAATACTAATCTGTTTAGATCTTTGGATTTTAAAAGTTTATGGAAATTAATGTCAATCGCACATTAATCCTCATGGAATTGAACACCTAACAAGCAGTGGAGTTGAAATCTTTGTAAATTCCTGCTCTATAGTTTGAAAATATATATATATATATATATATATATAACCTCGAGATGGTGTAATGGTTAGCAAGCTTGTCTCGCACTGGGAGCCCCATACTTTCGGCCTTGTAACACATCTGAGCTACGCTTGGAAAATCACCATATATATAAGGTGAATTTATTTATCCAAATATTCAAAATCCGACTGATTTATGAACTTAGAGAAACTATTCATGATGTTACAAAATTTTTGATCGGCAGTATGTATATGTGTATATATATATATATATATACACGCACGTGGACAAAAATAGTAAAAATAAGATTTAAAGTTTAAAATAAGCTATAAGATTAATATAAAAAATAAACTGTGAGCTCAATGCCAAATTGGGCAAAACGGTACGGAGATGATTCGCTACTGCAACTGAAGACATGATGCCAGGCCATGACTAATGTCATTGCATTTTTTTAATATTATCAAGAATTTCTATATAGAGTTAGCAGAAACAGCAGATCACATTTGCTAGCAACATTCAATTCATGAACAAATAATAGACATAATGAATTATTTCAGAGAATAGTCAGTGTTTTGCCAGAGTGCCTCCCGGGTGTGGTAATTCGACATCGATGGATTGGATTTGTCTGGATTTGGGATATTATTCCAAAACGGTGTGAATTCAATAGAGGACCGCAAAACTTTTGAAGCGTCGACACACAGGTTGAGAAGCCGACTCAAACTATCAGCTAAACGAATGTTGAGCCGACGTGCAACGGCATTCCACCCGCGGCCTCTTATAATTCAAACTACTACAAATTTCTCTAATGAATCGGATAAGATTAAAGTAATGTTCCTTATCTTTGATATCGGTTTATGTGGTAGCGTGGGGAATCAGAGACGACAAAGGTCCCAACATATGCAATCAACTTGAGATTCGCATATTTTTGAGACAAATGAAAAATCATCTTCACTAGGGAATTTAATGATTCATCTAATTCCTGTTTAAACCCGAAATTAAATAAAAATAGGAATACTTTGAATTTACAAACACTTCAATTGAAAGAGGTCTAAGGTCAAATGTTTTATTACAAATATCGTTTACATTAACCCTGATTTAAATTAAAACTTTCGCAAGTCTCAATTTGAAAGATGATCACATTTTCGTTCGACCTGTCTCATTTTCATTCGAGCCGTATATACACTCCCCAGAGATTCGTTGTTCCATCTATTTCACGGTGGCACTAGGGATTCATGTGTACCCGATTTCATTCGTTAGGTAGCAGAATTTGATTGCCACTGGCAGGAGTTCAGAAATACGAGTGGTTCGATTGCCAACACCGTATCTAATTATAGTTTGCTTTTCCCGGGAGACCGCTTCAAGTTACTTTTTCAGGCGTGAAAAGCTGTGATGAGAAGTAGTCGCTTATTAGGCCGATAGGTTTCAACTGCCCAGAGTTGAGAATGGATTCTAAAATGCTAAATATCATGCATAGCCACAGATGAAACGACAACTGTTTGCTTGAGGTTTTGAACTAGGAACTACTTAGATAAATTCCTTAAACCTTTCGAGAATGAATCTATTTGTAAACTTTACTTGTCTCAATATAACACACACCTATATTGAATGAGTCATTCGTATAAAGTTAATATCCTCTGTATATTCTGGTAGGATTATGTTCGAGATATACGGCAAAGTGGCTTTAGTTCATGAATATCTGGTTTTGGTAGTTTCCATTGAAAATGAATGCAATAAAATATCCCATATACATGTCGGATTTGGCCGGTCAGTGCCGTATGGTTTTGGCGTGGAAGAGGATGAATAGCTAACATGAAATAGAGATTATATTATGAAATATTTAATCTTTCCTTATTCAGTGAATTCAATTTTCCTACCTGCATTATATAAGAAAGTTTTAACTGATGTTTTGTACAATGTTCAGTTACAATTTAAGATTTAAAGGGATTCAAGTTCAGTTAAAAATATGTTACTGGCAGAGGCAGCAGCATTGCAGCGAGTAGTACAGGATAGTTGATTTGCTTATGTCTGCCAATTTTCATCAGTAGTATTAACAGTAGAGTAATGTTTAGCAGCACGGAATGACGGATGGGAGAGCGGAGTTCGAATTCCAATTGAATCCCTTACATTCACTTTTGTGCTAATACCATTGGGTAAGGCCTGAATCCTTCTCTTTTGGCTCCAGCTATGAGTAAATAGCAGGACAGACTAGGTTCTATAGCCCTGAATAGCAACTGTTCTAAGAGAAGGAAAATTCTGAATTAAAAAACTTCGGAGCGACCTTTGGGGACCTTGTGTTACATAGTGCCCCAGGACTCTGTATTCGACCCTTCAAAGAGTATGGATGGTTTTGCACGAAGCCTTGTCCACTGTAATCGTCTGGTTCCATTTAAAGTTAACCTGTAATAATGTTAAGAAACAGGCTAAACGATAAAATATTGTTGAGTTTAAGTATCCCCGCCAAAAGAAAAAAAAAAGCACAAATAAAATAAAAACGGCAAATAATTAAACCTTAAAATACTTAAGGAAATAGGGTAAGATTTAGGAAGATTAAGATTACCTTCTCAGTTATCCATCGAAACTGCAATTCACCGAAATAAGAAAAAAAGCCAGACCCCACCGCGGGCCATTTAAAAGATAGTTCGCACAGCGGATTGGTTGTTACAAACACCCAATCGGATGTGCGGAATATGTGGTCTTTCTTTCTCTTATTCTGTAAAAAGGCCAGAGTAGCTGTTAGCGTTTATTTGGAAGGGGGAATCAGGGGTTGATCTCCCCTCATTTTGTCGATTTGGTGATGGGGAGTATGATGTTGAAAGACCCGAAACACCCTGATGAACCAAGTCAAAACATCACTGACGAACGCCTTGGGCGCCTACTTAAAAGCGAGTCACATATATATATATATATATATATATATATATATATATATATGCCGATAGAAACATTCATATAAAAAGTGTGTGTATATATATTTTTTTAAATTTTCAAAAGGGCACGACGGGCATGCATGTATCACTAACTTGGTGGTTGCCCTGTCATCTGTGGAAACCCGATACACTCCGAACGACACATTCACCAGTATATCAGGAAAGGCAAACATACAAGTATGACCATACGACATTAGCGGATAATACTAAAATACATTCCATTCTGAGACAGGCTCAAACATTCTAGAAATTATTATTATACAAAATATACACATTATAGTATATTAAATATTCACTGCAGGAGACAGTATAATTTTGTATAAGTTTCTATATTAACAGTATTTAGAAAAGTTAACGCTGGTGAGTACAATATATCCCCATTATTGGTATTTTTTGTTTTGTCACACTTGAGGATAATCATGGTCAAAGTTAATGCAAAGAAAAAAGAAAATACAGAAGAATTTGGCTACAGTGAAAAGAAACCCGCTCACCCCTTGATCCACAGCTGCTTGCTCAGCTGCTATTGCCCATAGGAATCATTTCTTCTGTCTGTACCGTAGCGACATGTCTCAATGAAGCAAAGTCACTATCTGCTGAAAGAATGAAACAACGTATTGCATCTCGCAAATACGGTTCCAAAGATTATTGGTGTCTCTTCAAGTGCATATGGAACAAAGGTCAATCCACAATGCCTTCTTTAATTAATCAATTTGAGGTTCTCTGCTGAAAAGGTTGAATTCTTTGTGCGGAAATTCTCATCCAATTCAAAGCTCTACTCATCCGGTGTACCCACATCGATTTCCCCTAGAACTGATGCTCTATTTAGCGAGTTGCACATAACCTCACCGATGGTACGCGGCATCGTCTCTAAACTAGATTATAAGGCTAGCGGTGAGGACGGGATACCAACTGTTGTCCTGAAGAAATATGCTCCTGTATTGTCTCCTGTCCTCTCCAAATTATAACTACTGCATCAACAACTCTTGCTTTCCATCCTGTTGGAAGTAGTTACCTGTTGTACCTGTCCTTAAAAACTCTGGATACCCTTCTGAACGATCTAACTATTGTCTCCTACCACGCTTCGGAAAAGCTTTGGAGGCTTTAATCAACGCCCAAGTGTTTAAGCACCTAATATCTCACGGTCTGCTCTCTGACAAGCAATACAGTTTCTGCATTTCACGATCTACTGCTCACGGCTATAACTGTCTAACATGCACCTCACAATAACGGAATTGCTGGAGCTGTGGCCTCAGATATCGCTCAAATATTTGATAGTGCTTAGCATGCCGGCCCTCTTCGTAAGATTCAGGGATACGGAATTTCAGGACGATTATTTGATTAATACAATAATTCATATCAAACCGTGTAATGAAGGTCGTACTAAACAGATTCTCCTCCAGTTCCTCACGAACGCAGTTGTTCCCTAAGGCTCTATCTTGTGTCTTACACTGTGTCTGATCTTTATTAACAATCTTCCCGATAACATCAGTTCCCAAGCAAGTATCTATGCAGACGGCACTACTATTTACTCCTGCCACTATAGCAAATCTGGTATCGCTGACAAAACTAACATGGCCGTTAATCTCGAAAAAGTCATCCAATCTGTCTATGACTGGGGCAACAAATGGCTGGTAATCTTTAATGCCTCAAAACAAAACTGCTCTACTTTACACACAACAGTGAACTCTCCCTGGCTCCTATTAGAATGTCTGATGCTGTACTCCAAGACAGTGCCTACCTACCCCTGTTTGGTTTCAGATTGTCTGCTGAATTGAGATGGAATACCTTGAATTAATAGCTTCGTCTACCGCAAGGAAAGTTGGTTCTAGGTGTCGCGCCAGAAAGTTTTTACTCGCCATCCTCCAAATATATAAATCAACGATTTGACCTTGCATGGAATATTGCTGCCATATATTCAGGAGTCCCGTTGTACATCTCAAGGTCATCGACAAAATCCAGAGAAGGATATGCAATGTGATTGGTCCTGATCTATCATCTCGTCTACAGTCCCTTTCTTAGAGAGATACCGTCATTTCCCTCTCTCTTTTCTACAAATAATTTCACGGTAACTGCTCCGACGATCAACTGTTGATGGTTCCCAAACTGCAGGAATTTAAGTGAGCTACTAATCTGGTATGTCGAGCCTGCCCTTTCACTGAGGAAACTATTAAATGTATCTGCGTCTTCTACGCCTACAGCTTCAGGTCTCACACTTCCATCTTCAGTTATTCAAATATAATGTCAGTCAACATCTTCATATGCCTTGATCTATTCCCCGTCCCTCTCTTCACCTTTTCCTCTATCACGCCTCTTTACTCTTGCTACCACTATGTGATCCCATGCGTTCTAGTGGCACTCCCACCCTGCTTGGCGTGAAATGCTTAAAAATTCACGTCTCTAGATTTGTGCGCATGTGTAGACGTGGCCACATCAAACAGTTCAATGAAATCCGAACGGATGAAACGCGTCGCATCAAAACCTCATTTCACAAATTATCACAGACACATTATATATATATATATATATATATATATATATATATATCATTCGCAGACAGTATGGTTTCTCTGTATCACATGTTTTTCAGTGCGACTAGACATCCGAATGCTTCAAGCCAAGACCAAAACCCGACCGATTTGGAGTCAGTCAGGGTTCCTATCA
This sequence comes from Acanthosepion pharaonis, assembly GCA_903632075.3. Taxonomy (NCBI): domain Eukaryota; kingdom Metazoa; phylum Mollusca; class Cephalopoda; order Sepiida; family Sepiidae; genus Acanthosepion; species Acanthosepion pharaonis. The sequence goes on along the minus strand of CAHIKZ030002994.1, from coordinate 84,826 downwards.
CTGAGCTGTCATCATTTAGCAGAGAGAAACAGCCAATTGTAGCGTATTGTTTATTCGAATGTAAACAAACGCCAATCAGTCCAACTTAATTTTATTGAAGATCTTTGCCTTAGCGCAGGTGGCTGTTTATAGAATCAGTTTATCTCTTAACAGTGTTCAACAGAAATATATTTTTCAAGAGCTTATATATATATATATATATGATATGTCTCTGAATAATTTAGACAAAGTTTCCCTACTTATTTTCAATAAGATCCTCTCGTATTGACGAACCAGCTTCCTAGTATGCTTATTAAATTATGAAAGGAAAAGACAAAATTACCATGTTTATACATGTTCCTTTAGTTCGTTTACGTTTGACATTAGCACAATGAGCTTAACTTTTAAAATGACATATGGTCATTTCAAATTATTACCTACCCTGACATTTAGAAAGTGATATTTAACCGCAGAGTACATAACTTCCGCATTCTTTACTTCATAATAAAAAAATAGCTTACCGATGAACACGACAGTTTATTATGAAAGTTAAATTTCCATGAGAAATCCAAATATTGGAATCATCAAACAATGTAATACATTCAATAAAGATACATACTCTCATTTTCCTTGTTGATAAAATGTCATTTTGTCATTACTTTAAATGCTATTCCCTGTAAGAACATACGAGACTGTTTCTTTTCTCTTAATGAAAGTTTGTCTTTTTGCTAGCCCTCCTAAACCTTACTTCGTCATCCATCTACTCAAGCTTGTTTGGTTGGCTATGGGTTGATTTTATCTGCCACTTTTGTCTTCTTGCTTTCCTGTGAGTATATCACTTTTCAAGCCCTCTTTTTTCACTATCATTATATGCCCCGAAAATGTCAACTGTCTCTTCCTGATCTCAAATATAAATTGGTCTGTATTATTATCAGCATCCTTCTGTAGGTCTAAATTTCTGTTGCTTAACATCTGTGAAGCATTTAGTGTCATAAAATAGAAAGGAACTTGAGAAAATATTAACATTAATATGTTAACAAAAGTTGATAAAGTAAGTAAGCTATTGCTACAAAGTTAGATTTGTAGTTTAAAATAATTATAGAATCATATTGACCACAAATACACATTCTTGGATTATCGGCAAACTAAAAGCCTATCTTTGCATATCGATTGGTTTGCTGATCAAACGTTTTAGCGTCAACTCATTGGGAATTATCGGAAAATCCATTAACAAATTTCGATTCTTGTAATTTTCACGTGTATCTTCGTATTTACAGTCGTTAACTTATAATCACCCATCCAACCATCGTTCCTTCCTTCTTTACATGATTCTTTGATAATTTATTTCCTTCTATTAAGTTTAAGTTTTCTTTTCTACGCTTTCGAAGTTTTATTTTCATTTATCTTTTTTTCTCCATCTGGATTTTCACTTTTTACGTTTCCTAAAGCACAATTAAATTTTCTTTTCCATCTCACAATATCTTGTTTAATTAAATTTAAGCGAATCTTAGATGATACGACTGTCAATAGTTAACAATATTCCATAATTTAACCCAATCATTAAAATATATTCTAAGTTGCTTATTAAAACATTAATTTAAAAAAAAAAATCTTTCATAATGTCTTTTCTTCTTTTGGTATCAGTGATCATTTATATTTGTAGCAATTTAACGTCGCTTACCAAGTAACATCAGAATAATGGTATAGCATGAAAATGACAGAGATATGAACAAAATTTTTGACATAAATTATAGATTTTCTTAACATATTACATCAATTTAGAAAGACATTTTGAACAATAAAAAGAATCGATTGTTTTCATAGAAGTTGGTGTAAAAATATAAATAATAAAACATGAAGAATCAATTGTGTTTATATGAAGAATAAAAAGTAACCGAAATACATACACGATTCTGAGAAGATTGTTATTGAAGCTTTTAACACATGTCTAAATCTAAGAAAAGAAAAATGAAAATTTCGTCTGAAAATTGTTATCAGTATTATAAATGCATTAAACCTGTCGACATTCTTACTAGTAAATTTCATCCCAAATCATAGCCTAGAGACAATCAAGCTGGAGGGTTGCAGGCGAACTGATAATAAAGCAAGCAGAGGGTGATACAAATGGAAGAGAAGGCGGTAAGTAGTGAGACTTGATGGAGATAAAGAGGAAAAAGGACAATTGACACTTGATTGAGAGATGTCATTATATGATCAAGGAATCATTCGCTGAAGTATGCTTTGCAAAAATGGTAATTTTGATGACAGATCTCATTCGGTTTTGCTCTCTTATTACATTTGGTACATAGAATAAATAATCTTGGTTTGACCTAGGGAAAAAAAATGGCGTTCCCAAAAAAAAAAATTAAATGAATTTTCGGTAGAGCGAAAATATACTCCCACAGGGCAGCAAGTGTTTGTCCGCTTTCTTCCTCATGATAACAAGTGAATGTACGGCTTACCTTAAATCCAAACATCGACCTGGTGGGGGGATCAACGGCCAATCCTCCGCCCTCACCAAATAGTGGGCTTGGGAGACATGCTTTCAATAAAATTAAGGACAACAGAAGAAAGAAACGGCGAAAACAATTACAAATTCAGACAATTTATCAAGCAAGAAGATTCGGACAACTAGATCATGAGAATACTGACGAGACACTTTCGCATCTAGCCAAAGACATTCAATTTTCCCTTTTTTACTGATTTTTCTTTCGAACCGGGATTTCTAACTAAACCATCAAATAGGTTAGGATGATTAGGACAAAATATGTTACTATGGGCAAACACACTGACGAGTATGCGAAGAAAAATACATTAAAATAAAATTTAAAGATTAAAAAAATGAAGAATTAATAGGAAAAAAAAAATTAAATGAGTTTTCGAACCCCTTGCGTCCTAGTGGCTTCCCGCCTTGCTTGGGGTGAAACGCTTAAAAAATAGAAAAAAAAGTAAAGTCTGACCTGATGTAACTAATGTATAGATATCATCTGAAAATTTGCAATGGAAATAAGGAGAGATTAGTGGGAGCAAGTCAACGTCGCGTCTTTGAAAAGAGGTTGCACACTGAAAATTAAGTATCCCCAGCCCAAGAAGTCTGCGCAAAGTATTTTGAAAGCTATCAAGGCTGGAATGTGAGGATTGAGAATCTGCTATTCACATAAAGCAAACCTACTCTCTGTTGAGTAGTTTCTGATTTTTTTTTATCATTAAACCACTAGCAAGGCAATAAAGCCAGTAAGACGCAAGGGGGTTTCTGTGTGGGGGGGGAGACTATGTGAAAAACAAAACGTAATTTAAGGAAAAGAGAACAATAATAGAAGAAGAAATTAAAATGAAAGATTCACGCAAACAGCACAAGTGGAAAGTTATAAAATGTTCTTCAAATAATGTTAAATTCAAAACTATTAATGATAAAGAAATCAATAACTGAAAGACAGTTGAAACTTTCAGGACGTCAACAAACACGTTAACATTTACAATAATAAAATAGTTCCACTGCTTATAAAATATAGGTTTCCCTGTTTTATTTTTTGGTAGGGGGGGGTATTTATGAAGTATGCTGCATTTTTGTTAAATATGTCATTCCAAACAAGGCAATAAAGCCACTTAGACACACGGAGTTAGAGATTGAGAAAAAAACAATTTCAAGTAGAGATAATATAAGAGCAATAAACATTAGTTGAAAAATGACATTACATTTACATATTTGAAGATCAAAAGCTGACTGGAATAGAAGACGCCGGAAATAAAATTTTCACAAGTGAGACGTGTGTCCTAATAAAACTTTTAGCATAGAAAAGCCGGTTACATGCACCCATTACAGCTGTAAAATAACAAGATTTTCCAGCAAATCTCATCCTCCGCTTTCATTCATAAAGTCTGAAGTTTGTGAATAAACGGTGGAAAATGTATTCAGACAATTCCGATAGTGGCATAATGAGCTGAATAATTTTCCTACATGTTAAATCATGGATTGTGTTAAAGACTATATTTGTAGAATAACATCCAGCTAATATCGGAGTAATAGAAATAAACCTGTTGTGACGGTGCACGTGGAAGGAATGGCTGCAAATTTCTTCCTCTTGAATGAAATACAAATAATATCGAAATATGATATAATATCAGTAAAAAAAAAAAAAAAAAAGCAGATTTTATGAGATTCTCAAATAAATATATTAGAAAACCTGGAGTAGATTATAATACACTATCTTGTGAGAGTATATGAGATGAAAACTGTTATAGAGGAATAAAGTGTGGCTAGCGACACTTGAGTTTAAACATAGATCGCCATTGAGCAAAAAAAGGCGATCCCATTATTCCATTAATTAGACAACGTGACCATAGAGGAAACGCATATATGGAAGGTAGGTTAACGTCAAATTGATCGACATTTCTAGTCTATCCTTTATTGCTACTTGGATCATTATTTCTATTCTATGCTGTATTACTATAGATTTTCTCTACTCTGTTCACTATACTATTTCTCTTTTCGGATCACTATACGGGTTACTATTCGAGCGAATATTATCGAGAAAGAAATATTAGTGCAAGTGATATTCGAATGCGTTTGACACCAGTATCGTTCAACGGCGTTACTATAGTTGTGTCTGTGATTACAGAGTCTGCTGCAATGAGCATTTCCAAAGTGACAACGAGTATTCGCTGACATCATAAAAGTGGCAATGAGTGTTCCTTTACATCACAAAAACTGTTATTAAGTAATGAGAATAATAGAATAAGGGGAATTTATAAGACAGAAGTTATCGATGGTCAATGTATTTAAATTTTTGAGAATCAAATTTGACGGAAAAACAAGAAGCCAGAATATATTTCCGCAAACGGGAAGGGCGAAATAAAAATAAAAATTATTAGCATAGAATTTAAAGTTACATCTAACCATTTAAACTTTAAATTTATGAGACATTGCCAGCAATCTAGTACACCTCTTAAGTTTATAATGTCTGGGTAGACAATACTAGCCTCTTAACTGCTGTTGTTCCCAGCTCCACCTCGATCCGGGATAGTGGCATATGCGATGGTGCCAGTAATGGTCAACAAGTGAAACCCTAAACAAAGGTAAACTACATTTTTATAGTAGAATGATCAACAATACATTTTTAACTCAAAATGACAAACAATTATATTTTTACAGTAATATTACGTAAGATACATTTTATGATCTACAATTTATATATCTATATACATACCTTTGCCATGAGTGTATAAAATGTATAGGTGAACTAGCAGCATGGCCCGACGTTGACCCTGCTTGATTCAAAAATCGTACGACACATACAGCAATCGCTATCACTTGAATTAAAATATTTTTGCCCTTTCTTGCATTTAAAGGAGTGCCCTTTGCCGTGCTGATGTTGCTTCCTGCCTTACTTCTTGCCTATCTGACACTGCGAATTTTTTCAAAGCTCTATACTAAACATTAAATCTGTTGCGAAAAAAGAAGTAAACAAAATGAACACAAAACTATCAGCTTTAAAAAGGACTCATAACTGGAAAAACCGTGTGAAAAAAGAATGTAACAACAAATACTTTGTCACACCCAACCCAATTCTGCGGAATCAGAATCAACGTTGAGTTTAAGCAAGCGAATGAGCCAATTGGAGTAAAGTGCCATGCAGATTTAAATTTTTCCCACTTGTGACGAATGCAGCTATCGATTTCCTTGCATGTTACCATGTTAGTTAGCATTCGTGTCAATCAGCTGTTGGCTCCCACGCTGGTCAATAGAACCTTTCTGCCTATTCGTGGAAGCCGGCTATAGACTCTCACTTTGGCCAGTACAAAAAGGCCTCAAACAATATGAAAACTGACGGAGAAGCATGAACAAATCGATTATTTCAACTATCGATGGGAGTTGGGAAATGCAAAGTCAGTCTTGGCCATCCCGCTATATTGGAACATGTGCATGTAAATGTTGGTGCAAATCCGTCAAACATTGCGGCCGTGCATTCAGTACACACAAACACAGCCTTTTATAGAGATAAATAACATTACGTACAAAACATTTAGATTCCGGCATTAAATAACCCAACAATATATCGCTAAACAAAATTAAGCAACCAAACAAATAAATCTATAGAATATTATGAAAACAAAATATAAAATTTCCATATCACGGATCAACAGAAGAAAATTTATGACAGGGCAGTTGAAGTTTACAAAATCTTTCTCTTAAAGTATTTGTAAAAGAAAATTTCAATGCAATATTATTTGTCGTGTCCGGTGTCGATTTCATCGACGTGATGTTTTTTAATTAGTTTTTTTTTGTTTTGCATGATGCCGTAGATATTGTTCCTTACTAATTTACACATTCGCTTAAAGTTCTCTGGTTATGAACAGTATCATTCATACTAAATAATCATTCTAAGCACGTATCTTGGAACCCTCATGAGCACTGAGATCATGTATAATAGTACTGTCAAAATACGAGGGAAAACTTAACTCACCCACGTTGCCATTTTCTTCTAAGTGGTCTTAGTACACTAAATATCCACGAAATATCCAATCTTTAGTTTGTCTGTCAGGTTTACCCAATGTAGATCCAATTCTATCAGTCAAGTTACTGTCAAGAAATCATTTCTCATTCTTTCCCGCTAAGCTTAAACGTGCATGTAATTTATATTTAAATGGCGTTGGTAATTTAGATTTCAATGATTTAGGCAAATATAATATTATGTATATTGTCACTGCTTCTACTCAAATAACAGATGTCTGTTTTTCCTTGTTAGTGAATTCACTTTATTGGTTTCGTAAATTTTTAACCTTTAAACCCAACATTTGTAAGACTAGTTTTATTGTTTTTTTTTATCCTAACAATATTTCCAATACTTGTTTATTGGCCTGTGATTTCTTTCAAATTTTCTCAATTTCTAGTGCTGTGTCCTAACAAATCAATGACTTCCCACTTGCTTTATTGTATAATTTTTAAGATCTTATCTTTATTGCGAGCAAAGGAAAACTTTACCTGAAATAGAAAAATTAAACAAAACACCTAACTACACTAGTATGTGTAATCTATTGACTTACCATATCACGTTGGTCCATCAGTTCTCGCAAAATTACCTAGGGTAAGCAACGGTTGTGATACGTATCTATATTGGTGACCGCTTGTGAATAATATATGAGATTAACCGAGATAAATGGATGATGATTCGGAATTGGAAATCTGCAAGTTGAGTACCTTCCTTAGGAGGATAAAAAATTATTCATATATAACTGTTCAAATAATTGTCACTTTTACTGTTACTATAAGATATCAATGAAGCTATGGTGCCACTCATTGAATAATAAAATACGTCAGATCTCCAGTAAATATTTCACAAGATATTGGTTGAGAAAATTAAAATTTTCTTTTTGTTCGGAAAGAAAAGCTTTTCCGATAGACGAGTTAACTGACTATACGCATTTCAGCGATTTATAGAATTCCTAACACAAATATACAATAAAAATATGTGTGTTTGTATGTATACGCACGTTTTACTTCGAATTTTTGCGTAAAGTAAACCAAAGAAAAAAAGTACTCTTATGTATCTTCAGCAATTAACACCATATATATATATATATAGATATATACATTGAATTTTTAGGTCTGATTATCTGGATTGTGATTACAATTCCAATTTAATAAGTTATAACCATGGAATATTAGTGTTTGGGCCTACCTATTATATTATATTCTTACTATCTCCCGGACATTAAGTTCCATAATTCTCCCAAAAAAAAAAATATATATATATATATATATATATATATATACTATAAATAAATATATATATATATATATATATATATATATCAACCACAAATATATATATATATATATATATATATATATATATATATATACTGACCACAAATATATATATATATATACATTGACCAAAAATATATATATATATATATATATATATACCATAAATATATATATATATATATATATATATATGTAAAAAACGATGAATATACATTTCATCAATGTTTTTAATTCTAGTGATAGTGACAATGGCTCCTTAATTCAGCGTCTATTTTATTCTCGACAGGGCATGACGTGTTTTATAAATTCTGTTCGAATTTCTCTTGGCTTTTAACGTGACAGATGAGACGAGAACACTTTCCACATGGTTTTTAAAACATCTCACATGTTAAGTTATTCCTGGGATAGTACTGAGTGTAATTTGTCAAACCTCTACCAATATGACTATTCTTCTGGTCAAAAAGGTCTGCTTTTGAACGACATACACTGCGACATTCATCACATTTAAATTGACTGCTGGCTGGATAAATGTTTTCCTTTTCCCCCGCTGTACTTTTGACATTTGCCCAAAAATCTTGCTTGTTCTTAGAAAATCTTAATGATATTCCGAATTCTACACCTCCAGTTATATCGATCACAAGCAGCACTTTCCCCACTCATGTTCATTCCTATGGCAGGTTGCAAATTACTCTTTTAAAATGTGATTCCATTGTTTAAGCTGGGGTCGAGTGCCAGATAGCAACTCACCCTAGAGCATTATCAGACATATTTCTCCTTACGCCAAAGCGAATAGCATGGCTTTCCAAACGAAGTCTGTGGCAATTTATTTGTACATTCATGCTGATATCATTAGTCTGGTTACCAATGTTATGGTATATGCGATATCAAGAACTCATCTTAAACCTCATTGGTTTGGTCACTCCAAATTTTCTAAATGTGTGTGATATACAAACTATGAATTATATATATATATATACACCCAAGTACAGGATTGGAGTATACTGAAAAAATTCCAATAGCCAAAAACTAATATTCTTAAAAAAGTGCTCAATACAGTGTAGAGCAAGCATATTTTATACAAAAATTATAACAAATCTGTCATAAAATCACTCCAAGTATAGCCATTTTTTTTCTGATGTCTTATCAAGGGATGGTGTTGAATATATCATTTATCACCATCATTTGATAAGACATCAGAATTGTTAAAACAAAATATATATTTTTGTTGTGATTTTATGACATATTTATGTTATAATTTCCAGATAAAGCATGCACACACACTATATATATATATATATATATATATATATATATATATATATATATATATATATATATATATATATGCGATAAACAAAAGACCAAGAACACGTGACCAAAAAACAAAAAAAACAATTGGGATGGTGGAGAAGAAATTTATTCGAAACGAGTTGAATGGAAGGGGGTGATTTAGAGACAAACACAGGCAAAAACGTTTAATTTACTTAACGTAGTTTTTTAGCTGATTACTCGTATAGGGTTTTCTCTTTGGGCTTTGGACCTGTATGCTGTACGATTATTTTCGACAGACTTCCATGTTCAGAGCTCTTTCATTTTTAAACCATTTTTTTCCTTCGAAATTGATTTGACCATTAACAAATCAAGAAACCGGAGGTTTTCCGAGATGAGTGTAGTTACCTATATATATATATATATATAAAATGTCGCTCGAGTCCCTATATTGAAACAAACAAATTAATAGTAACAATGATGTGGATCTTTATTTGTTATCATTGAAAAGTTGGTTACCATACATATACGACAGATTAAATGAGGAATAGGGTATTTAAGTTTTCGCCGGTTTAGGAGCCTTAAGGACATTGATCGTAGATTTGAGTTGATGTGGTCTAGCTTCTCCATTAAAATATGCATACCCATAGATGCACGTCTCGAACAACCTGCCTTGATAACAGCATATAGAAGATGAATAATCATAGAATCTATATTCGATAACTACATCTTTTTTTTTTCTTTCACTCGTGGCGAGTTCTTGGTTGTGGCTGTACATATCTCTTCCTGCTCTCACATCAGCAACGAGCCTTCTAGAAACAGAAGCTATTTTTATTATGAACGCACTGATCGGAAATCGTTTCATGATTTTCTTACTTTACAGAACCGAAATCTACTGCAAAAAGTTGTATCACTTTGACGTGCCAGAATTTTTTTATGGTCGGAATCCGTTTTTCACATTTATAAATTTGCCATTAAACTGTGCAGTGAATACTTTTGCCATAACAGATCTAAAAACAGACAAAATTCAGAAAAGGGTCTGTAAGAAATCTTTTCTTTAACTTCACACGTGTGAAACTACCTTTTGATTTTCTGCTCCCATGACACCTCAGTCAGATATGTGCTATGCAGGATACACGCTTAGGCGATCATGTATCTTTCGATACATGAATGGCGAGGCAGATTTTTCCCCGCAATAGGTTTCCATTAGACCAGTTGCCATACAGGTCTAGAGAACCGGTATGTCCTACTATTTATCCATAGCTGGGAGGGGAAGAAGAGGTTTCATACCTTTCCCAGGGTTATTAACATGTAATTGAATGTAATAGATTTTAGATGTAATGTTTATCACCATCTTCTACTTTCTTGATCTCTGTTCATTTTTGTCCCTTTTCACAATCCTCCCCATTTAACGTCTTCTCATTTTCTTTCACTCCATATAACCACCATGCATTATAGTAGCAATATCGACATGCTTGGATGTAAAAGGATAAAAGCAATTACCGTCCTTGAAAAATTCATAAGAACCCTATAGAGAAAGATAGCGTGTGAAACAGCGCCATAAAAAAAAATAAATGAGTGTAGGTTATATGTGACAACACCGGAAATACGGAAAATACTACTCGGTCGTAATAGATCTAGCGAGGCAAGATTGCTAACCATTAATTCATGTCGATGTACCCTTTCATATTATATATATATATATATATATATGTGACGTTGCGATTATTTTTAAAGGAAGAAAACATTAACATGTAGGAAAAATGAACATAATGAAGAGAGAAATATCATGCTAACCAAAACATTTGTTGAGTGGTGGTGTGATATGTAGAAGCATAATCATTTGTATTATTAGCATATATATATATATATACCAGTTCAATCTTGGCATTGAACTGATATATTCTTTAACTTTTGCCATGCATTTGCTGGTCTTTTCATAGTAACAGAGACATATATATAGTAGGATCGCACATATCCGGACATGATTTTGATGTGCAATTTTAATTATTTGTGTGATATGGAACTAATGTGAAATTCTTTTTTCAGGAAATTTAATTTAGATGATTGCTTATTTCACCCTAATGGAATGTATTGGTGCAAAAAATAATGGGACTAAAGGAAAAAGAACACATTTGGAGTTATCGCAAAAAGTGGAAATTTTACACAGACTAGTCGCTGGTGTATGTTCATTGTAACTAATGGCTACGTTCAACATAAGTTAACATTCTATGATATAAAATCTTTCAAAGAACATATTCTCCAGCGTTCATACTGACTCAATGAAGAAGGAAATAAAAATAAAACACGATTGTGATGAAACCTGGTCTGAAATAGAAAAACATTGTCAGTTTTATGGAAAGAAAGCCACTATTAAGTTACGAAGACTGCAATAATGCACGCAAAGTTAAAAAAAATGTGTCTTGTTTAAAAAAAATTCAAGAACAGAAGCAACCTAAAATGCTGAATATTTTGAAGACATTAGAAGAGAAAGAATCATCATGTAACAGCTATTAAATTCCTCGTTAACTTATTTGTTTTGCATACGTGGCGTACTTAATGAATTTTCATTTACATTACATATTTTTTCCTTAAATTCAATTCTGTTACAGTTCTCTCGCTATTAGCTTATTTTGCTTAGTTTAAAATATTGAAAGTAAATGTTAAACAGGCTTTCAGTTGTTTTCTTTTAATTTAAATATAACCGCTCATATCCAGATTTGTAACCAATTCCTCATATCTGGAAGGCCTTCTTAGTCCAGTTGTCATGGATTCTATTATATATATATATATATATATATATATTAAAACTATTAAGTTCAAAATGTCTATTTTGACATCTTCGAGTGTAATTAAACGATCTTTTTTTAAGTCATCTCTCTAAAACAAAGTCAATATAGATATCTATAAAATCTGATATAGATTTCATGTTATCATGATATTTGTACATACCATCAATGAACTAGGAATGATTTATCGTAATTGAAATAGTGTTATCTTGTGTTCCATTGTTTCCGTTAGTTGAAAGCTCATAAATTCCCTGTGCAATGATGTTTTTCATCAATCCTTGTTACAACAGTCGCTTTTTGCTTTCATTATTTATGTAACGTATTCATTGCATTCTTATTTGGGGAAAAAAAGTTTCGTTTTTATCTTTCTTGGTTACTTTTTTTCAATTAAAGAATTTCTTCTGGTCGATTGTCACCTTTAGAATCAATACAGTTCTGACTCGGTTAATGCTTCTCGAAATGCTGTAAGACAAAAATATAAAAAGACGAACAGGAGAAGAAGGTCTTCAAAGATCGATAAGAATCCAATCGATTGAGACTGATGTAGCTCTTATACTTTTTTTTTCATATAGAGTCATGTTTTTTCTTGTCTTCTAAATTCGTTGTTTTTAACTTCGAAATTCGAAAATTCAGACCGAGCAATGCTAAGTAAAATAAAGACAATGGCTGACAGGATGATTTTATCGGTAGAAAAGTTGAAACTGCAAGAAGACTGAAAAAATATATATATATATATATATATATATTATAAATTAACTGATTTAAAAGTTTTTTCGCATAAGCTTTTAGCTTCCATTTTTTGAAACATGGTTAGAACTGTGTAGCGAAAAACATTTTAAATCGGTTAATTTATAATATTAATGCTCTGTAAATTTATATTGAGCACAATTTTGTAAAAAAATATCTATACGAACACCGGATGATATATCTTACTCTTCTGTCTTTTTATTTATATATACGTACAAATATATACATACATACACATAGATACACATAGATACACATATGCATACATACACATAGATATACATAGATACACATATGCATACATACACATAGATATACATATGCATACATACATATAGATATACATATGCATACATACACATAGATATACATATGCATACATACACATAGATATACATAGATACACATATGCATACATACACATAGATATACATAGATACACATATGCATACATACACATAGATATACATAGATACACATATACATAGATACACATAGATACACATATGCATACATATATATATAGACATACATACACACTTATACATACACATAGAGATACATATATATATATATATATATATATATATATATATAAGGCCCAATAATGCTATCTACTATATTTTGTTTACGTGCAAATCATTGAAGATTTCAATAAAAGACAATGCTTTCAGAAAAATAAATTATTAAAAAGAAACTAATCTTTACCATTAAAATGCATATTATCAAAAGGTTCGATGTATCTTACAGATATGATAAATACTTATTACGATTATTTTCCATCTTTGGCGCGTGTTTCTCTCAATTTAATAACTGCTATTTTTATCATAACTCGTAGATCACCATTCTTCGATTTCCAACAAGCCGTGTGCATTAATCTATATAAAAAAAAAACTCCGGCGGGACTCAAATCTGCCTCTTATATGTTTGGAAACCAGCCTGACCTCGCCAGCTGACATGATGTTTATGCTACGAAGGTCAATTAGGAAACTGTTATTTAGCATCAGTTCTGTAATAGGGCAACGGTTGCTAGACAAATTTAACGCTAGTTGAAAATCCTAAGGCATCAGAAATTTGGTTCTGCAAAATGATGCTGAAAATAAAAAGAACTGAATATGTGTTAGAGCAAAGACAGTATTCTTGAGAAAATCCGCACAAACCGACACATAACTTGAATCAGAAAAAGACAGTGAAAATTACTAGGGCCCATAATGAGGAAATGTGACTTAGAAATCTTGACACACACATGACATATCAAAAGCAAGAGGCACAAAAAAACATTAAATAAATAAAATCATCGCATCGCCTACCTAACGATATTTTGTTCTTGCTTGCCAGAGCATGAATTAGAAGAGATAGTAATAAGGCAATTATTAATAAGAGCTAAGAAGACAAACTCATTAGAGTTGTAATTACGCACGTTCTGAAGAGACAGGGTCCGTGAAAGAAGCAACATAATTACGTATACAACATCGACATCTGGTTCGTTATCATGTTTCTGGAGATTAGACGAGGACTAGATGTAAACATATTCAAATTTCTGAGATGGATTTTTGTAAGTATTCATATTGGTGTTTTTAAGAGGTGCAAAAAAATAGCAAATGAATTCTTTAAATATTAATATTAATTGAAGTGGAATTATAATGCTTCATCTAAAATATCCCTAACACCCCAATGCCTTTTTTAGGTTTGCATACATTCTTGTATCCGTTAGTTGTATAAGCCCCACTATTTACATTATACGGCCTATTGTCTTCATCTATGTCGCCATATTCATTACAACATTTCAACCGTTGTACACTCCAGCCTTCTTCAGGTGGTTTGAATGTCGAACTGAACCCTTTATTTCGTTCACTGGGGTAGACTGTTCTAGTTCCACGTGCCATGTCTAACGGATGTCAATTATCATTCATCTCCTGTTAATCTCCCTTTCCAAGTTCTCCACTTCCTTAACCGGGTATTGAACTCACACACTTTGGGTCCTGTCACTGGATCTAACCAACGCTTTTATCGACTCTGCCATGTTTCCTTGAAGAAATAAAGTGTTTAGTTCGACATTCCAACCATCTGAAGAAAGCCGGAGCGTTCAACGGCCGAAACCTTGTCATAAATATAGCGACAAAGATGAGGAAAATAGTCAGAATAATGTAAATAATATACATAATAAATCATCTCGGAAATATAGACAGATACTTTCATCAGCACCGTTCTCCATTAAATTCAATCGGATATGAGATATATAGCAGCCATACCAGTGTTGGGTGTATCTATGGCAAATCAGACTGATAGAGCCAATTCGTATTCAGACTGGCGGGCAATTCAGAGTTGTCCTTCTTTGGGACTACTTGCCAAGTGTAAAGCGTCCACTCAGTTCTGCTATAAACCACAGGCTGATTTATTTGGGCAGAAGATTATACAACGGCTGGAATTTTCACTGGGCACACTAATCCTAATTCCATGTCTATAGCTACTGTGATTTATGTACATCCAACAGAACTCAGATTATAAGCATGTACTAAGCGTAGTTAAGTATGTGGCACAAGGCCGAAAATATGAAGCAACTATTGAGAATCGAACTCACTACTCGACTGCAATAAATCAAGCGATCTAAGCTTTCTAAACATTACACCATTTTGAAGTGCTTAATAACTATTTTCTAAGTGTATATTAGATGCAAAATAAGGCCAATACTATAGAACAGCCAGTAAGGATCGAACTCACTTAGTCGTAGTTGATCAAGCGAGACAAGCTTATACAACGTTGAAGAGCCTACTTCATTTATATACTGTAGAATTCTGAAACATTTGAAGACTGTCGGGATAGACAAAATACTGTCATTGAAATAGAGAAGACTACAAAATACAGAAATCTCATTTGTTCCCGAGTAAGCTGCGTCAAAAATTAACAAGATCACAAAGAGCATTAACTCTTAGGTAGTGAAAATGCTAGTCAATCCAATAGCACATTGGCAGTCTAACAGATAATCGAGAAAACACTAAGATTATTTCTCCACGTTCCTGCAATATGTACTGGTTGTAAAACACTCATTGTATAAAAGAATCTATTGTCTTTTAGAAACGTCACGAACCATGTATTTTTACATGTTCTTTTCTCATTTAAAATCATAATTATCTTTTAATAACAATAATCAACATTTTTTCCTTGTAGCATAATACATTTTAAAATATGTATATAGTCGTTTTTTTAGTGATGTTCGATAATACATAGAATGTATTTTCAGTTGTCTAATTACCGTATCAAATACATTAGACATTGATAAATATTTAAAACGGAAGTAATTATTTATATAAAGTGTACCGTGAGTGTCGAAGAATTTCATCTAAGCTGGATGAAATTATAATTATAGTTGGCGATTGGATGCTATCGGTTTTATTGCCACGTGGTTTGAGTAAAATACAAAATATATCGATAGAAAAAACCTGTAACTTGCAACCGTATTTTATCGTAATACTTTTAGCACGATACGAATTAAGTTTAAAAGTAGAAATTTTCGCTATCAAAATGTACAAGGAAAAGAATTTAGATATTTTTTTGTATCTTTGAAGAAAAGTTTAAAATTTAAAATTGCTATTACATGCGGTAATACCATTAAGGGTATGTGTTGACAAATAGCAGTTTGATCTACCAAAAATTAGTTAATTACAGAATTTTACTTAAATATTTAATACTTATTCATTATTAAGATAATTTACGAAAATTAGATTCTGGAGAAGAAAATTATGGAGATTATTCCCTAAGATGTTCCTATATCCTTTAATTAATTTTCTGAATATTCGATTAAATATAATTTGTCTACTAATGACCGCCATATTTGTATGCATATATGATTAATTATATATATATATATATATATATATATATATATATATATATATATATAGCTGCATGGACAAATTAAAACGACAAAAAATATTTGTTTTCATTGACAGAATTTATGACGCATTTTAAATTAAATATACAGCATAATTAAATGTTACGAAACAAAAAGTAACTATTACAAAATATTTCCCAAAGACATATATATATAAATTCAATTAAATCACTAAATACGTCCCCAATATTTTAAAATGAAACGAATGTTGGACAGTTTCCTCATAGATGAAGAGATTCGAATCAACAAAAATTTAGTTCTACAGAAGGAAACTGAGAATAACATGTACCGAAATTGTGTGGAAAGACGAAAGTTTTAGGGAAAATGAAACGAAAAGGAGGCTGATATTTAGCATCAGGAAGAGACAGTTGACATTTATTTGTCACAACATTGAGGAAAGAAGACTTGCAGAATTTGATACTCAACGGACAGAGTGAAGGTAAAAAAGAGAGGCAATCAAAAAATAACTTACAACGGCGAGCATGAGTGAAAAGATGGCAGAGAAGGATTGAGAGAGATGAGAAAAATACTAAATTTATTAAGTACAAATGACAGTAAATTCAGGAAAAATGATCTTTAAAAAAAAAAAAAAATGTTTAATCCAACTATGGTTTAACAATCAGTATATATATATATATATATATAAGGAACGTGAAGAAATAATTTTATTATTCCCTTGATCATCGCACCAGTCGATCAAATAACCTACTGGCAGTCTACGTATCACAATCCTCACTCTGGCTTCATATGCCGCCTCCTTTGCAAATCACTTGCGAGTCATAAGTGTCACTTAAGGTAACCGCACAAAATTCGTAACTGAATCAATTGGTAATCAAATCCTCATTCGTCGAGACGGACGGGAGAGTCCATTTTATATATATATATATATATATATATATATATATATATATAAGGATTGATGCCACAGAACATACAGCTTTAAAAATGCACGAGAACATTTTTACCTTGAGGAATCCTTTCTGCCATCATTTCATCAGAATAAAGATGTTGGCAAAATTACTAATGAAAACAAAGATATTGAAAATTCACATAGCAAATAATGCCGGGGTGATAAAATTATGGAAGCCAATTAAAATATATTTATTAATAAAATAATTTAATAATAAATATTAGTTCCAAGAGTGTATAAAATGGAAGAATATTACTTAGGAACCTCCTAAAAGATTGAGGAGCTAATGAATGGTTCCTTTTGTTTGCTCAGCCGGTTGATGTAACTTATTTTGTGAAGCAACCTCTCAGAAAAACAAAGTAGACTTCTGTAGTTTTTTCAGTCTTCCGAATATGTTATTCCGACTCGTCCGATAATCAAAAGTATCAGATTTTTCGCCGTATCGTTCTTGGTATAGGTAAACCCATACAGTAGGGAATTGCGAGTAATTACCAAAGTAAAGTTTATGGACAAAAGCTAATATTGGTATTTCACAAGTTATTTTCCTTTATTAGCTGCGAACTGTCTTGATTATTTACGAACGAGTGTAGTGGTTTAATTACTTTCCAAAGGCAAAGTAGAAACTAATACAAACAAATTCTACTTCCAACTCTGATAACGATTCTGCTAGCAACATATATTCTACCGCGAAAAATTAGAAAATTCATTAATTTTGACATTTTTTTTTACTGTTAAAGCTTAAATCATGAGATTTAAATTAAAGGTATTATAATCTATCTTTACAATGGAAATTTAGGAAAAGAAATCAAACAAAAATATTTATGAATTTTATAATTTTAAAATTGTGCGAATATTTAAAAATATTAATATTAAATAAAAAAACTTTTTATATTATTTTATAATAAATTAAAATAAAAACAATTACATCACTACACAAAAACGTTCCTGTTTTGGATATGGAACGGTTCCTCTTCGGGTGATGGTAGATAATATATGATAAGAATTATTTATTAGGAAAATGATGTTTTAAAATCATTGGAACGTTTATATATGCTAATTATAGTGAATGAACGGTAAAACATGGAAATGTAGAAGTTGAAAAATCACAAATATTGTGCAGAACATTATATATCAATAAAATAATGGCTATGTAATTGTAATGTGTAATTTTGTATAATATATTTATTTTAATTTATTAATGGCTATTTAATTGTCATGCGTAAATTATTTATATTTAAAGCATTTAATTATTTATTTATGAAATTTTTTTTTCTCCATATTTTAAGGTAAAGTTATACAATGCCAGTATAACACCACCAGTTCATTTCTTTTGTTTGGCAGAAATTCGACTGTAAGGAACATTGTAATATGCAACTTTTCTTTTTAAACACAGGGGAGGCATGTGTCATATTAGGATTTACAAATTGTTGTTAAAAGAAGATATGTACTATCAATATAACATTTCTTAAGAGTTGAATTTTCACTAGAAGAAATCATACAGAGGTAAAAATAGAATCAGTCAGACACATATTTTGTAATGGACATTAGTTAGGGTTTCTACAATTACACAATTTAGTATCATTGTTTTCTGCTTTGGAATAGTGAGTGTTATATTGGTTCAAGTTTTGTTTGAAAATTTTATTATATTTTTTAAAATATTTTTTCCAGATTATCAGTACAACTGTAATTTAAGTGGATTTCTATTAATATATATATATATATATATATATATATATATATATATATATACACACGTGTTTCATCAAGTAATATAGACAACTTTTGTCTATTCATTTTAAGCAAGCTCCTTTCATAGTGTCATAGCTTAATAAATTTTCATTGAAAGACGAAAGAAAATCACCTTATTTATAGATGTTTAATTCCAATCTAAGCTTTCGGCTTACATAAGCCATTATCAAAGATGACAATTACGTTTCAATATATCAACCAATACAGGGACGAATCAATAATGATAGTCCGTTTTTGTTGCATGAAAAATTTCATAGCAACGACAAACTCGTGTATACAAGACGCGGAAGCGAAAATAGCATCACAGCTCGTGACGACACACATGGCCACGCGAGAGTGAAAACGACAAATATTAAGTATGGGAAGCCGTTGGTATAAAACAATGGCTTCTGTGTTCAATTATAGACATTTAAGAACATTTGTGGATATTTCGTAGTTTATTTTATTCAGGTTAGGCTTCAACTCTTTTATGTATATAGCTTCAAGAATCTTTAGTTTTTGTTTATTGCTTTCATGTTTAAGTATAGTTGTGTTTTCAACAAGGAATTTGCGGAATTGTGTACTTGGCCAGGCATGTTGAATGGTTAAAAATATTAGAGTTATCATTCAAATGTAGAGTCAAGCGCCGTGAAACTAATTCTAGAGAGAATATAGATCCAGAAAAAGCTCAATGTAAGAAAAAACAGAGTAAATGATAAAGAAAGCGGAGACTTTAGAAAACAATGTTACTATTTATTTCGCCAAACAGATATTTCAGTTTCGCTTCATCTGACCAATTATATATATATATATATATATAGATATATATAAGTAACTGAGAGGACTTACTTTTTACTAAGATTATTGCAATCTTATCTGAAAGAACTTGCGGAATGTTTGGCTTCGTTTTCTCGTATCCCCCCCTCATGTTAGAAAAAGTCATAAAATAGATCGAGAGGGATAGACTATTCTTACAACAAAAATTACCACACATTTTGAATGCCATTAATCATTTTTTTTCATTTTCATATTATCCGAGAAACCTATCAATGTCTTGTAAAATAAGTCTGCTTACTGTATCTCCTGGTAGTGTCACAGTAACCGAAAAAATTAGTGGAATCGGGTGGGTGCGTTTAAAATCTGATCTAGACAGTTGTTTTTACTTCGCACTGATGCTATTGGTAAAAAGCATGTATACTTCCCACCTCCCCCTGGTCGGTTAAACAGAAGTGCAGATCGACTGTTGACACTTGGATGCCAGCCAGTTTCGAAAAGGATAACTCAAAACTGGAAGCTGTGGAGATGACAATTCCCCAAGAGACATGGCATTTAAAAATACGATCTCCAGATTAAATAATTTTGAATGTATAATAAATTTTAGTGCTTAGAGAAGTGGATGATATACCACACGAAAAATTCGATTTTCGCTCGAAAACTCATAACACTGATTGAATGTCTTATAGTGGTCCAGAACAACACTTAAAATGCAATTTATCCATTAAACGTGGTTATTGTTCTGAAGGAAATAAAGATATACTAAGCAAATAAGTTTGTGACCGTGGTTTAGAGATACTGGCAGTGAAGCGGACAGGGATCCAGAAAAATTTGCAGTGAAAGCAATGATTTCATCGACTGGTTAACGAGATTTACAGAAATATAACCCAGTCACAAATGATTGATTTACTCAGAATATTAGTAAGACTTAATTTCTCCTTCATAATGGATATGTCTTTTGGTCCACAATGGTAATCAAAAGCTTTCAAATCTAATTTTTATTTTTGACGAATCATACGCACCCATATTTTGTTAGTTCGATTATGCAAAGTTTCATATCATTTTGCAATATTTTTATTTTGTTATTTTTTGCTTCAGTTATTTTGTACGGAGAGAAATTAAAATCCAACATCTCCAATGGAAACCAATGTAAACTTGAACTTAACATCAGGAAGAGGGAGCTGAAATTTGGTGCACGAGGAAGGAGGGAGTTGATGCCAACAGGACAGATCGGAGGGGAGGAGAGCGCGTAAAATCCTTGATGGGCTTGAGTAAATGGACGGACGGTAGAACAGGGTTTGGGAGAAATAACAAAAATCAAAAGTTATTGGCAGCTACAACGGACAGTACGCTGAGGAGGGTCATGATCCCCTAGGCCCTCAAGGAACATGGCACATGAAAGTTTTTTTTACGATCGAGACTTTTACGTTTCACAAGACAGGCTCCCCTCCCATTTTAGCTTAATCAAGAAAGAAAGCAAGCCAAAAAACAATCGGTTACTGAGCGTGAAATTATTAGAAAACAGAAATATAATTAAGGGTCGAGAATGTTAAATGAGTAATTATGAAGACAGTAGATAATGATTGACATTGGTCTATAAAGATCTTGCTGTAAAAGTTGACTGAAAAGAATGGATCCGGCTGGGCGTTCTAGATGCGAGAAAAATGCTGTTTGCATAGAATTTACAGTTGCATATAGCCAATTCAACAGTAAATTGATGAGACCTTGTTATTAATCTAGTACTACCCTGAAGTTCTTAAAGTCTAGGTACCATAGAGAGAAGCGCACCCGAACAAATACCATGAACGTATTTACAGAAAAGGGACAGGGAAGCAACTTTTCTGCGGTAGGAATGTGACTCACAACGAGGCAACATGTCAGGACCAATAATATTGCTGATTATACTTTGTATTTTAACAAGAATTTCTGAATATATAGGAGGAACACTGGACCATATCTGGTAGCAATATTCAAAGCATAGAAATATGGGAGACATAAATTTAAGAGAGAGTCTGGAGATAAAAATTGTCTAGCATAGCATTATTAGCAGCAATGCTTCCATTATATTCAATATAGTCTTTCCACTTTACCTCTGCAGAGAATGCTAACCCGAAGTAAGGCAACGAGTCACTCTCTCCCCATGTTAATGGAAGGAAGAAAGTAGTCTCACACATGATTAACAGAGATCAGTTTTGTTTTGAATGATATTGTTAGTTAAGATGTTACTAATTACCTTTCAGTTATCATAGGTTACAGTTTGTTTTATTTGATAGTATGACGAGTTATCAGAACTGATTTAGTTTCAGGCGCCATCTTTTACAAAAACTCGAGTTCAATCATCACAGAATAGTTCTCCCTTTGTTTTCTTTTAAATGTCGACGTCAGTTTAAACCAATTCGTCACGAATTCTTATATATTAAACTGTTACGATCACATGGAAGAAAGGAACTGTCAATTTTATCAAAAA